>CM055191.1:9301035-9516035 GCA_029224185.1 Karalla daura | reverse complement strand
TTGACTTTTTTCCTTTTTTTTTTCTCCAATGTGTTTTCCATGACTGGAAAAAAAGTGCTCTCCAAGTTTCCAGGTTTTGTAAATGTAACGGACCAGGAGAATAAAAGACGCTCACCTGAAAGGCATTGTAGCTCCTCAGCGGCTGTCAGCGGCCTGCAGGAAGTGATGGGCTGGATCCAGGCTCTCGTCTCGACGCTGAGTCAAAGCCACAGAGACGCTCTGGTTACTCTGGCAGCAGATGATGCATTGTCCCCTGGGCAGGTTAGCGCCGCTTCCTCCAACTTCCTGGTGCTCACTCGGACCCAACCTCTCTCCTTTTTTCTCTCTCCTTCTCTCGTGTTTAAGCTTCCAGCTCGCTATCATGATCAGATAACAGGCTTCATTACGGGTCCGGCCGATCCTCCCGCCCTGTAATTTACTCCAATTTTCTTAATTATCGGACCATCTATGAGAGAAAATGTTCCTGTTCCTGTCCCCTTCTTTCCCCGCTCCAGTGCTGCAGCGATGTGAAATTCTGCTACGTTCACAGTCCCTGAAAAATCAACATTTGCCTCCATGTAAATCCCTCTCGCCTTTCGAGGCTGCCATGCAAAGCGGGCCATGCTGCTAATCCTCAGCATTTGTTTCATGCGAACAAGGCTTTCATAAACTGGTATCAGCACCGGCAGAAACACCACTAACATAAGCAAGGGTGATCAAACTGAACACTAAAACACGCCAGTCTTATCTTTATACGAGGTTTCCACAGTCGTCCCCACTGTAACCCTCAACCCTTTTAGTGATTTACAAGTGTGATTTCAGTTATTATAGGGTACTGTATTGTATTTAGTTATTATATGGTAAGAGAGAGGGAGAGAGGGTACTACATGGTATGGTACTGATATGATATTAAACCAGAAAAAAACCTGTATATACATATACATCTGCAGTATGACTGCGGTTACTGTGACACCGACTATAGTTATATCCCTACTCGATCTCAGCTCTTTCGAGAGCGATTAGGTCTGGAATAATTTTTCCACCGAAATGTTGAACCACTGTTGGTCCGGACTTGAGAACCAGTTGCTTTTCCACCGCTCGAGAACCACATCATGACATTACTGTCCAGACGATCTTGACTGAGTCCAGGACGTCAATATGAGGCTTTCTTGTCCATTTTGGTTCCTATAGTCTTTCTTTAGCAGCTACTTCATCACTTATATGGCTTTAAAAATGGCTGACTTATTAGTCTCTGACCCAGTTTCTGATGCAGTAGGTTCTGTTTCCTGGAACAGCAAAGCTCTGGTGCTACTCTGGAACCATTTTATGGGGGGGGCAGACACAATGGTTCCAAACCAAGCACTAGCTCCAAAGCAGCACTGGAACCAAGATGGTGGAAAAGGGGCCAAACCACACACTACAGTACCGTGGTTTCCATCGAAAAGCCTTGTCCCTCCAACCATCCATTATCTTACCTTACCATTATTTTTTAGTACTCCATGGTGTCACTAGTCACCTAGCCCCTATCTCCAGCTCACATTGGATGGTGACAGGTAATAAACCCTGGACAAGTCTCCAGTCCCCATCCTAGGGTCAGTTTAGAGACAAACTATTCCACAAAGGGCCGTCTGTGGCTGCAGGATTTTGCTTCAACCAGTCAAAGTCAATCTGAGATCAAGCCTGGTGAGGCTGCTGCTTGGCAGGAACAAAAACCTAGTGTGGACGTGCCTGGTTTAGTCTCCAGTTGTGGGTTTTTGATAAAACCAATCTCCAGAGGAAAGCCCTTGGACCAGGGATCTCCTCGCTGTGATGCAATATAGCTACTCACCAATCCACCGTGTCATTTACAGCCTTGTCCATATTCCTGAAAATACTCCTTAAATCTAATCCTAACATGAACATTGGAACCGTGATGGTTCAGAGCAATCCTGCTAAAGTTGAAGCACTTGGAGGTCTAAAAGCAGATTTCATGACACTCGACTTTGATGAAAAGTGTGTTGTTGATTTCTTTGGAAAAAAAGTGACAGAAACCTTGAAAAACTGCTGACTTTTTATTGTATTCCATAAAAACGAACAGCCATGATAAAAACGACAAGGTGATGATAATATTCAATAAGGTAAAACAACAAACAACGAACAGTAAGAAATTAAATTAACTTAAGATTGCTATCGTTTCTCAAAAACCATCCCAGGTACCTAAGAGCTGTGGGGCTATTGCGATATCTGACGAGGAGGATGAGGAGGAAGAGCAGGACAGATTCCAAGAGGCAAAAACTGTGGTGGGGTTGGGAATGTGGTGGTGTCGACTCTGATCCTGGATCACCTGACACCGGAGGTGCAGGTCTGGGATGGAGGCTAGAGATGATGAGATAGAGGTAACAGATCTGAATCTACTAGAAAAGTGACAGTAACAGTCTCTCACTGTCTGGGGCATTTCGCAGTAGAGGCGCACGTCAATATGCCCTATTTTTACATACATACATACATACATACAGGAAGCACACGCACTCACACACACATCCACACTCCATACACGCACACACACATTCATACATACATACATACAGGTGGGGACATTAGAGTTTACTTTAAAATAAAAAAAATTCACGATTTTCTAAAAGGTGGAAGTGAGCACAATAAAATCCCTTGAATTGGTTAACACTCCAAAAAAAAGAGTTACTACAAAGCACCAGTATACTCCAAACATGCTGCTTCTTCTCCGTTTCCCGAGGTTCTTCAGCTTCATGTTACATACAGTATAATTACACGCCTACACTTGACCCTGCTGCCCAGACACAGCAGGACACGTCGCTGGAGCTTCCCCACCCTGCTCAGGTTACAGGAGTTACGTCTGAATCCCAGTGGAGGAAGAGGAGGAGGAAGAGGAGGAGGAGGAGGAAGAGCGGGGGTTCACTCCCATCCTACGTCGACACTTTCCAGTCTTTTCACATCAAAGTCCGGCACCACACCTGAGTCCGGGGATGGGCTGTGGCTGCGGAGGGAGGAGGACTAACCTGGCCGTGCTGTACATGGAGGCTGAGGAAGAGGAGGGGAGGAGGGGGGGGGGGCGTCTGCTACATGGCGGTGAGGTGAAGGTGTTTCCGGCCTCGGTCACTGACGGTGAAACAAAGCAGGTGTGCGGTCAGCGTGGCACCTGCATCTGCTGCGCGGTCTGTGATTGGTTCTGGGCGGCCGCCTCGGGCCCCCGGCTGGCCAGTCGGCTCAGGATGTTCCTCTCGGACATCTGCAGCCGCACGGCGACCGGCGGTATCCTGGCGATGGTTGCCGGGAGACGGGTGACGTCCGCCTTCATGTCACTCAACAGTTCCTCGAGCTGTTTGAGAACTGGGAGAGGAGGCGCACGGTGAGCTTCGAGGGGGACCGGCTCGTGCTTTTTGGCTTGGTGTTTTGTTAGTTTATGTCAGATGAAATTTAAGAATTCACAATTACCAAATTATAGCATCAAGCTGGAGTCAGACCAGATTCTGCCTGGCAACATTTACTCTAGTGGAGAGGCAAAAAGGAGGAGGGCAGTCCACAAAGTTGTGAATTACACAGCCACTATTCTCAACTTGCATTTGATAACGTCTTGAAATCACTTTGTAACACATAGTCACACAGCTTTCACTCAACAGTTTTATCCCGTCGGTCAGGCGGTCGCTTTAGCACCTGGGCCCGGGCCCGCCCAGACGTTTTTCTCCAGAAGAGTGAACAGAAAGCTTTCTTGTTCAAAGCTTTCCACGGAGCTGTGCTGTTCTAACAGTAGATAATCCTGCCGGCACAAATTTAAATACTGCTCAGATAGTCGCTTCAGCTTCCTGATTCCACCGAACCGGCTGACTTTGTTCTCTGTCACACGCAAACAAGCAAACTCATTCATTCATGCAATCATCTGTGCATCAACGTGGCATTCATTCCTACATTCCTGCCGTGCTGGGCTGCGTCTGGTTGTTTATATTCAGGTAGGCGCGGGCTGTTGGAACAGACCCAGGAGGTGTGAGCGTCCGTACGTTTTACCTTTATGCAGCACAGCGTTGGCGGGCTTGTTTCCGGACATGGACTCCTTGCTGAGGTGCTGGTGGGACTCTGCCAGACACTCCACCTCGCTGAAGCGGGTGTTGAGGGCCATGGAGGGGTGGGACGGGTCCTCCGTCATGTTGAGGTAGGCCGCCCTGCGCAGCTGCTCCTCGATCACCAGCGCCTGCTCCAGCAGCTGAGGGGGGGAGGGGCGGGGGGGCGGGGTGGGGGGGGGGGACAGGCCCGGTGAGGCGCCGCAGAAAGACCACAGACCCCGGAGCCAGCGGAGCACACGCTCAGCTCACCTTGAACCTGCGGGCCAGGAACTTGTTCTTGATCTCCAGGAAGTTTCCTCTGCTCATCTCGCCTTTGAAGGGCTCGTTGAGGATGGCGAACCGCACGTCGTTCTGCACGTCCTGCCACCGGGCGTAGCCGTGTCTGAGAGGGGCCCAGGTCAAGCCCAACAACACGCGTGTCCTGGGGGGAGGGTTTAATGTGCTGTCTGGCTCAGCCTGCTGAGCTCTAAAGACTATAAATCTCCATTGATGTGCGTTGATGTGATCCCAGTAACTGGTTTCTTTTGGAAATGGTTCAAATGGATCCAAATAAATCATTTCTTTACTAGGGCTGTAAACATTAAATTAAGTTTTCATAGTCTCCAATTAAGTTACAAGTTGTTTCTTCTACAGGATGATGTAAAGAAAAAAAACAGAAAATCATCTAAGTTTGTTTCACAAAGGACAAAACAAAGTCTTTAAATGTCTTTTTTGTTCTTCATAGAGGACTTTTAAATAGGACATCAGAGATTTTCTTACAAAACATTCTCAAATGAAAAAAAATCAACTACTTGATAAATAAAATAGGTGTTGATTACTTTATTAGTTTCTTAATAGTCTATTAATTGAGTAGATATTGCAGCTCTGTGGTTTACACAATACTCCTCCCATTAAAGGAGGCAGAGAAAGGACTCCTACATGATGGCTGCTTATGATCCTCATGTTTAAGAGGCATTTACCACACGAGGAGCGTGATGGGTGTGTGTGAGGAAAGCATGTGCCTGAAGGATACTGTATGATGCCGGCCAGCAGCCAGTAGTCATGGCGACGGTGCCAGATCTCAAAGGTCTTCTTGGTGACGGTGGCGGCCCTCTCCTCGTTCTGCCACAGAGAGTGCAGCTCTGGAGGAGGAGAGCAGAGCAGTCAAATCACAGCTGCTTCAGGACGTGCAGACAGAGTGAGAAACAGAGTTTTAGATGTGTGTGTGTGTGTGTGTGTGTGTGTGCGTGCGCGCCCACCTGTGAATCCTCCGTCGGCGATGTTGAACATGAACCTCTGCTTGGTGGCCTTCTTCTTCTCCTCGCTGACGTTGACCACAGGCACGGCCGCCGTGACCTCTTTGGCGCTCTCCCCGTTCTGCATTTTGCCGGACTCTTCGATCTTGACATCGTCTTTCTCCTCTTTTTGCTCTGCCACACACGCAAGTAACACACAGACGAGGTCTGGATGTCATCAGGGGGACACCAGGGGTCGGGTTCCCTACACAGGTTCAGCTTTAACTCGTTCGCAGACTGAGGATGCCTCCAGTCCTGACATACCTTTCTTCTCCTCCGTCAGTGAAGTGGCTCCCGCCTTCTCTTCTTTCCCCTCCTCGGCTGAAGCGAGAGAAGAGAGAGGCCGGGTTGGAATAACAGCAGAATGATGGACAGACTAGAGAAAGGCGGGTTGCCTGAAACAGCCTGCTCACTTTTGGATTTGTCCTCCTCTGACTCCGTCTTCCCCTCCGATCCTTCAGCCTTGACCTCGGGAGCGTCCTTCTCCACCTCCGAGGCCTTGTCCTTCTCCTCCTTCTCCTTGCTCGCGTCTTCAGTCTCCTCTTTGGCTTCCTCTCCGTTTCCCGCCTCCCTCTCCTTCTCCTCCTTGCTTGCGGCGGGGTCGGTCTCCCCCTCTTTCTTCTCTGGGACGGGGGATTTCTCTGACTCGTCTGGGATTTCAATAATCTAGGGGGAGAGAGAGAGAGAGGTACCTCTGGGATTAGGCTAATCTGCACATTCGAGTGTTGTATTTCTGCTCAGCGCTCTGCTAGACAGGACCGCCAGAATCAAACGATAAAATCAGCACGATTGACATAAGCAGCCTTTACCTCGGGGTCCTCTGTCTTCTTTGTTCCCTTGCCATCCTCGCCCTCCTTCTTCATGTCTTCTTTGTCGTCCGATTTAGACAAATCTTCTGTCAACACAGGCAAGCGAGTGTCATGTCATGTTTCTTTTGAGTGTCTCCAATAAATAATTCCATGTTTGAGACTTCAAGTTTTACTTACTGTGCCTTGTGGGCACTTACAATAACTTGTTTCACATATTTCTAGTCAGGATATGAGATGTCTGTATGTGTGTGTGTGTGTGTGTGTACCTGGGACAGGAGTGTTGGGCTGCGTGTCTGCAGGGGTACCAGTAGATGGAGTCTTTGGGTCCTCGCCTGCTGCTAAAGCCGCAGCCCTCTTATTCTCCTCCAGCTCGGCCATCCAGGGCATCGACCACTGGCCGTTGACATGCTCAAACTCCTGCACCTGTAAAACCCAACAACAAGGAAGACAATCAGCTCCTGAACCACAACCTCTGAATGTGTGTTTCTGTCCTAACTACCAAAACGCACCTTTTTCCTTATGAGCGACATCACGCCAATCCGGGTGAGCACGTGTTGCCTGGACAGACCCTCGCGTGGGACGCCGTCGGCAAACGTCTCAGCGCCATCGGCCCCCGGCTCACACAGGTGACGCATGAACAGAGACACGTAGGCCCTGGGGCAGAGCGAAGAAGAGGAGGGAGGAGGGACAAATCAGGGACTTCTCTCAACCTCTAAACCAAAAGTGTAATATGCCCTGAAACACATACTAACAATTATGATAAAGTTAAAAAAACAGAGCGTGAACCAGATCCATATTGGTGGGTGTGCATTACAATAAAACCAGACCTAAAACTGTTTGGATCCGTTTGTCTCTGCACCTTTCCTTGAAAGACCCAAACCCAATACAAAAAATGACTTTGAACGACATTCAGAGCCCGGACGAGTCGGCTCTCCAGACGCTGCTGAACACGGTGTAGAAACTCACTTGAACTCCTTCTCGGACTTCCCGCGCAGGTCCCGGACCAGCCACTGGTTGGTGAAGGCGTCCTGGGGAGGCATCCCATAGCGCATCACGGCGTTCAGGAAGGCCTTCCTCTGGCGAGCGTTGAAGCCCAGGACCTGACAGACGCAAAGCAAAGAGGGGTTTACAGGTTGGACCGGCTGAAAACGCATGCATGTCGGGTGATATTTGAGAGTGAGGACCCACCTCTATGTTCCCGCCCACTCTGGCCAGAAGTGGAGGGAGGGGCTTGTCCCGGTCGTTCCTCAGGCCCTTGCGGCTGGGCCTGCGGGCGTTAGCTGCAGACGAAGCGAGCGAGGTTAGGTCTCCTGCTGCACACTCAGAGGCTCTGTGATGTAGCAGGTGGGAGGACAGGAGCTGTGCTGGGTGCTTCTGTGTGTGCTTAGCGTCCTACGGCGGCTCTGTGAAGCCGTTGACACTTACGGCTGGTCACGGGCAGCCTGATCCTGCCGGAGCTGCCTCTCCCTCACAACACGCCGGCACCTCTACCTGACAACGCTTCGCCCCCGAGCACCGAGCTGCCCGGGGAATTAAGAGCTGCAAGCAGGGGCAGGCTATCGCTCGTTTAATGACACGAGTGGAACAGAGCCATGATTGAATCCAACCAAACACAGCTGAAAACATAGTGACACTGTAGGTTGCTGCTTTGAAGTGAACCGTGGCTACTTACATTCATATAAAACAACAAGTAAAAAAGTACAAATACAAAATCACTCAAACTCCAGAACTCAACAGTCGACATGCAGACAACTTCTAAGAACAGGCAGTGTGAACAATAACTGGGGCGCTGTTGATTTTAAGGCTCTGTTTCCTTGCTGCTTTCCTTCTCTTCTCTTCCCCTCTCTTTCTCTTTCTGAGCTGCCTTGCCTTCGTGTCTTCAAAGCAGAAGATGCAGTAGCACGAGCCTCTGCGCGAGTTGTAGCTCAGGTTGTTAATGGCGATATCATAGCTGTCGTCTGAATCTGCGGGGGGGGCGGTTTGGAGGAGGTTAGTGGACGCACGACCCCGCAGCTCACGCGGGAAGGTGAGCCGCGGGGTCCCCGGGATTCGTTAGTACAACCGATCGCGCTCGCGCTCACCCTCGCTCCGCTCGTCGAAGTCCTCGTCGCCCTCCTCCGAGGCCACCGAGTAGTCGGACTGGTTGTCGGACTGGTCCTCCTGCCAGTCTGGAAGGAGCACAGACACACGTGTTGAGGACGGGCAAGTCACGATGGCTGCCACGACACAAGGATGGTCTTATCGTGAGATAGAGAGAGGTTGTCAGACTCCTGGTGGAGCCGAGAGCCCAAATCACATGCATGTCAAGCCGGTTTGAGCCAGCAGGGGGAGCCAGAGCTGCAGAATCCCAGTTAACGGCGCGTACTCTGCACTCTACGAGGGAAACCGTTTGATGATTTCACTCCAGCATGAACTGCTGTGGGACTGCGCTGGCAGCACATCAAAATGTATCTAAAGATGGAAGTTGTCCTTAATGTGCTGGAGTTCAATCAAATGATGTCTGCGGAGCAGTGATTTCTGACGTACACAGAGAAACATGCCGTGAAAACATTTATACGACAACACTCAACTCGACACACACACGACAGTCGGTGCTGGCTTTGAAGCTGACGTCTCAATCTGTTCTCGCTTCCCTCATCATTTCGTGGCCCGACTCTGTGCTGGTAGATGACTCCAGAGTCGGCCGTCCTGATGCCTTTGAGAGCGTGTTTCTGTGACTGGCTGAGGCCGGGTCCTGAGCGGGGCTTCAGCCCTCAGCTTCAGTCACTCTGGCTGGTCATTAGGCGTGCACCCGTCTCGTAAAGCGGGATAACAAAGTTAGCGTTCAGTCAAGACGGCTCTTTGTGCCCCGCCGTCTTGCAGATTTACAGCATTTATTCAGCCAAATGCACCCTGACTAATTCCCAGGGCTCTTTCTGAAACTGTCCTCGGACCTGAGAGAAGCAGCTGAGAACGTCACGCCAGGCACTCGTCCTGCAGCGAAACCACACCGACACCACACACACACACACACACACACACACACACACACACACACACGAGCCCACCGGCAGCACTTCACAGGACATGCGCACACAGAGAGGTTCCATTATATGTTGTTCTGTACCCTGTCTTATACCTCGGTCCTCCTGGGAGCCGTCATTGTAGTTGACCGGCTTTCGAGTGCGTTTGCCTTTGCCCAAATTGCGGGCGAGATCTTCCTGCTGCTGCTCGTAGTGGTGACGGAGCAGTTTTTCCCAGTAATCGGGATCAACACTTTCCTCCTGCTTAATAACCTCTCGTTCCACCTCCTCCTCCTCAAACAAAGGAAATTTGGTTACAGAAAAGATGCTCAGGAAATATGCAAACACTACCATCCAAAGTATTACACATCACATATCCTCATAGACATGCGGACACGTCTTTACCTCGTCGTCTTCGTCTTTGACCACGTACTGAGCCACTTTGAAGGAGCTGAGGTACTCGTTCATGCTCTGCAGCTCGGTGTCGTCGGTGGCGTCCTGGTTCCTGTCCAGCAGACGGTCGATGGCCTGGTCGTCGTAGTGGATCACGCTGCTGTCGTCCTCCTTGTTGTCCCCTGGAAGCAGGACAGGTCACATCAACAGAGAGGCAGGGGGCCGGAGCTCCATCTACTGCCTGGAACATCTGTCACATCCCACATCTCCCCGTGGTGCCGGGACATTTCCACCCCAGTGTCTCCTTCTCCAGACCAGCGCTACAGTCCTAACACCTCAGGACAAGTGTAACGAGGTGCTGCGTGGTGAACTGAAGCAGTTAACGTTAATGAATCCTACAGACGAAAGGACCGTCCGCTGATCTTTGAGAACGGTGTAAAAATAGGCTGATGTGATAAAGCCTAATAAAGTCAATACCAATTTCCCTCAATCTGCTCCGCGTCTGACCTCCGGTGTTCCCGGGGACAAGCGGCTGAGGCGGAGCTTAAAAATAGACGCGTAAAAATAGAAGCATCTGGCCGCAGGTTAACATCCACTAACCCTCTCCCACTTCATCCTTGAATAACTCTTCTGTTCCGAACTTGAGGATGTCGTCCAGCTCCTGCTTGGACATGGAGCCGGTCTTGGAGCCCAGGCCGGGTCTGACCACCAGGTGGGTGAGCATCATCTTCTTCTTCGCCACCTGGGAGAGAGGATGGGGCGGAGGGGGGAGGCATAGCGGTGAGCAGCCCAGCAGCCTCAGCGAGCCGTTACCTGCGGAGGTCCTCTCTACACACCTGCGTGATCCTCTCCTCCACCGAGGCTTTGGTGACGAAACGATAGATCATCACTTTCCTGTTCTGGCCGATTCGGTGAGCTCTGCTGAAAGCCTACGAAGACCAAAAGGAGGCGTGTGAGCACCCGTGACTGGAACCAACACACGCAGCAGTACGACGGAGCGTTCAGACCTGGATGTCGTTGTGAGGGTTCCAGTCAGAGTCGTAGATGATGACGGTGTCGGCGGAGGCCAGGTTGATGCCCAAACCTCCTGCTCTGGTGGAGAGGAGGAACGCAAACTGGGGAGCGCCTGGAGCTGTTGGGAGGAACGTCGGAGGGACTTGAGCGCTTGAGCAGATCATGTTTTCACACCGTTTTCCAGTCTCACAACGATCAGCTACATGCGACTCACCATTAAATCGGTCGATGGCCTCCTGCCTCATGTTGCCGGTGACTCCTCCGTCGATCCTCTCGTATTTGTATCCCTCGTTCTCCAGGAAGTCCTCGAGCAGGTCCAACATCTTGGTCATCTGAGAGAAGACTAGGACCCTGTGGCCGCCCTCCTTCAGCCTCCTCATCATCTTCTGGAGCAGCATCAGTTTTCCAGACGACTTGGTGAGAGCGTTGCCTTCGTACATGCCATTCGGGAGTTTCGGAGCCTCCTGCAACGCCAAGAACAAATCCCAATGTAAAGACAGCATTTTGTACATTAAATACACTATACTTGGGTGTTATAGTATGGGATGCTCCCTAAGAAGTGAAGTTTTGTTAAGATAATAGATCAAATAAAAGAAAAGGGTTGGATCGTACGGTGGCGGCTGCAGGGAAGAGGTAGGGGTGGTTACAGCACTTCTTCAGGTCCATCACCACGTTGAGCAGAGACACTTGGTTTCCTCCTCCACGAGTGTTCAGTGCCTCGAAGTTACGGGTGAGAATGAACTTGTAATATTTCCTAGATTAAGGGGGTAAAAAAAGGAGACTTCAGCGACAGGAAAGCAGCAAACAGTGACTTCACGCACGTTCCAACTCTGCCTCGGAGCTCACTTCTGCATGGGGCTGAGCTCCACTCTGACGATGAGCTCGGTCTTGGAGGGCATGTGCTTGAAGACGTCGGCCTTCAGCCTCCTGAGCATGTGTGGTCCCAGCATGTCGTGGAGCTTCTTGATCTGGTCCTCTTTGGCTATGTCTGCAAACTCCTCCAGAAAGCCCTCCAGGTTGCTGCGCAGGAGAAGAGAACACAGACAGGCCGGGTCAGCGCGGGCCGCTCCACGTCCGGATCGGCTCGGGCCACGGACGAGGCCACTGACTTGAATCTCTCTGGGGTCAGGAAGTTGAGCAAGTGGAAGAGCTCCTCCAGGTTGTTCTGCAGGGGAGTCCCGGTTAGCAGCAGCTTGTGTTGCAGCGGGTAGTTGTTCAAAACCCGGAAGAACTAAAACCAGGGCAGGAGAAAGAAAACAAGCACATATGAATATAAATATGCATAACAGCTGGCATCGTGTTGAGACACCGACCTCTATAGACATCATTTTTCATCATCATAATTGCAGTGATTCTGTGTCATCACCTTGGACTGGTTGTTTTTCAGCCTGTGAGCCTCGTCCACTACTAGACAGGCCCACTCGATGGATCCCAGCACAGCCTGGTCGATCGTAATCAACTCATAGGACGTCAATAAGACGTGGAACTTGACCGTGGAGTCTTTCTGCAGAGCGGAGAGAGGAGGGACATCAGTCAGGCAAACGAGCGGCCCGTGTCTGGTAGCGCTGTCGTCACTTGCTAATCTCTGCCTTTACCTTCATCTTGGAGGCTTTCTTGCCGCCTCGGATGGCGTTGCCCTCAAAGGAGAACTCGTTCTCTCTGATGACGGCCCTGCTGTCTTTGTCTCCCACGTAGGTCACCACGTACATGTCGGGCGCCCACATCTCAAACTCTCTCTCCCAGTTAATGATGGTGGACAGGGGGGCGCTCACCAGGAAGGGCCCTTTGGAGTGACCCTGTGAAAGCACAAGGCAAAGTCAGCATTCACACAAAACGTGGCTTTTACTGAGCGCATTCATCCAAAAAGCTTCACAGGGTCCAGGTATGGATTGAACCACCACCTCTGTGATCACTTGTTTTGCCCTGCCTTTAGGATAAAGCTCCTTCCTTGGAACTTATCCCCTTTAATGGGCAAGTTACTGTGTGTCCCTTGTCTGAAAATCCACCCACTGACATGTATGGAAAGGGGAGGACAGACGGGACAAAACAGCAAGATATAGTGGCCTTAAAGCCAGTTAGAGTTTTATACATTTAGTTATATTTACTGCTATCTATAGCAGACTAACATATAACAGGAGAGTCTCATGCAGGGTACCTACCTCCTTGTACAGGGAGTAGAGAAAGACGGCAGTCTGCACAGTCTTGCCTAGACCCATCTCGTCAGCCAGGATGGTGTCTGTGGCCTGAGCCCAGGAAAACCTCAGCCAGTTCAGCCCCTCCAGCTGGTAGGGATGCAGAGTGCCTCCTGTGCTGTCCAGATACTCAGGCTGCCGGTCAAACTTAATGGTAGGCTGGAAGGAAGAGAAATCGATTCCATATCTGTCCTCATTCAGGCTACTCGTGTTCCTCTGAGCTGGGATATTTGAGTCTGCTGTTGTTGTTTTTAGTCGGTAGGAAGAGTCCAGGTACTTACATCTACAACCGGATTAGCAGGTGGTCGCTCTGCTTTCTTCACTTTGACTGCCTTCTTCAGCTTTTTACCAGGTCTGGCCTCCTCGCCCACCATCAACTCTCTGTTATAAAAACATGCAAGTGTGTGTAAGGAATGCCTGTAAACACCAAGTATATTAGATGATGGATTATCCAATGTTTTGCCCATCTCGGACTACCTGTGGTTCCAGTAGGTCTGTTTGTAGGTGTCAAACTCTGGGATGTCCATGTCCTCGCTCTCCCAGGTAGACTGGTCATAGGCCAGATCTCTCCATTTGATCAGGTAATGGACGTTGTTCTTCTTATCAACACTGATATGGAACAAAAACAGACAAAAAATGGTTTGTGATGAAACAATAGATTAAGATTTGAACATTACTCTGTATAATCAGTCTTTTTCAATGTATTATTCTGAGTAATCCTTGTTACAGAGATACTTTACATTGGAATTTCATAGTTTCTGTCACTTATATTCTATATATTCTTATGTGTATTATTAATACATCAAATCTAGCCAATTTAGTGTGGTGGTTGTATCTGATCCATCTCTGTATAGGTAAACAGTGTATATGTGTATATATGTATAAATGTGCTTAAGAACGGCATGTCCCACCTGTGGTTGAGGATGCGGTGGATCATCAGCCACTCCATCTTGACTCCATAGCGGTAGAACTCCTCTTCCATGTGGACAAACAAAGGATCCTTGTTCTTCCTCTTGGTGCTTTTGTCGTCGTCGCCCTCACCACCGAAGTCAACGGGAGGGGGTTCGTCCATGTCCGTCTTCCTCTGATAGTTCCGGAACATCACCTGACAGTTCAGCTCCAGCTGGAGATGAGAAGCAAGAATCCAGCTGAGTGTGTGTTTCCAGGATGATCCACAGGTCGTTGTTGATAAAAGGGCGGAGTGAGAGGTACCTGCAGCTCCTGCACCCAGGAGCAGTGCCAGTAGGACATATTGCACCATTTGACGAAGAACTCCCTCTCCCTGCGCCCCACCAGCGGCGGGGGGTCGGGAGCTTCAGCGGGGAGGTCAGCAGGCCGGGGGACAGGCGTGGGGGGGGGCGGGTCCCCCCACTTCCACGTCAGAACCTTCTGGACTTTGCCCTTCATCGGTGGACACTGTGAGGAAACATCGTGGTGATCAAACAATAAGATTTTGTTTTTAAAGAGTTAAATAAATGTCGACTTAATGACACGAGTGTAAACTAACGCACTGTCCTGGTTTATCTAACGCACTGTAGGAGTGCACAAGATGGGATCTGCATCCTCACGCACACACCCACGTGAAGGCGTGCACGCGCAGACTCACATGCACCAGTGCACATCCTCACCTTGCAGCGGGGGCAGATCCACTCTCCGTTGGGGATTTCTGGGAGAGGAGGGTTGAGGCAGTGGATGTGGTAGGAGGAGGGGCAGGTGTCACAGCAAAGCAGCTCCCCTCCATCCTTGCACACCCGGCAGAACTCGATGTGGTGGTCGTCCTCCTCCTCCACCCCTTCATCTCGCCTGTCTTCCTCGTCCTCTCCCTCTGCCTCGGAGAGATCATCTCTGGCCTCCCACTGGATCCCCTCCTTCTCCTGGTGGCAGAATTACAGACAGAGGGTGTGTGTGTGTGTGCGTGTGTGCGCGTGTGTGTGTGCGTGTGCGCGCGCGTGTGTGTGAGGGAGGGGGGAGGGTGGGGGCAGACAGGCAGGGAAGGTATGCGGAACGGAATGAAAGGAAAATAGGGAGGGGTGTGGGCGATTTTCAAGAGCGCCGGGAGTAGGAGTAGGGGTGGGGGTGTGTGTGTGTGCACGCGTGCGTGTGTGTGTGTGTGTGTGTGTATGTGCACGCATGAAGGAGACAGAGTGGAGGGAGGGAAGCAGTGGGAGGGACAAGAAGAGGAAATTGGGGGGAGGGGGGTGGGGGGTGAGACATGTGGTGGGGAATAGGAGAGGAGAGGAGAGACAGGAACATGAGCAAACGGGTTGGGGGGGGGCAGCAGAGGACAAAGAAACCATTAGAAATCCTCATTAATCAGATCTGTTTACCAACAACTTTCCAGTAATACCCTCCCAGCAGAGGTGGGAGCTGGGTTACTGTACTCACACAGTGTGGGCAGCTCCACTTGCCCTCGGGTGCTTTCTCCATGTCGGGGTCCAGACAGACCATGTGGTAGGCTCTGGGGCAGGTGTCGCACAGGATGATCTCCCCTCCCTGCTGGCACACCTCGCAGTAGTCCTGGTGGTCCGTCTCGTAGCCGTCGCCGTCTTCTGTTTCTACTGGGAGGAAATGAACTGCTTAGACCAGGCCAGGGTCTTTGTACAGCCTCGACTTTGATCCCAACGGACAAACCGGCTGTGTAGAGGGGTCATGTGGCCCTCAATCGGGCTCTCACAGATGTTCATTACTCAGTCGGGTTACATTCCCATGCCAACCTTTCTTCTTTTTCTTGGCGCTCTTTGACTTCTTCTTGGGACGGCTGCTGCGGTTCGAGCCGTCCGACACAGAGAAGGTGCCGTCGTCAAAGTCACTATCCACGTCCGGTTCATCTTCATCACTCTGAAAAGAGGGGGGGAAGAGTAAAAATATGAGACCAAGACAAATACCTGCCAACAATATAATGCGCGCTGTCAATGTTCCGAGTTAAGGGTAATCCAATTGTGAATCCAGTAGCGAAGCCAAAAACGCTGCAGAACAGGGGAGAAACGGGACGGGATGGAGAGTATCTCACAGAGGAACGTTTCCTCTTGCTGTTCAGGCCCCCGAGCTTGATCTTCAGTGGCGCCACCTTCTTGGGTTTGGGTTTGGGTGCAGGTTTAGGTGTGGACTTCGATTTCTTGCGCGCGTTGGGACCTGAGGCGAGGAGTTAAATCAAACGAATGAGTGAAATTCAGATTGAGATTTTCCTTACAGCCTACAAACCACTAATAGATGTCTGTGCACTGCTGATCCTGCAGCAGGTGAGAGCGTACCTTTGCCCTCTTTGGTCTTGGCCTTGCGGAGCGGAGGCGGCGGGGCTGCCGGAGGAGCAGCAGGTGTGGGAGCAGGAGGAGCGGAGGGAGGAGCAGGCGCGGGCGGAGCGGCCACTCCGCTCTCCGGCCCGGCGTCCGTCCCTGCCACCACCATGCTCTCCACAGCTGCGGCCACGTTGGCAGCTGCCAGGGCCGCGTTGGCAGTGGCGCAGCCCTAAAAGGGGAAACAGCAGAGTGAGAAGCGCTCCTCTCCGCTGCCGGGAGCAGCCGCCAGCCACCAGGAATGAGCCTCCGTCTCATTCCGAGTCGGATTTCCAACCACGCTCGCAAATGGCGATACCTTCAGGGGGTTGTTGGTGCTGAATTCTCTCCACTTAGCCATCATTAGGGTCATCATCTTGGACACGGCAATTTTGGGGTTCTTAGCTGCGATTAAAGGTCTAAAGAAATGGGGGGGAAAAAAGACAAGAAAATCTGTGATTAGTTTCTATTTTCACACTGAGTGTTTAAGATGAGGTGCATCACATGGAGGGGTTTCCTCACCTGACAAATTGGCTGAAGGCCTTGTAGTTAGTGAGGGAGCTGTAGTCTTCCTGAGTGAAGACGTGGTCGATATCTTTCATTCCCCAGGCCTCCAGAAGCTGGGTGGAGCTTTTAGGCTGACAAAGAGGGACAGAGGGGTGAGAGGAGCGGCCAGGAGGAGGTGATTTGTCATGTTCACCCTGAAGGAATCAACTCTCCGCTCTCTCCTCACCTGGCAGTCGTCGTCATCGTCCTCGTCATCTTCCGGTTCGGGCTCCTTGCGTTTGCTCTTGGAGCTGGAGGAGCCCCCCTTCTCTGTTGACGCGCCTCCCTTCTTCTTATCTTTGGCAGAGCTGGAGCGTTTCTTCTTTTTCCTCCCGGGGGCATAATCGCTTCCTTCACTTTCTGACCGCACACCTCCTTCGTCTGCATCTCTCTCTGCTGCTTCAACTCCGATGAGGTGCTCTGGGGAGCTGACTGGCAACTCCTGCAAGACACAGAGGCCTGTCTGAAAACTGCAAGGAGACGCTGATGCTCATAGACATTTATATATATATATCATACAGATAGTCCCTTTTTCATACCTTTTCATTATTAAGCCAGGCTATTGTGATGAGGATATAATTTGTGGAACTGTACATGCTTTTTAAGCCAGTAAACCTCTGTGAGAATAGTGTTTTCTTTTTTTATTAAGAATTGATTAAATCATTGCTGGTCAGACTGAAGGCCTCTCTTTGCATGTTCCCACTGTGGCCTTTCTCCAGGGTCCCCCCACAGTCTGAAAACATGCATAGTTAGGCCAATTGGAGACTGCAAATAACTCAATAAGAGAAACTACACAAATTCAATTTGGAGTAAAATTGTAGAAGCTATTTTCATTGGTAAATGTTGAATTGATTGAAATATCCCTCCATCCATCTATTCTCTTACCCACTTTATACCATAGCAGCAGGTAATACAGACTGTACAGGGTCATTAGTCCATCATAAGGCATACACACACCATTAACTCTCACTCACACCTGGGAGCTGCTAATCAACCTTAGTGCATCTATTAAGGTGTGAGGAAACTAGAGTACAGGCTGTCTAATCGGGATCCAAACCAGGAGAGGGGGGGGGGGTCAATAATCATAATATAATCAATAATTCAAGTAGTTATTAGTTGCAATACCAGCCCCACAGAGGGACAGTGAATGGAGCAGCAGGTTGTGAGTTCACATCCCGGTCATGGTCATATCTGCATGATCTCCCCGTGTCTATGTGTGAGCTTTTTGCTCCCCCAGTCCGAAAACATGTATTGAGATCAGTTGGAGACTTGTCCCTGAATGAAAGTGAATGCTGTGCGTGTCCCACAGAGGCCTGGTGACCTGTCCAGGGACTATTCACTGCCCTCGCCCTATGTCAGCTGGATATAAACACCAGCAGACTCCCGACCACAATGGCACAAAACACGCGCGATAATGTATGGAAGGATTAGTTACAGTCCTAATTCGCGGAAACATGCATAATTACCCACAGTTGTTGTGACTCGACAGCTACAGATCTGCTTTAATTACCAAATCGAATCTGACTAAAGATGAGATTTCCCGTGACAGGCATTACAATGTGACTCGCATCGGCATGAAAAGTTTCCAAACCTCTCGGATGGGTCTCTGCCTCTTGCTGCTCCTGCTCTCTCTGCTGCTCTTCTTGGCTTTCTTCTTCTTCTTGGACTTGGGCACCTCGTCTATGTCAGACACGGCAGCATCCTCTGGCTCGTCCTCACCTGCGGAGGGGAGGCGACAAGCTTTCATAGGAGGGACTGTAAACCCACAGCATATATACACACACACACACACAGCTGCAGGCCTGAGAGAGAGAGCGAGACGGGGGCTGAAATGGAGGGGAGGGGGGGCCACATGCTGGCACGACTTGAGCAAATGGTGCGTGCTCGCCCGTACACACACACACACACACGGAGAGTGAATGCCACAACAGCACAGGTTGAAACTTGTTTCTCGAAACTTTGACAGTTCGTGCTCGTCAACACAAACAACACGTGAGACTTGACGGGGGAGAGGAGAGGCTCGTTTTAATAACAAGAGGTTAAAAAAAAGAAAAAGTACCGGCTCGTGCTTTTGCTTTGACAAGTTAGCCGCGTGCGGCGCTAATCTGTAATGGTAGGTTGACGGACGGGCCAAGCTAGGCTAACGTTAGCCCCGGTGACAGAGATGGACCCGTCCGTCTTCGGAGGGGGAGGAAGAGGAGGTGGAGGGGAGAGAGAGAGAGAGAAAAGGCGAGCCTACCGTGGAGAAGTGAGTGCTCGTCTGCGGCTCCAAAGTCTTCCCTCTCATCCTCGCTGCCCGACATTTTATCCCGGCGTTTTTTTTATTTAAAAATTGTATTTAATTCTTGCTCTCTGGTCGGAATTAATCCCCCCTCCTCCTCCTCCTTCTTCTTAAAACCTCGCTCCTCGGTGTCGACGAGGGAGGAGGGAAAATGACGTGGGACCGTTGGAGAATGGACCGGGAGGGGGGGGGGTGTCCAGGAAGGGAGGGAGGGAGGGGGGTGTGCTGTAAAAAATAAATAAATAAATAAATAATAATTTAATGGCAGTGGTTGGTAGATGTCCCCCTACCCTCCCTTTGCTTATTCCCGATAATCAACATTACGTGTAATTGACCACCTGCGTCTTCAAACAAGTTGGATAACACGATTGCAGGTATTTTTTTTTAACCACGCAGAAGTGAATGAAGTAAAGTGTGGCATCCATCGTTATTTCAAGTGCGAGCGAGTTAGAACAATGCATCAAAGAAAAGTTTAAGCATTGAAAGCCTACCTTCTCACGTTTGAAACTTACTGTACTGTATGTGTGTGTGTGTAATAGTCCCGGGTCGAGGTGTGCTCTCTCTCTCTCTCTCTCTCCCTCCCTCTCTCGGTGCAAGAATTGATCCAAGTCAGGCTGTTGTTGTCATGTAGTATTCATTCATTAAGCACCCGGCTAAGCCATTGATCAGCGAAATCCAAAAAAATGAGCCGCCAATGACCCCAAAACACGTTGCTCCGTCCCCCTCTTCTCTCTCCCCCAGCCTTACAGGCAGAGCTTAGCTAACATCCTCACAAACACACAAAGGGGGCAGACATCCCATAATAATCCCCCCCCTCCCACACTCACACAGGACTCTGCATAGTTACCTCGCAACGGACAGACCATAATACTCCTGCCTGCCCCCACCCCCCTCGCGCCACGCACGCACGCGCGCGCACCACGCACGCACGCACGTACGCACGTACACTACCACTAGCCTGCTAGACATGCATGCACCAGGCTCATTGCATGCACACTCCTTCCCCTTTCCACTAGAAGTCCCAGCCCCCTTAGCAACCCCGTTGTCATGGCGACACCCCCCCACTCACGCCTCCCTCGCTCCAGACAGACCATAATACTCCAGAATATATCCCATAATATACAACTCCTAAAAAGACAAGGAAGGAAAAAAAAATACCAGTCACATGGTCTCCAAGGGAGCTCAAGTCCACTGGTGACAGACCATAATACTCACTGAACATCCACCTGGGAGTAAGCAGGGCTTTGAGAAGTCGCAGACTTTTGGTTACTGTGCAACACACACACACAGACACACACACACACAGGTAGACTGCATGCCTACAGTGGACAGTGTGCAGATCACACACACACACACCTGAGGTCAGTGGGAGTAAAGATCTGCATGTGTCTTTAAACTCCTCATCCCAGAGGCCTCCTCTTAAATACTGCTGGACTTCACCACATCAGCCTGATTGACTGATTCTGTGATTGTGGCCGTCTGAACCTGGTCTGGTCCTTCAAAGGACAACAAGTTGTAAAAACACAAAGAGTTGCAGCAATTGTGCTTCACACTAGTGTGACGTTATGGGACGCAGGTCAAAGGTTAGTACACACAATCACAGAAACACTCAAAATGGGGCCTTCATGTTCAGTTTTTACCACAGTAAATAAACACTGTCATATGAGTGAAGAGGGCCGACACGATGATGGTTCGACTCCCAGTCAGACAGAGGGTTTGTGTGTTGTCCACCATGTGTCCCTGCGTGGGTTTTCTCTTCTGCTTCCTCCTCCCACAGTCCAGAAAACATGCAGAGTTTATAATGTCACTTGCACGACAATGAAACAACCCTGGTAACTGAGGGACCGGTAGCAGCCATAAAGTAAACATAATAAATAATAATAGAGCAAGCAATCGTAATAAATGTAATAAAAACAAGGTGGCTCTTATGAGATCTAACAAGTAAAGCAAAATCTAACAAGACCCAGGCAGAACCTAACAAATCCAGCAGACACTATGAATCATGATGTGCAAATATGAGACTTCAACACTGTGCAAAATGACATGATAGGATGCATATCTACACAATCGTATGTATAATAGTAATAATACATGATGTGCAAGTGAGTGTGCAATTGTGTGTGTGTGTGTGTGTGTACTGCAATGGACTCCCCCCCATACGTGTTGGAGATTGGCACCAGTAGATCCCCACACTGGGTACACAGCGGGTAAGATAATGGATGTGAGGGATAATGATAAATATAACAGTGGAATATAGGTTTTCCAGTCGTCTGAGGAGCAGCCAAAATACGGCACTGAGGGATGTGAACACAGATGGCATCTGTGCCACATAAAAGACAAAATGTCAAACAGAGTAAATTAACTAATACATCCATTACATGCCTGCTCCAGCTGCACAACGGAGCGCTTTGTCCCGTCGCCGGAGCAG
The DNA here is from genome assembly GCA_029224185.1 of Karalla daura. Classification (NCBI taxonomy): domain Eukaryota; kingdom Metazoa; phylum Chordata; class Actinopteri; order Chaetodontiformes; family Leiognathidae; genus Karalla; species Karalla daura. Next base: position 9,494,772 of record CM055191.1, on the reverse strand, counting down.
ATTGTAGCTCTGTGCCACTTCACTTTGTTGAATATTTTTTAACAAATAAATAAATAAATGCATAAACCCGGCCACTACACAGTCATTTTGTCCGATTTGCTCGAAAACACTTTTTCAGAGTAAAACCACTTGCGTTTGCAAACGAATAAAAATGAGAGCACGGGAGCAGCACTAGAAAGTCACATGTGAGTCTCATCATTGTGAATAGGTGCTGACACACACACACACACACACACACAGAGGCACACAGGTCTGAATTGCACTTCTTTTACTCGCTGAATTAGATTCATGTATGTGCAATAAAGACGTGCAGCATTCCTCCGGGCAGGCTGAGGGCCTCTGTCACAATGTTGATATAACAGCTAGAAAACAGCACAACCAAAGATCGAGGTCGATATGCACAAATAGTGGAAGCAAACGTGCACCGCGTCGGTATCTTGTTAAAATGCAAAATGTGGCCTTCAGTGTCGGTTTCTGATACTGCGCACAAAGTAGAAATATGGAACAGAAAACACAGGCCCGGTGCTCTTAACTCTTGATATGCTGCTGGAGTACGTTGTAGCTGCTCCATCTTTGAACACTCTTAAATAAAAAAAAAGACATGAAACAATCGTGTGGACGTTGTTTTGTTCTGACCAGTGCTTCCATGAAAAAACACTCGAGGGTTCGACAAGTGCTGTTTGAAATGCCTGTACTCAAATAAGAGCACTTAAAGGCCTCACAAGAGTCTCGTTATGTCGCTCCTTATTGCGAATTTCTTTACTTTGTTTCCCTTGAAGTGGCTTTTTAGGTAGCTCAATGATCCCATTGCATTGATTATATCATGTAATCATCATCTAATGAACAGCCTCTTCTAGTCTGTTTTTATTTACATGTACTCAACACACATTTATCTTAAGGTTAATATCATTATTTGTAAAGGGTGACATGGTAGACTGAATGACATGACTGGGACATGAATCCCAGTCAGGCCTTTCTGTTTGGGGATTGCATGTTCTCCTCATGTCCAATAACATGCACAGTCAGGCTAATTGGAGACTCTTATTTGCCCTTTGGTGTAATTGTGAGCATGAATGGAAAGTTTCGCTTCACGATTTTTGGAAATATTTTCGTTTTCAAATGTTACAAACAGATTGGGTCAGAAGCTGGAAAAGAGGATGATTCCACAGATGAGCAGGTTCACTGGAAGCTGACAATGGCATCATGGCTGGGTGTTTACTGTACCCTGCAAAGGCTGGGTCGCTCTGAAATCAGCTGTGGACAAACATAGTTCCTGTTTGGCTGCACCGTCCATGTTATTTTATCATTTCGTTCCAGCTCTTTGCTCCACTGGATGCTTCACAGTGGCTCGTTGACCCACTGGCACTCTGCTTCTTGTTTAGGCGTATATTTAGACCGACAACTGCTCCATTGTAATTACATCGTTTTAAATCTGTATCACATTGTTTAAAGATCAAAAAACAAAGGTTGCTTTCATTTTATACGACAAAACGCTCTGCAGGAGTATTATTCAGCAAGGCGTCGCAGCAACATTGTTATTAATGTCTGCAGGTATTATACAGACGTCAGTGTCTTCTCAGCTGATACCATTTGATTTGAAGGCCAGTGTTTCACTCCCTGAAGGCCAGAGGATATATTTATGCCCAAGGAAACAGAGATAATATTTCATTCATACCCCAGATTAATTCTCTTCTTTTCCTGGTTCACGGTGGCAGTGACATATCTGGCGCTAGAGATGCTATTTTCTGTTTTTTCTTTCTGTGTTTGCCTGCTCAGATAGCCAGGCGGGCACGGTCAAAATGTGGGTCCAGAGGCCTTCTCCTGCTTCCTCCGGCGCTCCGGTCCCTCTGCAGTATTCCCCACTGTGCAGTACATGCAGATCGCATAGCAACAAAGGCCTATGTCTGGCCGTTGTCTGTTACTATCGCTTGAATGCCCCTTGCACGCACACACACGCATGTACGCGCGTGCACAGGCGCTCACGTGCAACACCGTCACCAACACCTCCTCCTGCTCCCCTCTATCCCATATGCACAGCTATCTCTCTGCCTCTCACGCACTGAATCACCCCCCCTCCACCCCCCCCTCCCACCCCCCACCCCCCACCACCACCACCTCGCTCCTCCACCATCATTCCATAATATTCATGGGTCGTCCGTTCCCTCTGCCCCCTCCCCCCATGTGCGCGGCAGCACACCGCCCACTCTGCCGCCCCCACTTCCCTGCCTGACAACACCACGGCCGGCCATCCCATAATAGTCGTGCACACGCGCCCGCCACGCACGCTCATACACACGCAGTGCGTGCGTTGGGCTCTTTGTTGGCAGAGACGCCTGAGCAGTGCGAGCGTGCGCATGCACAGCAGTCGTGCTTCTGCCCGCTATGATTATTCCGTCTGCGCTCAGGCAGCTCAGGCAGGTAGCCCCCTCAAGAACCGTGGGGTAACAAAGAGAAGAGGGAGGGGGTGGGGTGGGGGTGAGGGGCAAAAGGTGGCGGGTCACACGTCTAGCTCAAGATGACCTTGGGCAGAGATGTGTTCAAGCGGTCCATGCAGTCACCCCGAGGCGGCCATCTCGAAACGAGGCCTCTCATCCATCACAGTGGGAGATGGACAAAGTGAGATCGGTTCCTCGGGGTCGGCCCCTCGAACGCGCAGCTCGGCCCGTCTGCAAAGCGGCTCGTCCTCGACATGTCAGGCCACGGTGAAGCTTTAACAAGCGTCTCTTCGGGCTCTGCAACCTGGCTACAGTCAATCAGCGCGCGGACCCGTTCAGCATGATAAAATGAGGGAGGGGGGGAAGATAAAGATAAAAAAAAAAAAGAGGGGCAAGTTATTTACGAGAGAGGGGTGAAGGGATGAGCATAACAGAGGCGCCGGACATGACAGTGGCCAGCTCATCACCATGGCGTTGCTGTGGGAGACAGCGGAAGACGTCACTTTGAGAAACAGGGGACACAAAGGAGGAATACGACATGAGGAGGACAAAAAAAAGGAGGGAAAGGGGCCTACAAGAAACCTGTCTGTGCCGATATGGACATTGGAGAGTGTGTGTGTGTGTGTGTATGGGGTGATCATTTACACAGGAACTGGGTGTCAGAGGGTTCAGGTGAACGGGCCACCAAAATCTGGACCGGGACGGCGACGGAGTCTGCAAATGTTTGGTTCCAGGACCGCTCTGACTCATCTGATTCAACAAATGAGGCCTTAAGAGCAGTAAATAAGCTCACATCAGGTGTGACAGGGTTGTAGGACAACCTTTGCTTTCTTTCTTTTATTACACCACTGGACTCTGGGATTAAAAGGAAATGTCGTCAGGGTTCGGTTTATCCAACCATAAAATTAGAGAAATCGAAGAGCTGTCACTTCAATCAGCCAGTTAGACGGAGGGGATGCGAGTTAAATATCAATTAATAAAAGCTAAACGTAACGCAAACCAAGTCAAGATTAAGCATTTCATTTTGTTCAAACCGAGTCGGGACTGTACACAGCATTATCGACTTGTAAATATACATAACACGATGGAAAAAGCTAATGAGACTTTGGCAACACTTCCCGCTGCGTTTGAATAATAGATATGCTCATTATTTCTCGTGAACTCATTCATCTGGACAAAATCTCTGCACTAACCCACTCTGCAGACGCAGCAATCTACTGACAAAGGTCTGACTTTTCCTCCTCAGAGCTGGCACAATCAGCGTCAAGCATATCTTAAAATCAAGGCTATAAAAATCATGTGGCGTGGCGTATCCCACTATTAAAGGCCCTACGGAGCAGCAACATAAAACAGGGAATTAGATTTAAATACAATTGGGATTTACAGCGTCCTCAAAGTTTATGTCAAATCCAATGCAGAAGCAAGTAGAAATGACCCGATCTGACAACTTTGACAGCTGATTAAAAGTCACAGCAACTCATTTATCATGCATAGATAACATTAAATAGCATATTGAGAAGTTCAGGTGTAGTTCCTCCAGTTGTGCAGGTGCCCGTTTCTTAGAAGTTCTCTGTAAAGTTACATCACTGGCTAAACAGGCAGAGACAAAAGGGAGGGATAAAATAAACTGGGAAAGAAAAAAGTGCACTTAAGTTGAAAAATTATAACCGCACGGTGCAAATGACTGCTGTAGGCAAAGGGCCTGTAAATGAATAAAACATCGTTTACAGTATTTCTCTCCCTTCTATGAAATGCACACACGCAAATGGCGCTAATTTCTTTCTCATATGTCAACAAGCGGCTTTGTTATTCTTTACTGCCTCTTCCTCACCCCGCTGTAGCACTCTCTCTTTATGCCCACGCTCCCCTCCCATCCAGTGATTTATTTGCCCCAGTTCCAATATTTGTCGGCGGTGTGTTTTCTTCCCCTTGTCTAAATGTCACCCCTTCTTCTAAGACAATACGGAGAGAGAGGAGAGAGGGAGAACGAGAGGGCAAGTGCGGGGGAGATAGAGGAATGGCGCAGGGTGGGGGGTGGCACTCGTAAAATGAGCAACAAAGTTTGGGAAAATTAAACATTAGGTAAGACACTTTTTCACACGCATATATACGTGTGTGCGTGCAGACAGAAATGCTGTGTCATAGTTTCCGGAGTGAGGATTTCGCAGGATATCTGATCGATAATCCCATGTTGTATTTCTACAGAAAATGTGTTTGTGTCTGGAGCAAATCGACTGTAAACAGTAAACAAACGTGCACAGATTTGAAACAGACACAAATATTGTTTTTTTGATCATCTTTATTTTCCAGAGACTGTCTCCTTGCTGGGATTTGAAGCCAACAGTGAAACACAATAGAAACTATACTAGTACTACACTCTCAATACTGACAACTATCACCCTTCCCAAAGCCTCCTCCTCCCCTCCCTCGGCATCACTCCACACCCCGGTTCACGCCTGTCCTCTCTCTCCCACCCTCGTTCTACCTCCTTTATAACCCATCAGTCCCATCGTAGCTCTCTCACTCATTCTCCCTGTTTCACCCTGGAGTGGACACGTTTGTTTTCCCGGGACCAGAACTTGCTGACACCATGCTAACCCTGCTTTTCGCCTGAAAGGCACTTCTGGATTTTGATTTTGATGCTGTTTTTTTGTTTTTTGAGGAGGTGAATACTAATGCTCAATTAAATTGGACACATGGACTTATTTCTGAATCTGAAGGATGAGAATTGCTTGTAAAAGGTTCCTGCGTGCATGCTTTTGCTGTCTCTGACAGCACGAGCGCAGACACCGATGATTGACTTTGTTGATTGAAATTGGGATTAAATTCCAATTTGGTCAACTCGATATCAAAGGAGGAGGAAAAGTGGATATAACAAGACTATGAACTGGTAAGAAACCGAGGTTACTTTGCTGATCAAACTTCAATAGTCTGTGTAAAAGTGAAAGGACGGATGAGGGGATGATTGTCTCTGACCGAGGTAACTTTGTCATTTCCACAGATATGCGGGGATCATCCCCAGACTCTGAGCTACAGACATAACCCGACACCTCCTCGCACGACAGGCAGACACGTCACACTCCAGTGTGCGGCCAGAGACGGCCAGCGTGCTGTCCCAAGACCCAGCCTGACGCTCGGAGACGGACCGACGGACGGACAGTCTGATGCCAACTGTCTCCACTGTCAATCTCACAGCACCACTCCTCCTCCTGTTGCTATGGGCAACCCACCCCACCATGGCAACCAACTGGCTGTAAGTCTAGCGTGCGAGGGAGGAGGAGAAAGAGGGAGTTTGTTTGTCATGCTATAACTTTTAAAAGATGGTGACATGTCTCTAAATCTCTTTCAGTCGCTCCCCTCGCCTTCTTTGTCTCGCTCCCTGTGACCTTTTCTCTTTTCTCTCTCTCTGCCGTCACTGTGCCTCGCCTGCCCGGTCTTCCCCTCGTTTCCATCCTCTCCTAAAACCATGTCCGATCGCCACCCTGTCCATCCTTTTTTTTTTCTTTGTTTTTTTGTCCTCCCCTTTTTTTTCTTCTTCACGTGCTCTTTTCTTCATTATGCATCCCACATCCCCTCTCTCTCTGTAATTAATTTCCCTTTCTGAACCTGCTCTGACTCACTACCCCCGGCTGCCTTGCCTTTTGTCTCCCCAAGCTCCCTGGCGAGGCTGCCTCGCTCCAGGCCCGTGTCCGGTGCTGCCCCATGTGCGCGGCTGAGGGGGCTGACCCCGGGGCAGGTGGGGGTGTGCAGGGCACGAGGGGAGGTCATGGAGTCCGTACGCAAGGCCGCCGAGATGGTCATAGAAGAGGTATTGTCAGAGATCTCAAGGTCACGACCCGCAGACATCCGCACGCAGACCGGTCGGTCTCACAATGCAAATATGAGCGGCATTGCCAGTGTGTGCCGGACCGGATGAGTTTCATACATGAGGGCGCTCGATCTCACCGCTTTGCACGTCCCTGTCTGACCCAGTGCCAGCACCAGTTCAGGAACCGCCGCTGGAACTGCTCCACCACCCCACGTGGGATCAATGTATTTGGCAGAGTCATGAATCAAGGTACCTCATCACCAGTGGTGCAGTGTAACAAAATAAATAACTATTCCATCACAGAAACTGAGTTTTCACATATCTGTGCTTTACTAAAGTAGAATGAATGGTGTATGGTTTTGGCTTTTACTCATTTTTCAGAAAATATCCGTACTTTCGACTTTCTGTCAAAAGTTATACATTTCTGCCACATTCATTTTATGGGCCAATTTATGTACACATTCAAAGTAAAAGAGGTGTCTAAAGACAAGTTAAACACACTGAATCTAAGGAAAAGGGTACTCAAGATAAGATCAAGATCATTTCACTTGACATGATTTCTTGAAATAAGATGCAAGAATTTGCTAAATTTCCCCAATGTGGGACGGCTAAATATATTTCATTCTATTCTATAGAACAGAATGAACATTATATTTTATATCTATTATGTTTACAATAAGTGAAGCTCTTAAAACAAGATAGATTATCTAACACTGCTTTTTTTCTATCTTGGTATGGTAAAAACCAAATAATTTGCAATATACCTCTTTCTGTTAAAAATAAGTTTAAGGAATTCACCCTCAAATTTGAAGAATCAGCCCATACGACTTCTTATGTATTCAAAAAATATATATGTATATGAACAAATAATAAAGAAATGAATATAAATATAACGAAGTAATACACATAAAAAGCTAGTACTTACTTAACTTACCAACCCTTGGACAAGGATTAATGTGATACTTGTATGCTCATTTTGCTGTCTTTCTACATAGTTTAAGTACTTCCTCTATTACTTCCTATCACACTATGTCGCAGAGTATTACCCGCAGATGAATCCATGCACTGAGCCCTTCAAAATCTGTGTTTCTCTACATCTCTTTCTGGGGTTGCAGGGACTCGTGAGGCAGCGTTTGTGCATGCTCTGTCCTCAGCAGCGGTGGCGGTGGCCGTGACCCGGGCCTGCACCCGGGGGGAGCTGGAGAGGTGTGGCTGCGACAGGAAGGTCAGAGGGGTCAGCCCCGAGGGTGAGCCTCAAGTCCTTTGCATGAAAATGTGACGGCTACAGTAAACCCGCACCGAGTCACGCGCACACCAACACACACAAACACATTAAAAAAAATCAGCTTTCTGTGGGTTTAACCGGGAGTGTGGAGCGCCCATGTTGCCATGTCACAGCACTTATTGAATCATCATCTGTCACAAAAAAACAAAGAGCTGATAAGATGTTGGTCCTCTAGTGTTGGATTTACCCCATTCACAGGCATGATTCTCAGCCTTTCATATAAAGCTGGTTTGACTGGGTTATGCCTCTGCCTCCAGGTTTCCAGTGGTCAGGCTGCAGTGACAACCTGTCCTACGGTGTGGCTTTCTCCCAAACCTTTGTGGACGAACCGGAACGAGCCAAGGGGCTGTCAGCAGGCCGGCCGCTCATGAATCTCCATAACAACGAGGCCGGGAGAAAGGTCGGCGGCTTTCCATTTCATGTTATCATATCTGCTGCAAGAGTTTGCCTGTTCTTCCGTGTCGTGTGGGTTTTCTCTGAGATCTCCAGCAGTTTCCTCTCACAGTTTATTAGGCGACTCTGAGTCCGGGGAAGAGTGGTTGTCCACAGAACTGAAGCTCACTGGTTTGATCCATGTCAAAAATACCCTTGGGTTGACCCTCACTATTGCCCCTAATCCTGTGTCATCATGTGTGTGATTGGTTAAAGCAGATGAAAGTGACTTGTAGTAAGAAAACCAGTCCACTAACAATTTACCAGTCCAAAAACATACATGGTGAAGTTGTTTGGAGACTCTAAAGTGTGTATCAGAGTGAATGCTACTCTATATGTGTGACTGGTGACCTGCCCATGGTGTTTGAATGTGACACAGGTTTAGATAGGGATGAATAGATGGTTGGGTGGGTGGATGGGTTTCATCTGCTCCCCCCTGTCCTCTCTCCCTCAGGCCATCCTTCACAACATGCAGGTGGAGTGTAAATGCCACGGCGTGTCCGGCTCCTGCGAGCTGAGGACCTGCTGGAAGGTCATGCCTCCGTTCAGGCGTGTCGGCGTCGTGCTGAAGGAGCGCTTCGACGGGGCCACTGAGGTACCGGACAATGCTGGCAAACTCCTACGAGAGCTTGAAAGTGTGTGCAGCTCCCTAACCCCCCTCCTCGTCCTCCTCTCCCTCCTCCTCTCAGGTTCGTCTGACTCGCATCGGATCCAGGACAGCCCTGCTCCCTCGTGACCCCCAGGTCAAACCCCCTGCCGCCAGAGACCTTCTGTACCTTGCACCCTCCCCAGACTTCTGCCACCTGGACCCTGACAACGGCATCCCTGGCACAGCAGGGAGGAGATGTAACGGTAAGCTCTCAGAGGACGGAGGGGGAAAGAAACAATCTGGATAATCCAACTTTTTTTCCCTCTTCTATCTATAAACACACCAGGAACCTCTCGGCTGGCCCCAGACGGCTGTGAGCTGGTGTGCTGCGGGCCGGGCTACCGGGCGGGCCGGGCCGAGGTGGTGCAGCGCTGCTCCTGCAAGTTCTCCTGGTGCTGCTCCGTCCGCTGCCAGCAGTGCAAGAACACGGTCACCATCCACACCTGCAGAGTCTGAGACGGCCCCAACGAGACCCAAACGACCCAAGACACCCAAACAAACGACTAGACAGGCAGACAGACAGGCACACCTGGAACATAAGACGGGGCGGAGACAGCATAGATGGCGATTAATTCACACTTTTAGCAGTTTTGTTTTTGATTCTGGCTACAAAGAGTCTTAACTTAACACATTTTTGACAACAGTGAGGCCAGAGCTACATCTGAGGGGTGTGTAGGAACAAACAAAGACCTCCAGAGGCAAGACAGGTGGACACGCAAACACTTACGGACACAGTCGACAGTTAATCTCACCTTGAACTGACAAAGCTTTTGAAGCTGAACTTAACCAGAACTAACAGGGGAAAACACTGTGGCACTATTTCTATCTTATGCAAAGTATCCACGTTGGGTCATAGACTAGCAGGTCTTTGAACGTTGACCGTATTTATGTCTTCTTCTCTCCTCCTGGTTTTATTTATTTATACCTCCGGGCCTTCGCTTCACTCGAGCCTCCCTCCAGCAGCGGCGTCTTAAGTAGCGTGAATAACTTTTACTTACAACAGTGTCTGTCTTGTGTTTTGTCCCTCGTCTTTATGTGAAACTCTCCTTCACGTTCCTGCACATGCAGAGCTTCTAAATCTGTTCCACGAAGAAAAAAACTCTAATAAAGACCGTAGTTTTATTCACAATGTGTGCTTCTTCTGTTTTATCAATGATCCAACCTCTGTAGAATACTGTCAAACATGAACCGGCTTATCAAGGAACAAAGGTTAGTTGCAATGTTTGTGATGCCACTTTTGGCCACCAGGGGCACTATACATATGTTTTTCTTCATCTCTGCAAGTAAAATATATTCATTTGTTCTGTTGTGGGAATGCATAAAGTATGGTGATACGACCTTAACACGTCAACGAGAGTAAGTTCAATTATTTCTTGTCAGTTTCTGCCTGCAAAACATACAAGACAGTGGCTACGTCCCATGTCATTAAATCATTTTATTAAAAATATCCTGTGATTACAAACACCCAGAATTTTACTAGCAAAGGTCACCATCTCCATCTCTATCAAGATCGAGATCTACTTAAAATATTACAACTTAATTTGTTATATTATCAATCGCTCAAAGTTGGTAGTCCAGCAATAATAAAAAAAAAATCTCAAGTTTCAGAAAAGTGAATAACTGATAAAAAAAATATCCCAAAACAGAGTCATGGAATCATACATTATTCACAAAGGAAAATAAAATAAAAAGTCATTGGTCAACTGAGGAAGTGAAATTGATGGAAACACACTTGGCCTCCCCAGAGGCACCTGGGATTTGGAAGTTACATTACAGACATCTACGTTTGTTTGGAGTGACGTTTAATCTCCTCTGCTTTCAGGAATCAATCAAAGAGGGTCCGGAAATAAAGCAAACAGAGCAGCACTTCACATCACGCTGCCCCCGAATATCATTGAAAAACATCCCTCCATAGTTGAAGTGTTTGCCACTCATATTTGGGTTCAGAGGGCTTCATAGGCCACCACAGGTAAAGCACAGAGGAGGACAAAGGCAACCTGATAAAATGATCTGTTCTTTGTTTGAATGGAGCAACAGTGACAGGCAGGGGGGGCCCGCCCCACCTAAATGTTTCTAGAGAAAACACTGCAGTTTTTTTCCAAAGCATTCAGAGGAGGTGACACTTGCTGCACGCTGACGTTTTGCTCTCTCCGCCTCTCTCCGTTTATTGTGAAGGCACGATCAGTGTACACGTGTATTAGAATAAGTCTCAATGGCATGGTACCTCCCTTCCCCTTTTGCTTTGCTGTCCTTTTTTTTTTTTTTTTTTTTTTTTACATTTTTCTGTTTTTCCCGTGACAGCCACTGGTCTGTCTGATGTTCTGAATCGCCCGACCTACGCCTCACACACTCTCGTCGTTCATCTATAGCAAAACGCACTTTCTCTTGGTTTTGGTCTCGGGAGGCTCCAAGGCCGCCAGGATGGCCTCGTCGAACACGTTCTTGAGCCCTCGCTGGTTGGAGACAGCAGACAGAGGAGAAAATGTAAGAACAGGATCTGCTTTTGTTGCCAGGTTGAGCAAACGTGAAGGGCACCGGCGCGTACCTGTGTCAGAGCGGAGCACTCCACGTATTTGACGGCCCTGAGCTCGCGAGCCAGCTTCTCTCCCGCCTCAGGGTACAGGGGGCGCTGCTTGTTCTTCGCCAGCCTCTCGATCGTGTTGCTGTCTTCCCGCAGGTCGACTTGTGTGCCCACCAACAGGAAGGGCGTGCGTGGACAGTGGTGGGAAATCTCAGGAACCCACTGGAGGAAAAGATGCATCGGAAATGTGTGTATAGAAGTCTGTCGAAAAGCTGCCTGTGACTTTAAGAACAGATTCAGTCTTGTCAACCAGTATTCAGATTTAAATGGACAAATTCAGATACTTTTTATGCACAAAAAAGGTCACTATTCATTGTTTTTACAATACATTTGAATATTTATCTGTTATATTAGTGTACATGGTCTCATGTCTATGTGGATTTTCCCAGTCTAAAAACATGCATCTTTAGGCCAATTGTACCCTCTAAACTGGCTTTAAGTGTGTGAGAGTGTATAGTGCATATGTCTCTTTGTTCATCCATTCATCTCTCCATCATAAGATAATGGATGGCATAGCTTTGTCTAACTAAAATATAAGTACTGTCCATATGTTTTTTTACAGTAATTTGACCTGGGCAGTTACAACAAGCAGTGAAAGCGGAAGATAATGGCATTTCCTATACATTAAACAACATGAGAGAGCAGTCGGAGAGTGGGGTGTGGTATCGTATTCAGCTTTCAGACAGTGATCTGAAGCACAGGGGAGCTGTGAGTCTGCAGCTACTGCCCCTTTGCTTTTCAAGCAGTTGAGAAGCCATACATGATATAGTCCTAGGCTATCTTTAAGAAAGTGCACAGCCAGGACTGTTTCTCTTACAGTGTGTGAGTGAAAATCACTTGGTAGCTCAGTGACATTACAGGCTGTGATGGCAATACACTACAGCGTGAGCCTGAGGAAAACATTGAGAAACACCGACCTTCTCTTTGACGTTTTCAAACGATGAGGGTGAGACGACGGAGAAACATACGAGGAAGACGTCTGTCTGGGGATAGCTGAGGGGACGCAGCCGGTCGTAGTCCTCCTGACCTGAGGACGACGGAGCAATGGGAGGATTTTAGGGTTTCAGGGTTAAGAAAAGACAAATAAAAAACCCAAACTTTACTAAAAGGCCACGTTACCTGCTGTGTCGAATAGGCCGAGTGTATAGGGCTCTCCCCCGATCATCACTGTCACTGCATAATTGTCAAAAACCTGTAGGAGAGACATGATGTTAGACAAAAATAACATTAATCATACTGTTATTTACTTCACACAGCATTTATTAAACACGACTCTTACCGTAGGCACATATTCTGAGGGGAATTTGTTGGTTGTGTAGGAGATCAGTAAGCAGGTCTTTCCTACTGCACCGTCCCCAACAACTACACATTTTATAGTCTGCATCTACAGGGACAGGAAGAAAGAGCAGGAAAGTCATATTCCACCACACATTCAGCCATGTTTACCTGAAGCACTTATTCATACAATTCATGATGAGATCTCTTCTGCATTTACTTAACCTAACTGTCACGTTGATAATATTCATTGTACATTCAAGTGTACTACTTCTCTAATTCACGCTGCCAGTTTTTCTGTATATTTTGTTAGCTTTATACAGGGTGTATGTATTTCAGTTGTATTGTTTTCTTTTTATATCTGCTATTCTTGGTTGTGTGGAGTTTGCACGTCCGTGTCCAAAAACACGAGTGTTTAGGTCCATTGGAGACTCTAAACTGCCTCTACCAAGAGAGTGTGAGAGGAAATGGTGTGTATGTGTGTGTGTGTGTATAGTCGCAGTGTTCTGCTGCGACTACTCCTAGGCTGGTCCGAAATAAGTCACAACTTATCTTTCTGGCAGGATTTAATTTGAATATGGGGATCGAGAGGGAAACTCCCTTGCTCAATGTGTCTGTTTCTCAAATCTTCTATTTCAGGAGCTGTACCTGTGATCTTTTTTTCTGATTGCTAAAAATATATGCTAAAAATACAAGTTCAATAATGGTACAGTTACCTGTACCAGAATTCATTAAACCCAGTACACACACACATCTGGAAGTTAACAAAGATGGTTTCCTTTTGATGATGACGTCAAGACTCATTTTTTATCTTTGCAATATAAAGGCTTAATTATTATTATTATATGTGAGTCAATTCATTCACTGCTTTTTAAACTGATTTTACCATTTCCTGACATTACCATTTACTGTTTCACACTGCTCATATTTCATAAATATGCACCTTTATACACATTTATTCTACTTTGTCAATGTGTGTCTGCACCTGGACGTGTTTTCGCACTTGTAATCCCAGTTTTTAATTGTATCGTCTACAATGATAATAAAGAGCTAAAAACGCTCAGAATTTTGGTTTGGATGGTTGTTTGGTTGACGGGTACCATAGCTTCAGCCGATTTGTCTGTTTAGGCTGAATTTCATTGAATAACATGTAGAAAACAAGTTTCAAACAACTTAAGAGGTTAAGAAAGTCACTAAATGAAGGACATTACATAATGGGTTTAGTGTTCAGGTGTAGAGTTAGTGTTAGAGTTTGGTGTATTGTTCCTACATGTACTTCAATAACAAAAGGATGTGTAAATAGAGCTGATAGACCATTTAATATATGATCCCTGGGTAATAGACCTATCAGACATTAAACTGATAAGATCAGATACTCCATCCCATGGCCATTTTAATATTCTCAGGAAGTCCTGACCGATGAGAAGTAAGACCCCGGTGGTCACGCTATGCCAGTCATTACACATACATGACTGAGATTATTGATGTCAATGAATCACTTCCGCATAAGCTACATACCAGCGATGTTGAAGAGGAAAAATTCAGGGCCTTGTCTATTAGCCCACTGTCATTTAAAAGCGGACATTGCCTACATTTCCGCAAAGAATGCAACCAAAACCACTAAGAAACAATGACCAAGATGTTCAGAGGAGTGTGAAAACACCTGCGATTATTAGCCGATTGTATTAAATCAGACTAACAAGAAACTCTGTCAATTGTCACCTTTAGCCTCGTTTAGCTAACTTGCTACAACAAGACGCGACTTTACGATTTAACGACGAAAGGGGAAAGAAAAAACGTTTGAGAAAACATGCAGCCATAGTCGGTAAACTTCATTACAACACAATTACATGTCAAACCAACCAAACCCAAAACTGAATTAAAGCCTAATGGCGAGGAAACCTCACCACACCGCGGATTTACTTGGATAAAAAGGGAAATACCGGGCAACTATATAGACTGTGGACACTTTCAATTGTTGGGGGGATTCTGCTACAAGTGTCCCGCCGCTAAATAAATCACAGAAAGTTGTTTCTGAATGTTTTCTAACTCCACTCACCGTTTTTCTTCACACAGCCTAGGCGTTGGTTACATCCGGGTTTGAGGGTCGAATTACTCTCTGCGCAGCCGCAGAACAGACCAGCCGCAGTCACAACCGTAGAGTGGAAACACCGCCCCCTGCTGGACCGAGAGGCATACAGCATCTATCTATCTATCTATCTATCTATCTATCTATCTATCTATCTATCTATCTATCTATCTATCTATCTATCTATCTATCTATCTATCTATCTATCTATCTATCTATCTATCTATCAGCTTCTCTGCAACAGTTTTGAAGGTATGAAGGTATTTCATAGATTAGAAGCTATTAAACTCAACTATTAAATACGAGATAAAACTATTAAACTATTAAATACAAAACATTTCATGAATACAAAGTAAAAACACATTTAATGGTTTACAGGGATAAAATTAAATCAAACGCATTAATTCATCAAGGTCCAGAAACTTTCGTTTCAATGAGGAAATTCTTAAACACAAGCCATAACGCCAAAAATTGTCTGCATGTCTGAAGAATACTGTGAACAGTCGAAATCTTGCCTGTTTCTTTTTGCTGTATTTTTTAAATTGATTTCGTTTTTTTATTGTTTTTATTATTGTTTTTGAAAAAAAGAGGGATTTTGTTGTAACCATATTTCATTGCATTCTTCTTTGTATTTTGTGCGTACATCTCGACATCATTTTCATTTCTTATTATCATAATTGTGGGCAGCTGAGGATAAAAGCGACTTGATAAAATTTAATTCTAGAACTTACACCTTAACGGAAACGCTTCATTTTGAAAAATATCGATCCCGGAAGTACCTCCCCGTTAGCTCGGATGCTAATTTGACGGCGGTGTAGCTTCTCTTTGTCAGAGGCTCGACTTCCGTTCTCATGTTTGGTTTAGGCTTCTGGAATTTACTGTCTTGTCAGGAGGATCTCCCTGTCACTTTGTAAAACCCCGGCAGCTGTGATTTATTTTCGTCGCGACGGAGGGAACAAAAAGGCGTCCTCTCCCCCAGCCTGTCCAGAGTTTCGGTCCGTCATCCCATTTCATCCTTGAAAAACGCGACTGTTTACCTAGCTAGCTGGCTAGCATCAGCCAGCTGAGTTAAATCACCCAGCATGTTTCGCTTCTTGAATGACGTCGACGACGACCCGTACATGATGTGAGTATTCCTTCTTATATCATTCTCTAAATCGTGGTTGTCACCGTCACATTTCCGGGAGGTTTAATACGGACCGTATGGCCCGCTGAGTCATATTTATGTTGAGGCTGGAACAGGTACCTGACGTTACTGTAGCCAGCTGTGGGGGCCTACTGTGGTCCACCATGTTGGAGAGACAATAACAAAAAAAATGCCGTCAGTGCTCCATAGGTACTCCGATAACCAACCAAGCAGATGATATCACAAGCAGATCACAACTTGAAACTTGAAGTTGTTTGGCCGGAGACTTTGGTGGATCGAGATGGAACAAGTAGCAGATTGTGCAGTCGAGATAACGGACCATCTTTACATAACACCTGAGGAGTAGTTCCTACCTGACTGGAACTGCACCAACATCTGCAGCCATGTTCGACCATACACTTATTTACCATCACAGTAAACCAATGTGAAATCGTTCGTTTATTCTGCACTCATTTATACCACGCATTTACTTCGCGTTCATGCTGCTCCGCTGCAGCTGCTCATTGCATAAAAAGGCGTCTAAAGGCTGGATAGAAAGCACTCATCACAAGTGAAATCATCTTCACCTGCAGATCATTTCGCCTGACAAGATTTATTGAGTTTCATTTAAGATTAAAGTGTAAAGTTAAACAAAAAAAAATTAAGAATCCAACTTTAAAGATGAGAGGAATCAATATTTTAAAATTAGTTGTCTCTTCAAAAAAGTGTTTGTTTCTCTAAATCCTGGTAAGAACCTAATAATTTGTAGTGCTGTGGCTCTCCACCTGAGGGACGGATTCACTGCCTTTCATATTATGGAGAAAATTGTTGGGTTTGTCGAATAAAATGCATATGAAATCTTCATCACTATATAGTCTATATTTAACTACAGAAGTTAAGAAAATCTTAAATTTTTGTTGAAGTTTCCTGATATCGAGATCAGTTTGATCGACTTGAGCGCTGTTTGAACCTAAACTTATCTGAGGAGTACAGTCGATTTAAAATGCACCCTTTCACTGTCTTCGTGTCAGTTTAGATATATAGTGTATGTATCGGGCTCCGTTTGGGATCCCAACCAGGAAGCTTCTTACTTTGACTCAAAATTATTCAAAGCAGGTTGTGCGGTCTAAAAAAAACCTGGCATCGTCAACCCAGTTAGCTCCATATCATGGAGGAGAATTACCTTAACCTGAATTACCTTGTTTCCACACATTAAGTCATAGCCACAACTAAATGATCTGGTCTCATTATTAGTGTCCTTGCAGTTTAGCGTTTTTTCTCTCTCCGCGTGTTGCGTTTATGTTGCGTGGCCCCAGAATATTTCTACGTAACTGTTAAAATGCAGCAATGGACGTCCTGGGCGCTGGGAGCTTGTGGAGCGTCCGTATTGTTTTCAGCCTGAACGCACTGAATGTGATCCTGGCGACAGGCTGAGAGGTCAAACGTTGTGTGCTCCTTCTAGGGATCCGTTCGCGGCCCACAGACAGCAGATGCGGGCTCTGTTCGGGCCGTTTGGCATGGACCCCTTCGCCATCTCCCCCCAGATGCAGCCACACCGTGCGCCCCGCAGACAGGTAACAGTCAACATTGTAATGACATTTGGTGCTCATATTACTACTTTTATAATCCGGACGTTTTTACAATTTATTGTTCCTGTTTTTCAGGCTGGTCCGCTGGCCCCGTTTGGCATGATGGGAATGGTGAGTAGCTGCTTTCATGAGAGAGTGAAAAAATTCCTTTCACAGGAGTTCGAGGCAGAAAGCTCAGTGTTGTACAAACTGTAAATGTTTCACACAACATTGTGAATTTGAAAGGGAGACTTTGTGTTGAGGTAATTCAAGGACGCAAGTTGCACTTGAATCTATCTTTATTGTCACATTATCAATGGACATTTCTTTTATAGCACCTAGTTATGCTTCATTGTCCACAAATATCTCTGAAGCTGCTTCTTAACCATGAAGAAGTGTCTATGTAGATTTCTGGAAAAGCTCTGGGCTCGAAGGTTGACCCCAGTTGACTGTGAATGCTGGTGTTTCCATTTATCCTTGATGTGTTCAAACAACTGATTAACATTCATATCTGCAGGGTGGCGGGTTCATGGATATGTTTGGCATGATGGGAGAAATAATGGGAAACATGGTGAGTAGTCCTGCCAACTTACTTCAGGCAGAAAATGCTTTTTAACCAAACCCGTGTGATCAGCATTCAGCCTGACCCTGTATTCCCTTTAATCCTCTGCTTTCAGGAGAGAATGACGGGCACACCAAACTGTCAGACCTTTTCCTCCTCGACAGTGATCTCCTACTCCTCTACGGACTCAGGGGCTCCTGAAATTTACCAGCAGACCAGCGAGACGAGAACAGGCCCCGGAGGGGTAAGAATAACTTTGAGCGGCCGTTGAAATGATTACGGGCCCCTTTCATTACTCTGCACGAGCTCCAAGGACAGGCTTGACTGGGCCCGTGGCCTTCATGCGTTATTAGTCCAGGCAGGGGTGCGGCCCTCTGGCCTCATTAACGGGCAAAATTGCCAGTAATTGTAGTGACAATAAATGGATCATGTACAGTGTAAATATTGGAGTTGTCACACAAACATCTCAGCCCCGAGGTCACGGAGAGTGCAGGGCGCCCCCCCCCCCCCCGTGTGTTTTTGCTGAACCTGCCGCTCTCCCGCCTCAGATCCGCGAGACGCGGCAGTCGGTCCGGGACAGCGAGAGCGGCCTGGAGCGCCTGGCCATCGGCCACCACATCGGGGACCGCGCGCACATCATGGAGCGCTCGCGGAACCGCCGCACCGGAGACCGCGAGGAGCGGCAAGACTTCATCAACCTCGACGAGAGTGAGTGCCTGCGTCTTTAAGACAGAGGCTGTGCTCTCTGGGTCTATAATGTATTCAATGATAAGTCAGTTTTGGGGAAAAGTAAGGCCCTTAAAAAGTATGTAGAAGGTATTCGATTTTTTAGATATGTAGCTGGTATCTAATTACTTTGACTGCAGAAAGACCGGTATATTCATGGTGAATCACTGAGAATGAGAGTGTCATTTGTTGTCACCAAAGGTTTATTATGAATTTGGCCTTTGGTTTAATGTATTCTTTGGAGTTTTGTTCCTTCCCAGCTGATCTGTATACTGTTGTATGGTTGTGCTCTATAGTAAGCTAAAGATGTGCCGCTGATTACAACTTGAAATGAGAATGAAGTCTTGAAGTTTTTTTGATGGTCTATGAGAAGTCTCCTCTTAACTAGTGCTCTGCACTCGTACTAGTACTAACACTACTTAACTCACATCCCTCAGTCGTCCGAAGAATGTGGAGCAGGGTTTATTGATGCACTGCGTACACGTTGTAGTGCTTGAAGCTGTTAGAGATTTCAGATTCTGGTAGAAGTATCAACGTGACGATTCTCACCTCTTCGCCCGTGTCTCTGTCCAGGCGACGCTGCGGCGTTTGACGAGGAGTGGAGGCGGGAGGCGGGCCGGTACGTCCCCCCTAACGCCCGGGCACTGGACTACGGCCGGGAGCGACGGGCGGGCGGCCAGCAGCTGGCCCTCGCCGCTCCGCCCAGCTCCACGACCCCGCCGGGCCACCGGCACGAGTCCCCCAGACACCGTCAGCACCACACCCGCCCACGCTACGACTGGTGAGAGGTAAGACGGCCGGGGCGTCTTATCTTAGCTGCTGAACGTCAGTGTGAACAGAGACGGCTCAGATGCTATTTTATAATCTACTTTATAAAGACTGTCAGTTTGTGCTCAGATCTGCTGCTCTTTCATGTTTTTTTGGGCCACCTCTTACCTGCTTGTGTCTGCCTCCCTCCACTCACATGAACGAGCGCGTGACTGGACGCTCCTCGCTAAACAACATAGCTTAGCAACTTTTTTTTTTCCGCAAGCTCAGTGGTAACTTGAGTGACGCGGCTGTGCAGCGTGCACACACAGACGGCTGGAATTTAAACGAGTTATGTTAACACGAATAAAACGGTTTTCTCTCACTTTTAGTAAAAGTAAAACTGTACGCACGCACACTTCAGCAGAACCTCATTTTGTCTGCGTATAGGAATGTAGAGGGTCATACCCACATTATTTTATTAGGCTGGGGTGATTACTGATTTATATTTTGCCTCACATTGTGCCTCGGTTCAGATTTGCATGTGTTATTAGCTGCAAAAATATGAGAATTAAACAAGATCGAGGATGTGATGATGCCTCTGGACCTGTTGCACATCCGTGCATAGGGTGTGGTTATTCAATAAAGCCGACTCTAATGTGGTTTCTCGACCTTTTTATGTCCATAGGCTTGCATAGCTGATGCTTTCTCCACATTGTCATATGACCAGTGTATGATGTGGTTTTGTCAGCAGTGGTTCAGATAGAATCGTGAGACGTCTCAGGTGCGTCTCTGCTCTCTCTCACACCGTCTCACCGTGTCCCCCCTACAGGTGTCAGCCTTGGGCGCGCAGGCGGACGGAGATGAGGGAAGACTTCCCCGATGCTGTGAAACACGCTGAAGACGGGAGCGGATGAGCGTCATAACTGCCCGTCGTAAATGTTTGATTCGACTGGACTGTCTTTCCATTTAAAAAAAACACAAAAAAAAACCAGAACGGGGAAAATTAGTGTTCGGCATTTCAAGCATTTTTTTTTTATCCCCCTTCATTTCGCATATTTCTCATTGTAGCCTTTCACGGGATGAGACGAGTTAGACCAGACTTTCGAATTACCTCAGTAAAACTACGCAGATGAAGAAATGTAACAACATGGCATCACGGTCGAGAAGAAAAAAAAAAATTAAAGCAGAGCTGCACAGGGAAAGAATACTGTCCACGATAGGTGGACCTCAAAAACCTGGAGGAGGAGCCTTTGTTCTCGTCAAGGCTTCAAGGACTTCCATCCATTATCTTATCCGCTTCATTCCTAACCGGTGTGGTGAGGGGTTTATGAGAGCCCGTCCCAGTGGGAGAAAAACCGTAGGGACGCAACCTCTGCAGCTTCAAGAACTTCATCTACGTAACTGCTTTCTTTTTTTTTTTTTTTTTTATGGGATTTTGATGGTACACTTTCTTTTTATCCAAGTAGTTTACTTGTGCTGATACAGGTCTTGTAAATAGCTGCATTGAAAATATGTTAAATGGAAAAAAAAGAATGACGATGTGTTCAATACTTAGTTCCCCCAATACACACACACACACACACACAGATACACGCAGACACACACACACAGACACACACACACACAAGCAAAACCACACACTTGATAGTTACATTTGCAGCCCTCTTTCTCTATTGTTACACTTGATATGCATACACACACACACACACACACATACATATACATACATACATACATGCATACACACACTCACACATACATGCATACACACACACATGCATACATTCAGTGGAGCCCTTGTATAAACATGGGTATAACTGCACTCACTTTATATGTACTCATTCTCAAAACTTGACATGTGTTTTTCCCCCCCACTGCACTTAAGTGCTACAGTATACAGACCATCTGCTGTACAGTCCATTTTATGTTATGTGAAGACACTAGTGTGTCAGTGAATTGAATTGTATACTGTTAACTAATTACCTAAATAAAAAGTTCATTAAACATTGTTAGATAATTACAAAAAGGTTGTCCGTTGTGGTTGCGTGTGCTGTTGTCTCATATCCTCTGTTGAATCACCTCATAAAGCCAGGTTTGAACTATATTTAATGTATCCTATCCTATGCTTTGTGCTTTATTTATCTGGACTGTGGTATTATAATTTTGGGCTCCCTCCTGCAGTGCTGCCGTGTCTGCAGGTCATGTGACGTCCAGGTTGAGCAGCCAATCAAAACCGTTCTCTCGTTTGACAAATCACTGCCACACACACCAGCGCTCTGCTCTTATCTTCAGTTACATCCAAGACTATTTATAAATGCACGTCCTCCCAAACCTCCCAGCATGCACTGCTCTGGTCTACCTGTCTCCTCGCATCCTTTAATCCCTGTCGTTCCGCCTCTGAAGATGTCCAACAAAGAGGCCTGTTTTGTGCGTCTGTCGTTACTTGGATGCGTCTCTTTATTTCGGTACTCTCTGCCCGTCATTCTCATCTAGCTACACAGATGTTTGTTTCTCTTTCGCCACCGAGGCTTCACTCCTCAGCCCGTTCATCTCTGCAGCAACCACAGGTTACCTTATCATGTTAGTGGTCTGCCAGGGCCGTGTTCAGAGACGTGCTGAGAGCGGCTGTAGTTCCTGAGCAGATGTTCACGTAGCAGTCAGTGGGAAAAACAAATGGGCCGGGCTGGTACAGAGGCAGAACGCAATGTTGGACAGAGCCCGGGTTGCCAGGTCACAGTAAAAACCAGATCTCAGCACCTCGCCTCACTTTCTCCTCAAGCATTTCATCTCCACTACAAGGCCAAAACATGCAACCATGACTAGTCTGTTCTGTCCGTCTTGTTTCTCCTTCCCCAGTCTTGTCCCCTCCCCTCTGCTCTGCATCTTTCAATGACTCACACGCTCCCCCTCCCCCTCCCTCTCCCTCCCTCCCCTGCGTGTCATACGTTTTCACCCCCTCTCCTCCCACCTCCTCATCCCTCCGTCTCATTCGCCCACGTCCGCTCGCTCTCTCCGCCAGGCTTCTACCACACTGCAGGTAACGTTTAAAAAAGATTGATCCGTTTCCACATTGCCTCCATCTTTCCTCATCCTCATCGTCTTCCTCCTCACCCTCACCCTCCTCCTCCTCCTCCCACCTTCTGCTCGTCTCCTGGTCTGTGTTTTCACACTGTCTCCTCTCTCCATTGGTTCGTGTTGCTACTCACTGACTGAAACAGCACAGAAAATTGAACTGCCTTGTGGTCCGGAACAGGTTGACAGTAGATCCATAAACAGGTATGCATTATTAGCATTTGATTTATGTTTCCTTGTCCGTGCATATATGGGTGTGAGAGTGTGTGTGTATGTGTGCCAGCATCTTCCCGGGGAGCATCTTTTCCACAGCTTTCCATCCCTAAGGCTGCTGCTTCATCATCATCATCACAGTGTGTGTGCGTGTGAGGAAGAGGAAGAGGGGTGTGAAGTCATAGTCATTGAAGTCGACCTATGTGGGACTGAAAGCACCTGCCATTGTGATTTTGATATTTGACATTTTCATGCACATCCATCTCCATGTTTGTTATTATTTTTGGAGCAAAGCAAGATGTTATCCTTTGTATGTTTTGTGACATGCAGTAAAAATGGTTGAAGGTGACATGTTGTTTTTTTACAGGATGTCCATAGTCAATATTGTTGCCAGGGAGATCCTGGACTCCAGGGGAAACCCGACTGTGGAAGTAGATCTGCATACTGGAAAAGGTTAAACGCAAATCCATTATAGAGCATCACACAGCTGATCTGTGCATGTTTTTGTCCGGCTGAATGTCGTACATTTTACCTTCCTGACTCCTCCTCCACCTCTCACCTCTTACACATGGATCTTTCCCCATTTCCTCCACTCCAGGTCTATTCAGGGCAGCCGTGCCCAGCGGTGCCTCCACAGGCATCTATGAGGCTCTCGAGCTCCGGGATGGAGACAAAACTCGCTACAAGGGCAAAGGTGACCTTTCATAATGAGGCTGCTCTGTCTTTGTGTGTGTGTGTGTGTGTGTGTGTGTGTGTGTGGATTTTCCCTGCGCGATTTAGTTTTAATTTTCCACGCTTCTAAATATCTCCCTCTGTCCTGGTTTCTAAGGTGTAACCAAAGCTGTTAACCACATTAACGACACGCTTGGACCTGCACTTGTGCAGTCTGTGAGTAACAGAATCTAAAATCTGAGAAATAAGGAGAAATAGATGAACAGTTTAGAAGAGAATGCAGAGGTTTTGTTCTGTCTGTCTCCTCAGGGGATCAGCGTGTTGGAGCAGGACGCGCTGGACAACATGATGATCGAAATGGACGGCACTGACAACAAATGTAAGCGTCACATGTCACGCCATGTGTACGGTCATGATTTTTCCATGTGCGGTGGCATGTTTCTGCACCAGTGGCCGCTCTAATCGCATCCATGTACCGTGTGACTCCGTCTGTGTTTCCTCCCAGCCAAGTTCGGGGCCAATTCTATTCTCGGCGTATCACTGGCTATATGCAAAGCTGGCGCAGCAGAGAAAGGTGTCCCCCTGTACCGTCACATTGCTGATCTGGCAGGAAACGGAGATTTGGTCCTCCCGGTCCCTGTGAGTTCATGTTCAGATGTGAAGAATGCGTCCACTCAACATAAAAGCACAGACACAACGTCTTATCCTGTATCTGTGGTTCACACAGGCTTTTAATGTGATCAACGGTGGCTCCCACGCTGGTAACAGGCTGGCCATGCAGGAGTTCATGGTACTTCCTGTTGGGGCAGAGTCTTTCCGCGATGCCCTGCGTATGGGGGCGGAGCTCTACCAGACACTCAGGGGGGTCATCAAGGAGAAGTACGGCCAGGATGCCACAAACGTGGGAGATGAGGGAGGGTTCGCACCCAATATACAAGAGAACAGTGAAGGTAAAGACAACCGTGATGTAAACAGGCGGATCCTTTGATTTGTGGTGATGAAACCTGTCATGTCTGTGTCTGTCTCTCAGCCCTGGAGCTGATAAAGACGGCCATAGAGAAAGCCGGCTTCACAGACAAGGTGGTGATAGGGATGGACGTGGCCGCATCGGAATTTTTCATCGAGGGCAAGTACGACCTGGACTTCAAGTCTCCACCCAATGCCGCACGCAACATCAGCGCTGACGAGCTGGCCAGCATCTACCAGGGCTTCATCAACAACTACCCAGGTGTGTGACCTGGACCCCTGTGAGAACATGCATATGTTCAGCACAGGCCTGTCAGATGGGGTGAAACGCAACGATTTCTGGAAATCCAACAGGCTCGTGAGAAGAGAACACCAGTATTTAATAGATGACTGAACATTTAACATTTACTGCACAGCCCAGACTATTTTTCATGTTTCTACAATTGCCATATTTCTTTCATTACCTCTTGGACGATTAAACTCGGAGAACAAGAGGGCTAGATGTCTCTGCAGCTGGGTCTCTCCTCCTGACACTCTGGCCTGTTAAAGAGGTTTTAATTATGTGCTACAGCGCACATTTGGCAAGCCGGGATCTACTCTGATGTGGCTCTTTACCCTGCCAATGGTGTGCTTCCTGCTTGTGTGTGTGTGTGTGTGTGTCTGTGCGCATCTGTGTGAGGAATGTGAGTGCATTTAAAGACATTATTCACATCAGAGGGTTCATTTGGCAATATCTCTGCTGCTCTAACTTGTAGGATTTTAATGGAAAAATGACAGGCTTTCAAAGCAGGTTGAAAGCACATTTGATTATATTGCCCTGCCTCCTCTCCTTCCTCCAGTGGTTTCCATCGAAGATCCTTTTGATCAGGATGACTGGCCAGCTTGGTCACAGTTTACAGCCTCAGTGGGCATCCAGGTGAGATTTCACATGTGCTTGTTGTTTTACTTGGATCGTGATGTTAGGGCAGTTCCAAACACATCATCAATCTTACATTTTCATGTAGAATTTATACTGTTGTGAATGGGTATTGTGTATTACATTGTGTATTGTGAATGTCATGTTCTTTCATATAATCTTTGGCTACTGTGCTGAATAATTTCCCTCCAGGGTACAGACAGACCAACGATAGGATTTTAAAGGGTCCGTAAAACATCAGACATCAGTGTTTCATAGCTTCTGTGTTAGCACTGGAAAACAAGAATAAATCCTCCATTCAACCACTTTAGGTCACCTTTAAAAGAGCTTTCCAGCAATGGAGCAGTGCACATACCTCCCAGTCCCGATCTTATTGTTAACTCAACCTATAAACTGCGCAGATCGTTGGAGACGATCTGACGGTCACGAACCCAAAGAGGATACAGCGAGCCGTGGACGACAAGGCCTGCAACTGCCTGCTGCTCAAAGTCAATCAGATCGGCTCTGTCACAGAGGCCATCAAGGCGTGAGTTGATCCCTTGTGTGCATGGACGTACGACAAACGCGTTCTTAAACCCCCCTTCACGTGAGAGCGGCATCTCAGCTGCATCCCTCCCCCTCTGGCCTCCCAGGTGTAAGCTGGCCCAGGAGAACGGCTGGGGTGTGATGGTGAGCCATCGCTCAGGGGAGACTGAGGACACTTTCATAGCTGACCTGGTGGTTGGTCTCTGCACCGGACAGGTAACCCACACACACTCAGCACACTCAGAATGGTTGTTAAGCTGTGTCCCTATGCATTTGTTTGTAAGTCATATGTATTTGTGGAATTCAATTTATAAGTAAAAAAAAAAACAGTAAAAAAATTTGTAGTATCTTGTATATGGAAAGTCAAAAACTCTAGGAATAGTTCAGTTGCATTTTACAGACAGTTTTTCATCAAAAAGCAATCTTTTGTCTCCCTTCAGATCAAGACTGGAGCCCCCTGTCGATCAGAACGTCTGGCTAAGTACAATCAGCTCATGAGGTGTGTATCTATGCATTAAATAGGTGATCTCTAATATCACTTATAGCTCCAAGAGCCACTTTTACATTTCTCTTCTTCTGTCTTTCTCTTTTTCATCCATTGTCGTCTCTTGACATTCACCTGCTTCCTCTGCACCACCCTCTGCTCTCCTCTTCACCTCCTCTCCCTCCCTAGGATTGAGGAGGAGTTGGGTGAGCAGGCCCGCTTTGCCGGCCACAACTTTCGCAACCCCTGTGGCCTCTAAGTGCCGATGCCGTTAACTGTGTCACACATGCAGATCATGCCATATCACCCCGACACTATAAGATATCACCTGTCGCAGTAAGACTCCTCCAGACACACTTGAAGACAATGGGATAAATGGCTTAAAAGCACAGACGATTCACTGTAGCTTCAGTATATTGCAGTAACTTGGTTGAATAGAGCATACAAAATCAGTGTTTTCGCTCAGCTGACAAAGACATACCCCAGTGCGCTTTCTTTCACTTTCCCTATTCCTGATGTCACCTTCTGACTCACCACAGATGTGTTTTGATCTTTTGTGCCGTCGTTTCCTCCTCCTCCTCCTCCTTTTCCTTACGTTGTTCTCGATGTGAAGACTCAGCAGCTTGCCTCGCAGTTGCATCTGTTGCTTTGTCTGTCTGCCGTTAAGCATAATAAAGAAACAGATTCATGTTAAGTCAAGCCAAATCTCTCTGTGTGTTTGTTTAAAGTTCTGTGGTACCATACGCCTCCTTTTGTGCTTAAACCTGCATTAGATAGGACTGCAAACAAAGAAATCACCTTTAATGAGCTCTATGGAAAGTCGAAATTTTCAAGCAAGTCACATTAAATATGATATCAAAGCCGCTATTGCAGAGATATTCCTTCAAAACAAAAGTAAAGGCTTATTTTGTAAGACAAGAAATCTGCAGTGTTTTGTTGATCATTTTTCTGCAGAAACATAAGAGAATCCTCAGGAATCCCGAAAAGACTCCAACAAGAATTCAGCACAAATCCTGCAGGAACTCGAGATGAATCATCTGAATTTACTTAGGGGTTTTTTCTTGCAGAAATGTGTTTGGATAGCCTCAGTTACTGCAGTTCTAAAGGAACTAAAGCAATAATTCATGGCAAAATTTCATGCCTCTGCATCTGCAGTAGGAGCACAAAATACACTATGTACCAGGAGCAATGTGTTGTGCATGCACTTGTCCACTGAAGAAACATGCACAAAAATGCAGGATGGTCAGCTGTCAGAGGCACTAGACCTGCTGTGAAATCGATGATAGATGATTCCCACAGCGAAACAGGGAAAGCAGTGGTGACGGCTTCACTCCCCTCAGGGGTTCCTGGGTCCTGGAGCTGTGTGCATCTTGCTTCTTGTTGTATGGCTGCTGAAAAGCTAATACCAAGCTATTATTCATGTAAATGGTTCCATCCTTCATCTATGATAATAACAAACATCTGCAGAAGTAGCAACAACGACGATATTAATACCAAAATCACCCGGGCTACTAATAATAATGATACAGAAATGATTTTTCCCACTTGACTGTACACCCTTGGGGGGTTAGGGTCACAGCACACACACCATTCTCTCACACTCACACGTAATATTGTGTTAGTTGTAACAGTAGTTGTAGTTCCAGTAACCTAGTAGTGATAGTTAGTAGGATAGTAGGAGTAGTAAAAGTTCTAGAAGTAGTGTGCTACTTGTGGCTGTAGTGATGGTTGTAGTAGTAGTAATAATGCTAGCAGACGCAGCAGTGCATCCTTCACAAAATAGCGTGACAATATAAGAATAATATTTTAATAAGTATTATCTCCTACATATCGCTGTAGCAACATGTGTCTCGCTTGACTGATTAGCTGCTGTGAGAGGCACGTACACGACACGCGAGCGTTCCATTGTGTAAATAGCTATAATCCAAACGCCAACGCACGCGCCCTCCTCCTTCTCCACTATTGCGACGTCACGCAGCCGCGGCTCGGGTCGCACGCGCCGGCCGGTGCGCAGAACGAGCAGCAGAGGGAGCGCGAGCGCAACGAGGGCTGCAGGCCGCGAGCGCGTCGTGCGGGGGTACGCTCGTGGTAGTGAGTGGAGGTGATGAAGGAAGGAAGGCGAGGACGGAGGGAAAGAAGGAAGGGGGCCGCGCATGCGCACCGCGCACAGTCTCCGGCCGGGTTTCCATGGTTACCACACAATAGGAGACGGGACAGGGGGCTGCGTGAAGGGGAGAGAGAGAGAGAGAGAGAGAGGGAGGGAGGGAGAGAGAGAGAGAGAGAACGACAGCAGCGGAGCGGAGGGGAGGGAGGAGAAGGAGGGGGAGGTCTGCAGAGCCGCTTGACTGGACACACACAGATACAGACAGACACACAGACGGGCAGACTGGACACACACACACACGATTTAACTCTCAGTCTGTTAATTGTTGAATTAAAAAAGGCCAGACTCTCGTGGCTCGTGCAGCTTGTTTTTGCACCCGAAGCACAAAAAGAACAAAGAGCTGCTCAAGAACAAGAACATTTTTCCCCCTTCCTCTCTCGGTTTAATGGCGAGATAAAGCCACATACGCACACACACGCACGCACGCACGCACGCACATTCACACACACACACTCACACACACACACTCACACAGGGAATCAGCTCAGGGTGAGGCAGAGAGAAGCAGAGCCTCTCCATACATACAGTAAAGGTGACTCCAGAGAGAGAGAGTGAGAGAGAGAGACCCTCCCTCTTGATCCCCTCCCTCTTCAGAGTTTTTGGCCCTCTCGCTGCGCCTCTCTTCCTCCTTCTCCTCCTCCTCCTCTTCCCCCTCCTCCTTCTCCTTCTCCTCATGCAAATCACGCCCTCTCCTCTCTCCCTTTTCTCTCACCCGACGTGCATCCCTCTCTCCGGCTCCAAAAAAAATGTGACTGTAAGACCAGGAGAGAGAGAGAGAAAAAAAGTGCAAGTCGTCTTAGAGGAAGAGGGGGAGTAGGTACAGGGTGGGAGAGAACGAGAGAGAGAGGGGGACGAGAGGGGGAGGATATATATATAAAAAAAGAAAAAGGGGGCGAAAGGGGGTGGGGAAGAGGCAGGCGAGGGTACGCATCAATTTGTAGTCTTCAGTTGGCACCCCTGTTTTTTCTCTCTCTCTCTCCCCCTGCAACAACGAACAGAAGGAGGTTTCTCCTGCATTATTGTTATGGTCGTTGCAATATGAGGCATCGGCAGCAGCAGCAGCAGCGGCAGCTGCAGGAGCCTGTGTTGACAGACGCCTGGGCTCGGAGGTGTGCGTGTCAGCGTGCAACCTAAAGCGACACAACAGACAGAGAAGGCAGAGAAAGGAGAGGAAAAGGGGGAGTGAGGGTGAGAGCACGCATCGCTGGATATTATAGGTAAGGAGAAGGGGAAGAGGGGGAGAAAAAAATGGATGCTTATACTCTCTCTAGCTCTAATCCTGCTGGCCACGTTTGTGCTTGCTCTCCCTCCCATTTCTTTCCTCCTCTCACGTATTCCTTTGTGCGTTAATTATCATTACCACTCCTCTCTCGTCTCTCCACTGCCTTATGGATAAAATTGCGTCCCTCCCGGTGAATTGATGTGAATACGACGCGCACTCACATTCCTGCGAGGAAAGGGAAAGGGGAAGGGAAAAGGGAGAAGGGAGAAGGGGAAAGGAGAGCCGGTGCGAAAATGCACTGATTCGCCATTCCGTATCATCTTTCTTTTAAGATGTGCAGCGTCTAGAGAGAGAGAGGGAGAGCAGGGCCAAGGAAAAGGAGAATAGAGGAGAGGAGAAAGAGAGAGCCCTGCACAGGCATCCATTCCGATTGTGAACATGTATGTGTGTATCAATAACAGTCGCAGGGAGGAAGAAGAAGAAGAAAGAGTGGCTGCAGTGCTGGTGATGTAAGCAAAGCAACTGCATGCTGCTGTTTTGCATCACATGCAGTGCCCAATTTGTTGATAATGCATGCGCTGTGTATAAAGATATATATGTGTGAGTGTGAATGCGTGCGCGTGCATGTATCCTGAGCGTGCAGTCGTGTTCAGACTGGGGTGTGTGTATGTGTGTGCGTGTATGTGTGTGTGTGCGCGTGTGTGTGTGTGTCCCAGTTGTTTACTGACCATGGCCGAGGACCTGCCAGAGGACCACAGACAGGCCACCTGTAACTGATGTGCACAGGAAGTGGACAGTGAATGATACCCCTTCTCCCACACACACACACAAATACACACGCACACACACCCTCCCCTTTATGTGTGATAAAACTTTATCATGTGTTAATGAGGTTCACGCTGTGCACCCACCGCTGCATTGTCTGCAAATGCATTTGTGCATATAGAGTGTGAACCGGTGATTGTGACAGCTCAGATTTTTACTCCTGATTGAATCAGTCACTGCAGCATGCACTAATAATTAATGCATAGCCATGTGTAGTGGAGCAGCTACAGGATTTACAGGAGCCCAGAGTCTGCGTTGACACACAAAAAATGTGTGTGTGTGTGTGTGACTACTATATTTATTTGCTGCACGGCAGAGTGTGCATTAGCCTCACTAGCTGTTGGCCAAATATATCCTTTTTTTCATCCCGTCCTGTGCACTATTTATATCCTCATTTAATATACATGGGACATTTTTTCATCATAGTGGTACATGAATGAATGGAGAAGGAGGCCTGCCACGGCGGTCCACCTGTGTTGCCAGGCGCACGAGAATCTGGACATCGTTCGTTTTCCCTATTGGTTGGAAGGCTTGTGATTCTGTTGGTCATAAGCAGGTCATGTGGGTTAACCACAAGTGGTTGTGGGTTTTGGCTATTGTGGTGAAGGTGGAGGGAAAGGGGGGGGTGTGGTCCCATGCTCCAGAGATGTTTGCGTAGGTCTCCTGCAGACCGCTTTCCAAAATGCTGTCCACCAATGAGCACCTCCACTTCTTCGCCCCTGTTGTCTGTTGTTCCAGTGTCATAGTGCACGATAATACTGAGCCGAAAAACCAGTGTATCCTGTCAGTGTGAGTGTGTTAACCTTTTGTTCCTGTGGATTGTTACCGCCGAAGACAGAGGATTTAGAGGAAACCGTTTTGAGTGCTGTGAAGAGCGACCGTGCCAATACAGTGTGAAGCATGCAGGGATTTTAATATCGCAACAGTGCTTTTAAAGTTTTAAACTCAGATGTTGTCATAATGTCACAAATGCTTCAAACCCCATGCGGGGCGTGCATAGCAAACAGTATTGCTCTTCAACGCATGCTTACATGAACTGATGCTCCTCAGCCGGGCGCTCTGTAGGATTTTCATGCAGATAAAGACTGAATAATGCCTTCTTTGTTTATGCTTCTTTACAGGTTTTGGTAGCTCTCATGGTGTAACACACAGCCCAGTCATTAAGCAACAGGAACCAGTTCAGTCCCTGCAATGGCTTGCGTTATAAAATGGACATTTTAAAGAAGAAACGATGAAAACACGGACGCACAAAGAATCGGTATGATTAAGGCCCTCGTCTCTTTGTGACAGTGATGTCTTGGCTTACGTACCTGTTCCTGTTGTGCAGCTGTGCAGTGTGGCTAATTCATAATTAGTTCAATATGTGATAGTATTTCAGACTAACCAGTACGCCCGAGATGTCAATTATTTATTTGGTTGTGAGATTCCATTATCATATTTTACTTTCCCCTGCTTCTGCTTCCTTCTTTTCTTCTCTGTGTCCTCAGTGCTGTCTCTCTTCTTTGCCTTGCTCCTCTTTTCCACTTCTCTCTCTCCATTTTATGCTCTTCACTTAGTGTTGCCCTTGCCACATTCCACCTTGAAATGAACGAACTTGACATTATTTTCGCTCGTATTCACTCTGTGTCCGCTACAATCAACGCACCAATCTTATTTCTCTCTGTGTGCCTCCTTCCCTCCGACCTTACCTTGATCTAACGTTAATGCATTTCACCCTCCCATCCAAATTTCCCCACTTCTCTTGGACTTTGGGCTTTGCAGATGCCCATGCGTAGTGGGCGACGGCGGGGGGCAAGCGAGGAGAGAAGGGGTAGACGCCCGCACCCCAGCCCCACTCGCCCCGAACGCAACGATAGACAGACGGTTAGAGCTTTTTCTCTTTTGTCTCTGCTCCTATTAGGTCGTTTTCTTTTTGGCCAGAAGCTTATGTATGTGCATGCAGTTCCCAGTGTCATGAAAAATAAAGGACCGTCTGTGTGTATTGAATTTTGGGTGCGTGTATGAGTCATCAGTATGATTGCTACAGACATACCCTAGCCGTGTAAGTATTGTTCGATAATGTGTTTTACAGCTTAGCTGCACTTTTAAATCTTTGATGTTTCATGTTTGACATTGATGTATTCTGTGTGTGTGAGCGTGTGCGTGTGCGTGCATTTGTGCTAGTGCAGCTTTGTTCTAAAAACAGTCATAGGCCTGTTAGGAATTCAAAGGCATCACTACAAAATTAAAAGTCTTGTGTTGTTTTAGCAAAGAGGTGCTGGTGAGGAATTGGCTGGAAATCGCTTCAGTCGCAGATCACAAGGGCATGATTCATCAGAGAGTGAGGGGGAGGAACTTGTGTCTCCTCCAAAGAGGCAGAAAGTTCAGGTTTGTGTTACATTTCATCAACCTGTTATATAAAGACTAATTATGAACCTTTGATTCAGCTAAATCATTCAAGAGAGTCTGTTGTAGCTATTACGAGTGTGATTCTTTGTTTTTTCATGGCATTTAGACATCCAGTAACACCATGTTCACACAAGTAGATTTTTACCTGATTCACAAGTGGTCTTTTCTTGTCAGGATTCGGCCTCTACCCCGAACCCTCCAACATCAACACACTCGACAGACAGCTCAGCTCCCTCCACCGTCCCACCTCCTACCTCGGTTGCCAGCCAATCCCGAGAGAGTGACAACGAGGATGGCCAATCCCAGGGCAGCAGGAGTTCAGTTGTAGGGAGCCTGGCCAATAGCAGCAGCAGTCTGAGCAGTGGACGGGATATAGACCAGGACAATCGTTCCTCATCTCCGAGTCTCTCCGCTTCCCCCTTGGGTAGCCTGGACTCAGATTCTGATGGCCCCGATTCACCAAAGCAAGGAGAGAGGGAACGAGATAAAGGCAAAGAGGGAGGAGCAGGGAAGGTTACAGGAGAGGACAGGAGAGCACTGAGAGAGGGGCGAGGGGAGGATTCCTGCGGAGATGGAGAAAAACGGGATGTGGATGTGCGAATTGAAGACTGTCCGTCACTTAAGGCACCTTCTACTCCTTGTTCTTCCTCTGGTCTGAATCCCTCTCTCCGTGGAGCAGGGGATCCATCTAATGACAGCAATAGTGGGAGGAAGTCCTATTTCTCCCTGGACTCAAAATTGATGTGTAAGGTTGAGTATGGTGGGCCGACTAGTGTTGACGGCACACTTGGCGGCAACAGAATGAATTCCAAAGCCAGCACCCAGTGTGTGACCAAGACGACTATCTCGGGAGGAGATTTCCCCCATAACAGCCCCAACCTTCCCCACTCTTTGCCCCCCCCTCTTCCCCCTCCACCTGCCCTCAAGCCTTTGGAGCTCGGGGGACAAAACCTTCCTGCTGAGGTTAAGGCAGAAAAGGACAAAATCGAGAAGGCAGACAAACTCCTGGACAAGGCCCAGTCCACTCCTCCTTCGCTTTTGCCACAGACTGGCCCACAACCGCAGGCCCAGTCCCAGTCCCAGCCCCAGCCCCAGACCCAGCCCTCCTCCCACCCTCACCACTACAGCTCCACCAGCTGGCAGGGTGGCACAGCAACTGGTTGCCAGGGGAGCTGGGGCTACCCCCGTTACCCTGGTAACCACCACCCTCATCAGCCCCAGCACCAGCCCCCGGTGCAGCAGCAGCAGCTTCCCTCTGTTTACAACCCTCCGTCCTCTCGCCACTCCTCCTCCCACCCCTCTTACCTCCCCCATCCTCACCCCCACCCCCACAGGGAGTACCTTCCCAGGTACGCTGGAGGGGGAGGGGACAGAGAGAGGGGGGCTGCAGGAGAGAGGGAGCGGGGAGTGAGGGGGGAGTGTGGGGGGAGGGAGATCAACAGGGAGTTCTCCGCTCCCATTGGCAACAGCAGCAACAATAGCAGTGGGGGCAACAGTGCTTGTGGTGGGATGGCTGGGTCCAACAGCATCCAAGGCAGGGAGTTTGGGGGTCTTCCGGTGGGTCAGAACCGGGAGTTTCAAGCTTCTGGGAGAGATGGACCTAATTTGGGCCCAGAGAGAAGAGACTTTGGTCCAGCTTTCAGAGATAGAGAGCGAGAAAGGGAAAGGGATCGAGATTCGGGGAGGGACTTCCCACTGCCAAACCAAAATCAGAACAGAGACTTTGGCCCCAATGGAACTGGAGGGGCACATCCCAGAGACAAAGATGGGGGCAGATGGGGTGAGTTTGGAGGCCAGACAAGAGAGATTGTAGGTAACAGTAACCCAAACAACTCCTCCCTCCCACAGGGGAACCCTCCGAGTTCAACCAGCGGGCTGCCTGTCACCCCTATGCTAAACCGAGACCCTCCTGCATCACCCCAAAACAACCCCACTCACCCTTCCCATTCCTCTCTGCCTCCACACACACACCCACACCCACCAAACTCATCCAACCGAGACTTCCCCTCTCCCATGGACCAGGCACAAACCCCCTCCTCCGGAGCAGACCACTTTCACAGAGAATATCCTTCCACTGGAGGAAAAGACTTTACTGCTGGGGCGCCTCCTTCCTCTGGCACAAATCGAGAGTACCTCAGCCCCCCTGGGGTGACTCCAAACCTTGGGCGAGAATATTCAGGGCCTGGGGGAGCACATCACCCCCACCCACCTCATCCCCACTACCAGCCTGGGCCTAGAGACAGAGAACGAGACTCAAACCTGAGAGAGTCAGCTCTGTACCAAAATCGTGGGGGGCCAAATCAGCCTCCTGCACTCTCGCCTTCCTCCTCCTCCTCCTCCAGCCATCATGGACACCCCCCCAATGCCCCCTATCCCCCTCCACCACCTCAGCCACCTCTTGCACCACCCCAAACCTCTCACACTCAGCCACCACCATCAGGTATGGCGCCTAATGTACGCCCCCCACACTACCAGTCCTCCAACCAGACTCCTCCAACACCCCTGTCTCCATTACCCAGCCCATCCACCAATCAAATGGGAGGCTTCTCCTCTTTTCCTCCCGGATCCTCCTCTGGGCCCAACATGCCACTTCCTGGGCCTGGTGTGTCATCCAGCTGCTCACCTGGATGTCGTCCCTCCCCTTTCCATAGCACTTTGAACAGCCACCCTCCTTTCAGTGGAACGTACCACTCTAATGGGAACAGCAGCAGTAACCTGGCCAACAGCAATAGCAACAGCGGCGGGGCCAATAGCAGCAATACCAATTCCCAGTCACTGTCGCCTCAAAATGTCTCAAAAGGACCTCCACCTCTTAGTAATTCCGCCAATAACAACAGCATTTCAACTCCTGCCAATAGTTCCTCACTCCCTGGTGGGGACGGACATTCAGAATCAGGTCCTCCTACAACACCTGTTATCAAAGAGGAGCCAATGGAAGACAGAGAAGAAAATGAAAGCCCGCCGCCTGTGTTAAGAAGCCCGTCGCCTGAACCCAAACCTGTGGATATTCCTATCCATGCCAGCCAATCAGCACGGTAAAATCATAATGATATAATCACCCTCTTTGAAACTGTCAGAGCCCCACTCTGCTCAGCCCCTCTATATGTGATCAGGTGTAATTAACAGTAATGGTGGCTGTTACGATGGGGGATTCTGACTCCTGATGGTGGCATTAATGATCTGCTACACTGCTGTGTCACTCAATTCCAGGTTTCACAAGGTCCTCGACCGTGGCAGTGGCAATTCCTGT
The DNA here is from genome assembly GCA_029224185.1 of Karalla daura. NCBI lineage: Eukaryota > Metazoa > Chordata > Actinopteri > Chaetodontiformes > Leiognathidae > Karalla > Karalla daura. The sequence continues at coordinate 9,458,789 of CM055191.1, read as the reverse complement.
GCCCGCAGCGACGTCCTCTTTGTCCCGCTGGACGGCTCCAAACTGTGGAAAAAGAGGAATGAGGTGATTGAAAGGGCACGCAGAGAGGTGGAACAGCGGGCCCGAGACCTAAGAGAGAAAGAGAGAGAACGAGAGAGGGAGCGAGAGAGGGAATTGGATCGACATCTACAGGTGTGCACATTTAAACCAGATAATTATGATGTAGCATGTCAGGCTTAATGGATTTGATGTAGATTTAATTGATCACCGTAATGGTTGGGGAGTAAAGCAGATCAGGGCAGATATGAATCACTGTCTTGTCCTGTTTTCTCTCCTCAGCAACAGAAGGATGTCAACGTCGCCGCGGCCGCTCGCCAGGGCTCCTCTCTCTTCTTCCCCTCCTCGTCTTCTATCATCCTCGACCCCTCGTCTTCTTCCTCGTCTTCCTCGGCCAACTCTGTCTCGCACCCAGCCCCTCACCCCCACCATCATCCCTCACACCCACATGCTCACCTTCCTCCGACACATCACCTCCACCCCACCCTTGCCCACTCTCTCCTCTTGCCGTCCATGGGCGGGGCGACGACTGTGGTGGGCCCTCAGGGCGCCCTGGGGATTGGTATAGGAGGGCCCTATCTGGGCCCCGACACCCCAGCACTGAGAACCCTGAGCGAGTACGCCCGCCCTCACGCGATGTCCCCACTGGGTGCAGCAAGTCGTGCCCAGGCCCACCACCCGCAGGTTCACCATGGGCATCCCCACGTCCACCCCTCGTTCTTCCTCCCTCAGTTCCAGAACCACGCTTTAGGCCACCCGCACCACCTGCCCACCGATGCAGCCACAGCTGCCGCCATCTTGGGCTTTTTGTACGGTGGCAGCCTTGAAGGAGGCCCAGGTGTCGGAGGCCACGCTGGCGTTCCAGGAGGTCCGATCCCTGGAGGGATCGGGGGTGCGGGGCTGGGTGGGGTCGGGTTCCCCCACTCTGTGGCGGCGCATCGCGACAGAATAAAACCAGGATTCGAGTTTAAGAGCGATGAGCGCGTTTACCCGCCAGGGTCTATACCCGATCCAGCGGCTCTCGCCCTCGCTCACTCCCACGCCCACCATGCTCATGCCCATGCCCATGCTCATGCCAATGCCCAGGCACATGCACACTCCTTGCTGCTCGGGGGAGGTGCAGCAGGAGCTAATGAGGTGTCGCTCTACGGGACTCCACCTCCACCTGCTCCCCCCGGCCCTCCGCACCTCCAGAACCCAAGTCTGGCACCTGTGACTCGACCTCCCAACCCTCCCGCCCCTCAGTCCTTGTCTAATCCACCCCCTTCCTCCCTCCTCCCACCCTCTCTACCCTCTCACCCATCATCTGCACCACCGGCTGCCCCCCCTGCCCCACCAGGCCCTACTGCTCCTCCACCAGCTCCTCCTCCACCTGCTCCACCGACCTCCAACGCAGCCTCACTCCATCATCCGGTCCCTCATTCTTCTTTTCCCAGCTCTCTGCCCTCTCATATGCCCCCAGCCCCTGCCCCAGCCGCTCCGCCCGAGACCTACCCCACTCCCACCCGCTCCCCCGCTTCTTTCGAGCGAGATAGGAGTGGAGACAGGGAGCGGGAGAGGGACAGAGACAGAGCAACTTTGCCGGCCTTTGGGGACAGAGAGCGAGAAAGAGAAAGGGAGAGAGAGAGGGGAGGGAGCGGTGGAGGCGGAGGAGGAGGGGGAAGCGGAGGAGGAACCAGTGGAGGAAATGGAGAGAACCTGGGGCGTCTTCAGATGTTAAACGTGACACCTCATCATCACCAGCATTCACACATCCACTCACATCTTCACCTGCACCAGCAAGACACAGGTACCCACTGTTACTAACAATGATGTTACTATTAGAGTCAAACACCTGATAAAACACAAAGGATTAAACATAGCAAGAGTAGCAGCATAAGCTCTAAAGACTCTAGTATTGAATGCTCATGTTCATTCTTGAATATGAACACAGGTTCTGATGTTTATTTTTAGCCAGAAATGCACCTTAAAGTGTGTTAATCTGTAAATAATCCTCAAAATAGTTATCCTCAATAATGGAGCCTTTAAAACATCGAGCAATTTATATATATATATATTGTATTATGCAACTCTGTACAGTAGAAACAAGCAGGTTTAGGTAGGAATGATATGGCCTCGTCTTTCAGTTCAGATACATCACAATTTTGCACTTTGTCAAGTTCTGCGTTGAAAAAATGTCTTTTTCGAGTGATGTTGAGTCACAATATGAGTCATCAACATGGGTGTGATTTATTCAAGGTCACCTCTATTAGCACAAGAGATGTTTTTCCAACTCTTTACATTCAAGTCTCAGTCTGGCAATGACACTAGCTAGAATATGGCTCGAAAGCAAAAGCACTTGAAAGCACTCAAACATATTTGACGCTGAAAATCATGTATCAATATTTGCTTTTCGGATTTAAAGTAGGCACAGCAGGCAGAGGGTTTATGCATGATGGGCTTCTTTATTTATCTATTTTTTAACTGAATACAGTGTGGTACAGATATCTTTTTCCACACTTCATTGCTTGTGAAGTTATTTGGTTCACGTTTTGCTTAATTGGATCCAATTTGAAAAAGAAATATTGCTATTCATATTCTCCATTTATTGGCTATTTAAGCAAATATGCTATGCAGCCGTCTTGTATTTTATCACAAATGCAACCTATGCAACAATTCTCCTGTCTTATCTGGCATAAAATTTAGATTTTTTTATCAGCTGTGCATTATATTTGCTTTGCCATCAATGCGTTGACGCTTATTGAATATATCCTATATTTCCTATTACATCACTGGCAACCAGCGACGGGCGGGGTTCACCCCCTGATGGACCCGTTGGCGTCGGGGTCTCCTTTGGCACGCCTCCCTTACCCCGGAGCCACACTCGGCACCCCCATCCTGGCTCACCCCCTCACTGACAGCGAGGTGCTCCGCCAACAGCTGTTCGGTGAGGAGAAGGCTCCTCGTCCATGTACTTGTTCAGTTTTCTACCTCTAAAAACTCCACAGTGCTGAAAGTTTATGAAGACACTCTTTTTAGAACGAGGCGACGATGACTGACCCTTCCCTTTTTCCTTTTTTCTTCCTTTCTGCAGGTGCTCCTTTCCGTGACCTGCCCCAGCCGTCCTCCCTCACTGGGCCCATGTCAGCAGCCCATCAGCTCCAGGCCATGCAGCAGGCCCAGAGCGCAGAGCTGCAGATCCAGAGACTGGCCCTGGAACAACAGTGGATCCATCACCATCACCACCACTCCCTCACACAGGACGAGTATTACAGGTACAGACTGTCGCTTTTGATGCAGCAAGGAGGAGGAGGAGGAGGAGGAGGAGGAGGAGGAGGGGGGGTCCAGTGTTGTTCTGTAAGGTCACCACTAGTCGGGTCATTTGTCAATTCCTAACAGGGAGGACGTCCCAGTGGGAGCGCCTCCCTGCCAGCACCTCCCAGAGGACATTGTTATACCCAATCTGTAGAGTAAAATCCATATCTGTTGTCGCGCCTCTCCTAAAATATTTACTCGCAGACGTGGTCTCGGTCTTTCTTTTATCACGGCACAGACGCGACTGAACGATCACAGAGACATTTCAAAAACACTACAAGGCAGCGGCGTGTCTCCGCCGCTCTCACTTTTCCGCGACTACATGCTGCCGCTTGTCACTTTGATGATGAAGGTGACTCTGTGAAGTATTTCAGCTGCGGTATGGCACAGAATTTTATCGCTTATAGTTCTGACAATGTTATAGATTCAGGACGTACATGATGAAAAGGCACAAAGATGAATCCGACTGCTCCTTCAGCACCAAGGACAGCACCGTGAATTTATCAATACGCAGCACAGTTAGGCTACTTATATTTCAGAGCCGTGGTCGGTAACCCGCCCAAACCTCAGAGGGATGGGGGATCAATAAAGCGGACACACTAGACTAGAGTAGGATACTCAACTGAACAACCCTCCTGCTCCTGGTGGTCTCACGGTGATGGGGGATGGCAGATTAGTAAGGTCAATTTGGTCATTTTCCGCCTCGCCCTCTCTCTAATCGCTCGCTTGCATCTATCTAGATTGTTGTAATTGATAATGTCTGTTTAGACCAGTTGTGGGACACGCCCATCACATCTGACATTTGGCGGCATCTTGCATGTCTACAAACTATCTATTAATGGTTGCAGCTGGCTGGCTAGCGTGCCAAAGGAAGAAAAAAAAGTGGTTTGAATGCTGGCGAAATTCAGATCCACCAACACGGGATTGGCTGCGTGACACGAGCACTGGCACAAACTCATAGCCAGAGTATGCATGTGAATCCAGTAAAAATCAGTCTTTTCAGTCATATAAAGATTGAAATAGGGACCTAGAATGGATGAATATAATGGAGTGTTTATCCTTGTACGCTGGTGCTAACACTGAAGCGATTGGTTTCACCAAAAATGCTATTTTACAGGCCTTTTAAAATGCTGTTTTTAGGTAGATTGCACACAGATTTGGTACTGTTTCATGCTCAGCTGGCATACAGGCTTTATGCTAATTAGCTGGTTTGCCTGACACACCATGTGACTGTATGTTCCCTGCCAAACAACATAGCTTAGCAACTTTTCCCTGAACTTAGTGGTAACTTGGGTGATGCAGCTGTAGAGCTTAAATACGTCCACCCTGACACGTTTGAGCCAAGTTCGGAGGAGGAATAACATTTCACACAGCCATGTCGCTTCATTTACCTGAAAACCTGAACAGAAGCAGCTATACGCAATTTATTTTCAGGGTTGTAAGGTTTTCTTTCTGATGTATTCCTGAATGAGGATGAGATAATGTTTCTGTATCTTTGCCAAAGAATAGACTGTCATTATTCAACATAGCCAGGGTTGAAGACGTCGAAGCACTCTAGGTCTCCTTTAAAATGATTCCCCAGACAACTGCTCCTTGGGGAGTAAAATGCATTGACCTGCGATTGTCTGAGATGAGACTGAAACCTGAGCCAGGCTGTGACATCTGTCCAAACTTCACGTCGCTCTCTAACACGGCGTCTCCTTTTTTGTTTTTGATCTTTCCAGTCACCTGAAGAAAGAAAGTGACAAAACCCTGTGAGGGAGGGGCAGGACAAAGAGCAGCACGGAGAAAATCGAGGGGAGAACGTGTGCAAAAACGAAACGCGAAACAAAAGCCCCGAAAACGATGATGGAACAAAGACTTGATGCGGAAGCGGGACTGTGAATTAGCAGAGGGGGGGAAAAAGAAGAAGATCCTGAAGGATCGACAAACGAGGGGAGAGGAGGAGGAGAAGAGGAGGCCGTGAAAATGATGCACACAGCCCCTGCGCCGAAGGTCCAGACTCCAGTGCTTCTCTGGGTGTTGTTTTGTATCGTGCTCTGTACAGTATGTTAGATAGGGGCGGCAATAGTGAAGTACAGTATGTGTAAAATACTTGATGCCAGAAGGAATGTGTACATGAGTCTCTTTTATGTCATTGCATGTAGCTAGGCGCTTATTCTGATCTGGTGGAACTTTTGGTTCTATTTTTAGTAACTCCCCCCTCTTTTGTATCTGAGGGGTGTTGTATATGCATGAGACCAGCAATTTAGTGTTACGTTATGTTTATTATCAATAGTATTGTTATTATGATCAATGTCGTCTGTTTGTTGATAATGATATAATTATATATACAGTACATATTATTTGTATTATTTTTTTACATTTTCATGGTATGGCAGTTGGTTTTTATTTTTATTTTTTTATTTTCAATTTACCTTGTGAAACAAGATGCAAATTAAGGCAAAAAAATCTGGAAATAAATTATAATCTTTTTTTGCTACGCGCTTGCGTATTCATGTGTTACGCTAATCCCTCCCCCCCTACACACACACACACACACACACACACACACACACTCTTTGTCGTACATTCATACTATTTGCCCTTTCTTTGTTTTATACAAGTCACTCATGCACAAAGCATATCAAATTCCTCACTCTCCTCCCCCTCCCCCCCTCTTCTCTCTCTTTCTGACTCCCCCTCTTTTCTCTTCGCCGGCTCGTCCCTCCTCCTCCTCCTCCTCCTCCTCCTCCTCCTCCTCTCTTGGCGAGTGTAGCTAATAGGAGACACATGGGATGAGTGTGAGACATGGGAGTTGAGTCGCTCCAGTGAGCAGCAGCCACCCTGTAGAGCAAGCATTCCTAGCTCCACTGTAAAAATGAAAAGAGAAAGGAGGGAGGAAAAAAAATGTATAAAGCAGAGAAATGAAAAGGAGAGAAAGAGAGGAGGAGCTGCGAGGGTGTGATTTACAGACAGGGCTGAAGGCTCAGGGTTGTATGTGTGTGTGTGTGTGTGTGTGTGTGTGTTGTGACCGTGTCCGGCTGGAGGAATCTCCTTCAAACAGACACGGATCAACGAATCCGGCCGGCAGACTCGCTCCCCTCCTAAAGATCTGGGGACGGAGTCATTGATCAAACTTTACAGTCGTGCAGCTTTAAGTTATTCTTGCCATCATGACACATTCCTACAGTGCTCTCCAGATGCAAAAAAAAAAAGAAAAAGAAAAAAAAAAGAAAAAGAAAGTGCACTCCCTTCTCCTTTTATGCAACACTGCAACATGGACTGTCAGCGTTATCTGTCGGAGGGATCTACAGTGGTTGGGAGTGCGAGGGCTGCTTCTCACACCGTATAGGGCACGGCTCTGAGCCGCTATGTGGGTTGTGTGTCATCAAAAGTCACCTTGAATAAGTGTGTCAACATAATGTAAAGTATCTTCCAGCAGGACATGTCTGATTTTTTTCCCCCCCTCTGGTGATATTCTTAGCGCTCCATCAGCCCCCTTCTCCGGATGCTGGGAGAGATGAAAGGCCTTCGAACACAGTATTTCATGTACACTGAGTATCATCACAACCGCAGCTCCTTTCTTCCCGGCAATTTCAGATGTAAAATAAAAAGGTTATTATTAGCAGCTGTTGTTATCAAATCTGGGACGTTTTTCCTTGCAAATAATTCTTACTCTTTCATTCTGACCTACTTTTAATACTCGACACCAACGATTTAGAGCGTTGGGATAATGCAAAGTGTCAAGAAAATGTGAAATCACAGGAACTCTGACTGTGTGTCTGCGGTCTATTACCTAAGGTGATCTGCCAGTACATTTGGTCCCACATGTGATAGTAATTTGTGTGAATTTAACCAACAAGGCCACAGATCAACACCCCCCTTTCATTTTGTCATGATTTAAGTCACACTCTCCTCTAATCAGACACTTTGTTTTTTTCGGTTTAGTTAAACTATACAAGCCTAATAAAGTCTAAAATGTTCCCCCCCGGAAGAAATATTTTTCTCTAACGTCTTATAAAACATTTGTTGATGGTGCATCATCTGTCTACTCGGTATTATTTATTCATTATTCTATGGGTGCTAATAACTGCAAATGTATGAGTTCAATAATAACATCGCACCTTCACATCTGTCGAACATTGTCTCTTGGTTTTAATTAACATTTTTTAACAGTTTACAATCCGCCCGTCTCGAGAAACGAGAGTCTGGTAGACACGCGTGAATACGAAGCTGGCTCCACGTACAATGGCATCTCAGCTTCCCTCCTGTGCCTTTATCCAAACAGAGCGTTCATACAGACACACTTCCAAATGTTTCCACAGGCGATATCAAGATGCACTGTCAAAGAGCTTATGTTTGGGTTTGATGCCAGCGCGGCGTACCTTGCACAAACGGTGACTAATTTAGTTTATTCCCCGTCCCACAGCTCCCTCCAGCAAAAAATATCTTCCTCTCGACACGTTGCCTTCGCATCCAGGCTCCAGTCTGGCCTCAGAGAGACGAGTCTAACGCGCTGCTTCTCTCTGGGTCTCGCAGCTCGGGTGGTTTTTCATCATCATCGTCTTTCTCCTTCCTGCTGGAGCTGTCATGCCTCGTGACGTCCGCCCTGCGACCCCCGCTGACCTTGTACTGCCCCTGTCCGCTGTGCCTCCGAGTGCAGCTGCCTCCCTGTTTTCTTTTTGTTTTTTTTTTTTATCCTTGTTTACTTTTCGCACAAAACCCTCACCTGCTGCAGATCATCCTTGCATATACACAGAGTGGACGAACACTCAGGGGAAACTGAGCCTGAGCGATTTCGTCTGTATGAGAGCCATCGACAGACAGACAGACAGACAGACAGACAGACAGGCTGTGAAGTGGCCGAGATCTGTTGGTTTTCCTCACCCACTCTCACCCCGGCGATCGATCAATCGATTCCGACCTGACCTCCTGCTCGCTCCATCCACTGGAGCCTGGAGAAGATGATGCTAACAGGATCATCTCAGCGCCTCGCCAGGCGTGTTGGAGTGCTTGTCGACATCCTGTGGGTGACCACAACCTGTCTATAGCACACAGGGAGGGAGGGGTGAAAAATGGACAGATCACTGGTTATCTTGGAGAAGAAGGTGGGTTGGGTGGGTGTAATGTCAACTGTGTGACATCATAAAATGAAATTCTTGAGGTAAAATCTGATTCAGGTTTTGTTTTCTTTGTCTGCAGGAACCTAAAGATCAATAAAATACAAATGAGAATTTTACAAGTTAATGAGATTATAAACAGTTAAATGCTACACACATATATAAAAAAGGTGTATGTGGAGTTGTTGATATATATATATAGAACGCTGCACACTTGATTTATCAATCGCATGGGGTATTAATCTACTACAAGCCTTTTCTTTAAAAGCAGCCGAGGTGTGTAGACTGTTTTCCTCTGCTCCCTCCCAGCATGAGTCCACCTCTGATGTCTGTGAAGCTAAACTGACATTTCGATCACAAGGAAAAATAACAAGGAAAAAGCTCTGCAGATTTCTATACTTTCTAAATAGAGGATTATTTGGCGAATTCAAGGCTCAGAAGAAGAGGGAACAAAAACTATGTGAGTGTTGGTTAAACCTATGCAGAACCAGAGACAAGTAATGACTTTGAACCTGGTTAAAGTCGCTAGAAAAGACAGAGAAGTTCAAGATGGATATCTGATCATACGAATAATTGATAAAAAAGTTTTTGATGCTGATAAATCACATTCATAAAATCACTAAATTCAAGTTCTTTTAGCTACATGGTGACAGAAACTGCACATAATGGCAGCATGGCCCCACGACTCTATTGCATCAAGACGAAAAACAAAGATCTAATGAGGTAAAAAAAAAACCCTGTATGATACGGTTAAAGATAAATGTGTAAGGATTTGTGTGTGTAGGATGTCTTCAGCGAATACATTTCTTTCCCCAGACTCGTGAAACATTGTGTACCCATTTATTGGGAACAAAGAGAGAGGGAGCCCTTTGGCCACAGAGTTAATGGGAAGCACATTGCTCTTTTGGAGATTTGGATATCTCTGGTATTTTCTGAATCAGTCCACCAAATAGCAGGGAGGCTGCAGATCAGGTTTGGAGGAGTCGTGGCACAGCGTTGTAAACTGTGATTTACTGTACGCGTCTCAAACAGCACGACAGGAGCCAGGTTTACAAACACTGTTTAGCAGCACAAGCGCAACAGTTCGTCTTTATCTAAATCCATATTTTCAGTTTCGTCTTAATCCTGCGCACTCGGCATGAAGCGGTTCACAGCATGAGCCCTCGGAAAAAATCTCTCTGCGGCGACCGAGTGTGTTCTGAGATAATAACCCAGTTCAACGAGATCTCCTGAACGAGGAGCAGGCGCCCAGCTCTTCCCACAGTCATTGTCAGCGTCTCGAGATCCTTCTCCTCTGATCGAGAGGAAAGAGAGATGCGTGCACCGGCTCCTTGAACCCAACTGGAGCTGCAATCGACCTGAAGCTGCGTACCTGAACTAAACCCCGGGCTTTCGCCTGTGAAGAAGAGTTCATTCGAGTCTTGTATTTGTTACTTAGAAAACAAAACTGTAGCTCTGCTGCTGCCACATATGTATATGAGAGGTCAGTGACCTTTTATTCCCAGACATGGAGAATAAGTCGAGTACTGCACTTTTTGATCTACTCTCGCCTCCGCTGCTCCGCCACAGTCCAGAGGTGAAAATTGCACTTTTTTGTTCCACTACAAAACCGACCGCTTTAGCGACTTGTTCCTTGGCAAATAAAGATGTCTGCACGCAAAACTGTGCAAAATTTAATGAGCCACAAAAAGCATATACAAGCGCCTTTAAAAATGAATGAACGATAAATCTTTTAGACTGTTTTAATCCATTTTGAATAAGTTTGAGGATTTAACTAGTGCTTGGATAAAAGCAACTGCACACACACACACACACAAAAATGAGTGCACCCATCTATTCATTATCTTGTATACCCAGTGGGGGCAGTGGTGGTCTGCTAGTGGCTGTCTCAGTCCATCACAGGTTAGACACAGAGCTTCAGTCTCATAACTCACACCTAGGGGCCGTTCAGAGTCTCCAGTTGGCCAAAACAAGCATGTTTTTGGAGTGTGGTGGTAAAACCTAATGCAGACACAGGCAGAACATGTAAACTGACACACTGAAAGGTGCTCAGTCTGCCTGGGGTTTGAGCTGGTCACCCTCTTGCTATAACCACAAATTAATAGAGAGAATAGAAACAATCATTACAACCAACTACAACAGTAACTATGTGCTTCTTTAGTATGAATGTATGAGTTATAAAAATCTAATTGTATGAAGTAGTAAAATTCTCTTTCTGCGTTTTAACTTAAAACTAAAAGTACATTTTCCCCCTATCGAACACACTCAAGCTGGACGCTGGACTGTGGAGTGTTGTAACTGTGCGGTATTTGCACTGCTGGCCAACATGACTCACAGGCTCCCCTGCATTACAAATCCCGATTTCACCCCTGAATATAACTAATGGCTTCATAATGACAGCAGATAGAAAGGGCAGCGGGGGGGAAGCTCATCTAATTACACCCCGAGGATGGACCTGCACCAGGAGCAGCCAGACACAGTTTAAAGTCTGTGTCAGACACACAGTGTGGCCAGAAAAGTTTGTGGACACCCCGTACAATTAGATCTCTCTTTGTACAAGATCTCATGCCAGATCCACGGACTTTATTATTATTATTATGTTGCTTTGAGAGTCCTCTCCCCGCTCAGATGTGAGGCCGATAAGGCCTGGCCCACAGCTGGGGCGCCCATTCGTCCCACTCCGGAGCGCACTTTGTGCACCTGGGCATTTTGTCACTTGGTGTGAAAATCACAGCCGTTACTAACAGCATTAACGATGGCTCCATTGTAGTCGAGTGTTGCGGTAATCCATGACAGCGAACCAGCACAGGCAGAAAAAAGAAAAAAAACGAGACCCTGAAACTACAGCGGATGAATTCGGCCATTGTTGCTTGTTTACACAAGGCCAGAACATCTTTATACTGAGGAGGTGTCAACACATTTCTGGCCATGCAGTGTAAACTACAGTCGGCAAAATAACATTTTGGAGACGAGGAGGGAGGAAAAAGAGATCCTTGTAAACAAATCTGCCAGTGAGTTCAGGTGTTACTACATGAACCAGAAGCCAGAGCAGACATGGCGCTAGCAGCAGCAGCAGCAGCCCTGCTCGCCATAGATGCCAAGCCAAAATTATTTCACGCTAATTCGCTCGACCGAACCACCTGTTTCCCTCTGCCCGAACCCGTAAACTCAGAGCTGCTACGCGTGAGCCGAGCTGTCGTTCACGCGGACGTTTGGCAAAAGTGCTAAAGGGCTAAAAAGGCTGTCAGAGGTTAACGCGAACTCAAAAAGCTGTTGTTCCCGCTGGTCCTCTGGCAATGTCCTTGGCTTCCTGAGACACTTTGACGTGCCGCACAAAGCGGAGCTGTCTGTAATGTTATTACTAACACCTGTGTTTTCTCTTGCTGGTCTAAATAAGGCCAATACGGTGATTTGACAAATGTGAATCACAACGTGCTCGCGGATTCTTTTAAATCCTCTCAGAGGGATTTCTTTTTATCGGGAGATTTATGACCGCGCTCCTTTCATGCTGCTCTCTCGTTTTCAATTTGCGACTGACTTGATGGATCGGACAAACTCAAATTCATGGTGTTTAAAAAGTGCAAAAAAATAATAATAAAGGAGCCAGATTGTCTTCCAATCTATTAAAAGCCTATAAGGTCATCCCCGAGACGTCTGCGTATTATATTAGCTATGTTTTCACTGGACGAGAAACCGACCCTGAGTTTGGATGTTTCGCTTGTTAGACATGACATCATCTGTAAACATCAGCAGGAAAAAGGTGGAGCTTGTATTAACACTATATTTACAGCTGTGAAACACATTATATGAAAATGCATCCTCCGTGATTTGTTGGTTTTGTAATTTGTGTTTTATTGATCACCTGGATGTGTAAAGTAACTTGTGTCAAGTCTTCACACTGGAACAATAGCTTCAGCATTTCACTTAAAATCATTAAGTACTGGAAAAATTGTGGCGCCTCAACATGTACAGTACTTGCATAAATAAACTTACTTAGTTACTGATATTAGCTGGTCACTGCCCTCATACTTTGAATATCCAGAGTGTGTGCTTGTGTATGAAGGCTTCAGGCCCAGAGTACTCCGAGTTCCCAGAAAAACCCTCAATATATCAGACCCCAGTCTGCGCTCTGCCAAGCACTCTGGATAGATGGGAAATTGTGAATGAAATGCTGTTACCGCCACCTACTGGAGGACAAGTGCAACGTCGCTTCGCTCCTGCATGAGGGAGAAGATTACAAAACTACGATTTTAGAGTATGCACCTTTTACTCTGAAAGAACACGTGTCTAAAAATGTGTCTTATTTGTCTAGAAAAAAGTTTTTTCAACATCTGCTCTGTTATCCTCCGCAGGGTCGTGGAAGCAGCAAAGTCAAAAGAGCCTCTCTTCTAGGTCTGCGCTGGCTTCTCCTCCTTGATTGATATCCCCAGTACACAATACACTTTACCAAGGAAACACCCAGAAGGCCCAAACCATCTCAGATGGATCCTCTCTACATGGAGGAGCAGCAGCTCTACTTTGAGCTCCTTGCGGATGTCTTGGCTCCTCACCCAATCTCAGAGTTTGAGATAAGAGTAAACCTATTTCCTCCAGAAATGGTCTGGGATCTCCTTCAATCTGTAATTACCACTTAGTAATTGGTAATTACAGATCACGACTGTATAAGTGCATATCTCACCTAGAATGGAGATGGAGCAGTAAATTAACCTTTGTCCTCAAGCTCAGGTCTGTCCCAATCTGTCTGTCTATCTCCCAGCCAATGGTTCCCCCACACAAGTTAATCAATCTGAAAAATGTCAAATCAATGTATTCAATATTTGTGTCTAAAATGTAGAATAAAATGGAAATATTTAAGAAGAATGTTTGAGTAACACTACTTGGTTAAATTAGTAAGTGATCTCATTCTTGGCTCGTTACAATGACACATTCAACATAAGGCAATACGAGTGAGCTGAGATTGCATTGTGTGTGCATAAAAGAAATATATTACAAAAGTGTTCAAAAACTGTGAAGCCTTAATGATCCAGGCCTGACCCAACCCTTCTTTAGAGAAACGTGTTTAATGTGAATGTTACACACAACTGGATACAATTAATACATAACTACGGACACAACAGGACACATAAAACACAGATTACATTCTTTGTCCGCACCATAGATACTGAAACCTTCAGAGGACCAATGCACAGTGACCATAATAACCTACTGGTGCGGTCCCAGTCTGAGTCATACAGGCAGATTCTCTCTTTTGTGCACACTTCTCATGTGTCGGCCCAGCGACTCCATCCACTTGAAGGACTTGGCGCAGTAGGTGCACACAAAGTGTTTCCCCTCGGTGTGGATGGTCTGGTGTCTGTTCAGGGCGCTCCTGGTGATGAAGGTCTTCCGGCATATCTCGCACCTGTAAGGCCTCTCCCCGGTGTGTGTCCTGATGTGGGCGGCGAGGTGGGAACAGTTGCTGAAGCGCTTTTCGCAGACGGAGCAGCAGTAGGGTTTCTCTTTCCCCTCCTCGCTGCCCATTATATTTAGATGGTTCTGCAGGTGGAGGTGGTGGTGGTGGTGGTGAAGGTGGTTGGGGTGGAAGGGCAGACCGGGGTCCTGCAGGCCGCCCCTCAGGCTGGATGGAGATGACATGAAGTCTTTGATGTCCGAGTCCAGACCATCCATCTGCTCTTCATCATGAGCCATCCAGAAATCCCTGTGGCTCCTCTGCTGCTGCTGCTGCTGCTGCTGCTCCTTCTTCACCTCCATCTCTCCATTACTGCTGCCCTCGTCTTCCTCGCAGGGCTGGGGCTCGGCAGCTTTCACCGGTGACACTGATTGATGGAGTTGCTCAGGCAGAGGAGGAGGATGAGGAGGGGGAGGGTGGTGATGGTGGTGTTGTTCCTGCTCCTCTTCCTCCTGCTCCTCTCCAAGGCATCGATCTAGCCGAGACTCTGGGCACAAAACACACAACGGCATCACAATTTGACTTGAAAAAAAAAATCAATGCTAATCCAAAAGAGGATTAAAGTGAAACCAACCTGACTTGATGAGCTTCAGCTGCATCCGTAGACGGCTGATCTCCAGGTCTTTGGAGCGAGAAATCTCCTCTTTGTACTCGACTATCGTCTTCTCCACGGCGTCGAAGATCTCCTCAGCCGCCGCCGTCAGCCTCTCGGTGAGGAAGGCTCTCAGGGAGTGCATCTCGGCTTGTTATGGGTGCAACGAGAGGCTCTGAGCGGCGCTACGATACGCTTTCTTGCGGCTCCCTGAACGTCACGCTTCGCTTGTAAACACGGACGTGAGAGAGAGCGAGAGAGAGAGTCACTGGGAGAAGACTGAGGGGGGACCAGCGCCCCCTGTCGGACCGGAGGAGGAGTGCGACACTTTAAAGACCACCTCAAATGCGAAAAAAACAAACATTTCTAAACAATGTAGTTGCTCCTGTTTGTTAATTTACAGTAATTTACACCGACACTGTTGTCCAGTACGTCTTTGTCATTTCTGACTGTCTTAATTGTCATTGTTTTATTGTCTCAATGTTGTCTGGTGTGGATCGAACATAACAAAGTAAGACTTTCATTGCTATTCATGGCCTGAGAGAACATTTTGTTCCAATGCATATGGCAGTACGATTCTTGAATCTTCTATCTCGGTGTATAAGTTTCATACATTTTGATGAAAAAAAGACAAATCTGAACAGAGATGGAGTGTGATGAAATCAAACGTTTTCCCTCTTTCTTTTTTCCTTTCAAGATGAAAATATCACACTTGACAAAAGATGCGAGGATGACCAAATGTCAGACGTGACTTTCCCCCAGACATGTCCAGGGGGATTTTCTGAATTCCTGAAAATATCCTGGTCTTATATTTAAAATATCTGTCACAAAGAGGAAAAATTGTCCAACCCTGGCTTAAACACTGTTAATCCTATTTCAAGGCCTGTTTTTAAGTTGTGCTGAATTTCATCAGCTGATGTGGTTCACTCCCATTTCAACACAGTAGGAATATAAAGAGGACAAAGACTTTAGGGCAGGCAAATATTTGATTAAAACCAAATGTTTGCCAAAGACAGATGTGCAGAGATTGTGAAGGAAATCAAGGAAAAGTTGACCTCAGCCTGAGCCAAACTAATCCGCTCCAGAGGCTAGTTCATGCTTTGTGAACTCAAATGGTAAAGACTTGTTCTGCTGTCACTACACATGTAACTGGCAGTAATGCACAACATCAGGACGCCATACCTGTGTACTGTCCCAGGATCTGGTTTAATCCTGACTCTGCCTGATGATGACGTTTGAGTAAACACAGGTTCAAAAACCTACGTCAGGACCCAAGGCAAATAAACATACAGCATTTATACCCTGCACTTTAGGTAGCCTCAGTCCCAAACCCTGTTTTTATGTACTCAACACATAAAGACTGACACACTCATGGGCTCTTTTAATTGGTGAGTAACCATAATTAGAAGGTGAAAAAAGTCAAAAATTCTTTATGTAAAGAAACTTCAGGGACACGGGTCCCAATTTCATAGTGTGTGTATGTGTGTGTGAGAGAGTGAAAAGCATTTAAGTCTAATGAGAGACTTCAACCCTCAACTGAAAGACCACAAGACGACATATTTATATCATCCTTCATGTTCAATTGGCCACCCCGATGCACAAATCCTCTACTGCTGCATCTGTTTTAGCTCGGTGGCATGATATAAATAGCTGTCAAATAGCTTCTCTGCATGACATTGTCTTAACAGGAGCTCAGTACTGCAACAAGACACCCTCTCTCTGCTGCTCATAGTCATGAGAGTGTCTGGAGAGCAGGTGGTGAAACCCACTTTAGATTCAGACAAAATCAGAGTTATATTAAGAGTTTTTTGATGGACTATTTGATGAAACAAAGACTAAAGTGAAGGAAGAAGACACACAAAAGTCTCTAAACCATTTATTATAATGTTTCCTTACAGCCTTCCCACCCTTTGACCAATATGAATGACATGTAATGGACACTTCCCTCTCGGGCCGGACGGCCACGGAGAGCGCGGATCATGCACATCTATGGGGAGGTAAAAGCCACAGAACATCATAATCACACAAAAGAGACACCGATATTAAAAAGACAAATAAATCTGATTGACGAGAGCTGTGACACTGTTTACAAAAAAAAGTTCGTAAACTTTTCAAGTAAAGGCGTGGACTGGCCGCCCACCTCAAGGTGTAATTGTCAGTCTGAGCACTTGGTGTGGAAGTTAGTACGTACGCACACGGGGCTGCTCTCAGTGGACTTAACTCTTTTCAGTGCAGTACAGTGTGTTTGAGTGTCAACCTGTCCCTTTTTCTTCGTGACAATATTTCCCAAAAACAAATAAAGGAAAAGGAGGCAATGACGTCATTACACTAATACTTTGAATAAAACGGGGGAAGAGGACTAAGTGCTGAGAGTGAGGGTTGAATGGAAGTGGATTGTGGCCTCTGCTCTGCTTTGCTTCAGCGGGCCCGGAGGTTTTCATGTTTGTTTGGTTGCTTATGCCTTGGCGTTAATGATTTCGATGAACTCGGGCTTGAGGGCGGCTCCGCCCACAAGGAAACCATCGACATCCTTCTGGGAGGCGAGCTCTTTGCAGGTAGCGCCGGTCACGGAACCTGAGAGGGAAGAAGGAAGGAGTCATGAGATGGAAAACGAGGACATTTTGAGCTTCATGATCCAGTGGCTCTGAACTGACCTCCGTAGATGATCCTCACAG
This sequence comes from Karalla daura, assembly GCA_029224185.1. Classification (NCBI taxonomy): domain Eukaryota; kingdom Metazoa; phylum Chordata; class Actinopteri; order Chaetodontiformes; family Leiognathidae; genus Karalla; species Karalla daura. The sequence continues at coordinate 9,441,641 of CM055191.1, read as the reverse complement.
AGTTGGCCACAGCCTCAGACACGTTGGTCTTCAGCCACCCCCTCAGTTTGTCATGAACTTCCTGTGCCTGAGATAACAGACAAGAAGCAGAGGCATTACAACAGGATAGAACAGGAAGACACATCTACATTGTTTTTTTGTTTGTTTTTTGTGAGGTTTCTCATATTTACCTGCTGTGGGGAGGCGGTCTTGCCGGTGCCAATGGCCCACACTGGCTCATAAGCGAGCACAACCTTGCTCCAGTCCTTTACATTGTCTGTGAAAGAGAGAGGCGTGATAAGAATTTGCATTTCGCAAGTCTTCTGATTTCCTCTGCAATCTCGCCTTGCACAAACTGTCCCCGAAATGTGCGTTACGACACTGAGGCCATAAACCACACATGGATATTTGAAAAGAATGAACGTTTCACTCTAGAAAAAACTGAGTTTAAACAGAGCTCTGGTACCTGCGATGACCTTGGTCTGAGCGAACACGACCTTCTCGGTGATGCCACCCTCCCTCTCGTCCAGCTTCTCACCGATGCAGGCGATGACGCCGAGGCCGTTCTCCAGAGCGTGGGCGGTCTTCTGACCAATGAGCTGAAGAAACACACAGGCATGATATGAACTGTACGCACTCCGCTCTCACCGGCTAGCGCTCTGAAGACGACAAAATGCTCCAAGGCGTTACCTCGTCGCTCTCTCCGAAGACGTGGCGGCGCTCAGAGTGTCCCAGGATCACCCAGTTCACGCCACAGTCCTTGATCATCGCAGGGCTGCAGAGAGATAACGGTCACACCACTGGACAGACAAAACACTCCACACTGTTTTGATAAAGTGAAATTTGAGGTTTAATGCTTCAGACGCAACCCAAGTACTCTATGGATCATATTTCAGCGTTATCTCTATGAGAAACAATGTGTTATCAGTCCACTTGTATTCACCTGATCTCCCCAGTGAAGGCACCCTTGGGAACTTTGTAGCAGTTCTGGGCAGCCACGCCGAACTTGGCATCCAGCTTGGACCTGGCAAAGTCCAGGTAGATGGATGGAGCGCCGCACACCACCTCTGTTAAGACGCAGAAGAAGAGAAGACAGCATGGGTTAGTTTTTGGTGCTGTGCATGAAAATAGAGACCTCAGACAATTAAATCTGGCAATTGAATCTGGAGTCTGTGTCTTCAGATGTGTGTCTGTAAGCCATGTGCGTTACAGCTGTGGCTCGAGTGACAAGTTACGAAACAAATGGAGTAAGTCGCTAAAACAAACAGGCCGCACACGCTTTGTTGTACAGTAGTTCAGTCCGCGTGGGTCAGGCAGTACAGTGTAGTAGTACAGTGCAGTGCTAGACACTGACATTCAGACTGAAACCCTAGCTCGGGGTTACCAGAGTCTCTACTAAAGGCCTCCTGTTATTATTGGTTTGGTAAAGGTCATTCCTCCCTGGCCACATGTATGCCCCTCTGCATTAAAGGTCTGGGTTCAGGCCTGCAAAGGTCGCCTACTCGGCTGCATTCTGCAGAGGTCGGGGAGAAGTCACAAGGCTGCACTCGAAAAGGGTCAAACAAGAGTTTAGATACTCGACCAGTGAGAGCAACATTTGAACTCTGACTTTAAAGCTGCACACAGGGACCGGTGGGAAACGACTGCTTGAGTTTCACTGTAAAAGGACTGAAGGGAGGGTGGGAGGGGTTGGATTCAAGGTCCAAGGACAGTGTTGGTCTGAACAGAGCTCCCATTAGGCCTGTGACTGGTACAGACAATATCAGGGGTTGCATAACACCCACTAGCAGTAGGAGCACAACCTGGCCCGGTGACAGCGGAAAACAGGCCAGGACACATTCAACAACATCTCCCTCCAGAACATCATACGTATGTGAATAGATGTGCTTATTGTGCTTTTTTCTGCTATTTTACCATGCTAGTATTGCGCCTAACACCAAATTAACTTCCTTGTAGCTATATAAATAAGTTATATAACAGCTTGGCAATAAAATAGATCGTTTTCCCTTGATTAAAAACTGTGTAAAAGTCCCGTTAGAACAGCAGCAGTTGCAGCTTTGACCAGACTGAGTCTGCAGCTGCAGCAGCAGGCAGCAACAGGCCGCTGCGTTCAGGCCACGCTGGGAAAACACACAATCCACTGAAGGAAACAGGAAAAACTGTCACTCTTTCTGTTGTTTCTATCGCTTCCGTGTGCACAAAGTGTATCTATCCTATTATCTAAAACCGACTCAACGAGTTAAACTACAAGTGACAGCCAGGCTCTGCTAACGATATGACAATATGACCGAGGCATCTTTGACGAGCAGCCGAACCTGAACGCACCACGGCAGAGGCTGTGCTGGACTACGTGCAGCCGCAGACGCACACCCACCAGCACCGACATGACTAAAAAATCTCGTCTTCTTCCTCCATAACTGCCTGTCTTTCTTTACACTGTCCGAGGCGCTCAAACGCACGGTAACGATACATAAACGAAGGAAAAGACGTCAGGTCGCACCGGCTGCAACTTTACTGGCGCACGTATTAAAAGAGGATGCAGCTGGTCCGCGATGATGCTGATCGTGCCATTGGTTTTATTGAATGGTTAGAGCCATTTTGACTGTGCATGGAAAAGGCGTCTGGGTCAAGTGGAAAAAAGGGAAAAGCGGAAAAGAAACACGATGATAGTTACAAGGGCATCCACAAAGCATAAGCAGAAGATGTGGGTGCAAAAGAGGGGTTTTCCCAATGAGGTTTGGTCTGGCGCCTGTCAGAAAATAAAATGAAATTGTATACATACCGACATTGGGGTCCACCTTGGCTCCATTCATGGTCTGGATGAGCTCCCCAAGGCTTTTCTTGTCGCCGTTCATCTTCCAGTTTCCGCCAACGAAGAATTTCCTGCTCATGTTTGCGGTGTTTTTTTCTTTCTTTCGTGTGTCTACAAAGAAGTAAAACGGTGCGACAGCCCGTCCGGGGTTTGCACTTCGTCTGGGGGCAAGAGAGCGAACGTGAGAGGGAAGCTCAGGGTATTTATGCCCGTGGAAAGATTAAAGCCCTCCTCTCAGTCGGTTTCATTGGTTTATGGCGACACGCCTGCAAACGCATCATCCTATTTGAGGAAGGGGAAGAGCAAAATGTCATGCTGCGTTCAAATGCAGCGTGTAAATCTGCCTTACATAGGAATCGACCTGTTGGAGCAGAAGGGAGGGAGGGAGGGAGGGTAGTCAAAGTAGTGGGAAAGGTTTTAACTTGGATATCTGCATAATAATATATTCTATGATCAACTTTTAAGTACAGCTCAGTGGGTGGGTGATGATTGCAGTTGCCTCACATCCTCAAATGTTGCTGCCTCAAATCCCAGTTGGGATTCAGTGTGAAATTTGCATCATCCCTCATTATCCGTGTTGGTTTTCTGTGGGTACTTTTGTTTGTGCCCACAGTCCATTCATCATTTTATCCACATTTATGGGCTAACTGGTGAAGATGTCTGCCCTACGCCAACTGATCCCTTTCCCCTTCCCTGCTCCTGTTTTCTAATTCAGATGACTATTCTCTGATTTCAAAGAGTCAACTTGCTGTTATACGTGTTGTGGTGATGTGGTGGTGGTTTTGACAGCCCCAGTGTTTGGAGATATCAAAGACATATTAGCACTAAGCAAATATGTAAGGATGCACTTTCATCTGGCTGCAAGAGAATGAATACCAGCGGTGTTGCCAGATCAGATTTTTTTTTAACATATATACCCCATGAATAACCATTTTTCCAGATCTGAAATATGTCATGGTTAGAAAATAACATTCTTTGACTGGGTGTGTATTGAAGAAAGTGTTTTTTGGAGTCATCCCTATAGCAGATCTTTGGCGATATTGCAAATAAAGTCATTTCTACATTAGCTTACATTTTCACACAAGACGACATCCATTTTGTATATACAGTCTATGGTTGCAACGTAGGTTTTTAAGTGAAGGTGACTTTTCATCAGCTAGGCGCAACATCAATGGAAATAAACAATTCATTTTCATGATATCTGTCATTCCAATTTTCCGATTGAAATACAACACTGCACCATGACCTGGGGCAGGGATCGGCAACCTGTGCCACAAAGAGCCGCTGTGGCTACAGGTATTACTTAGTGCTCCGATGGACCAAACAGCTATCTGAGGACTCACATCAGTTGATTGAATAAGCCAAATCAGGTATGCTGCTACCTGGTTTGAACAAAAACCTGCAGCTCTTTGTAGACCAGGTTGCCTACCCCTGACCTAGGGACTCAGTACCATAAGTTTGGGAAAACCAAGCACCTGTAGTCACTATGCAGGTTTTACTTTAAAAATGTATTCCCCATACCTGTGTCAAAAGACATCAACTACCACTTGTGTCATTTCCATGTGATGTGCAAAGATAATAGCATCAGCTCTTGTGCTTTCTATCATATGAAATTAACTAATTTTCATATGGTTTTGTCAATGTTTTACCATTTAATTGTAAAAGATACTAATGCATGGATAGTAGAATCACACACCATAGAGATAATAATACTGTTCAAAATATAAACATACATTATGAGAGGTCTGTATTACACAGTTGAGGTGCACTACCCATTATTAGTTGAATGAGTCCAGGGGCTTGTCTATTGACTCTGGGAGTGAGCAGCAGCTCATTTGTATTTACATGAACACGCCTCCAAACCCACTGTTCTGACCTGGGCTGTTCAGAGTGGAAGAGAAATATGTGTTCATGCTTTTTTCCTCATAGTATTTATTATCAATACACTTGCAAAGTGTGTTAATTTGTGGGAAGTGGAACAGACATATCACCTTTAAATAAACATTCCACTTTCATGATAGTTGTCATTCTGATTGTTTTATGAGACACTGCACCATGACCTCAGGATCGGTGTTGATTTTGAGCTCAAAAGAGAATAGTTTGGAATGATAACCTTTATAACAACTGGATTGTTTCTCTTGAATAGTAGCCCCACAAAGTTTATTTTTTAATTGAAAAAAATCAACACAACAACTTTTACCTATTATCAAGAAATATCACAGAAATTTCCAGCTGTGGACAAGATGCTAGTGTCAGGATTCAGAGTTTTATGTAAATTTACAGGAGTCGACCCATTTTAACCACCATTTCATTCACCATTTTCATTAACACACCTAAGTTTAAGTCTTGCCAATTTGTGAAAAGGGGACATAACACGTCTGCTTTAATAAAATATCATTTTCATCAAAAAAAAAAAAAGTTTCTACGTCTATTTGCATTGATTCAGGGGCGGGATTGCCACTACCAGTATGGTGGACGCGTTGACACAGTTGAGGCGGGGTTGACCGGTTGAGGGAGTTGCAGGCCTGGGCAGAAAGCATGACGTAAGGCCATGTGATTGGCTGATACACCCTTAAATCCCGCCCCTTTTGCTGAACCCGGAATGACTTATGAATAATTACTTATGAATGCACTGTGTTAAAAAGTATTTTTTTAACCGAGATAACGTTGGTTTTTCATCAGTAATGTACAAAATTTCGAAAAATAAACTTTTACATTTCACGACACGCATCATTCTGATCGTTTTGAGAAATACGTAAAATACAGCACCATAACCGAAGGCACTGTTGTGATGAATCAGTACCCTAAGCTCACGTAACAACTGGCTAGGAAAACGTACTCTTTTATAATTATCCAGCAGGTTTCTCATAAAGAGAAGCCCTCTCAAATTGTGAAATATAAATCAATAGCCTGCTATGAGTTTTGTTGTTGCTAAATATAGCGGTAATCAAATGTGAGCACCACAGCCTTGATGCTACTACCACTGGCTCCTAGTTCATACAAAATTGTAGTCCGCTGAAGTGTATATGTGCAGCGATAACTGGATCACTGACTATCGTTATGATTGCAATAGGATGTTGAAACCTTCAGTGGCTGATTAAACAGCCTATTGCAGCAAAAATGGAAGTAGCTAAACTTTGGTAACGCATTGATGGAGCGCCACCATCAGGTCAACTGTATTACGTTCACAGTTGAGGATATTTAGCATCGAACTGGAGTTTCCTTCCTCCCAGTTTTCCTTCCTCTACCTCACTGAGCTAATGCCTTTTTTGCAAGTAAATGTTTAAAATACTGTTTCTAGTCAAACATTGCTTAGTTTGCATCCAAACATGTTCCTGATGGAATCTAGACGACACAAGGCTTGTTGTTTCGGAAAAGAATATGGTTTAGAAAAGAAGTCACAAGTAACTCATAAAAGATGTCCCCAGTTGACCTGTAGATGGGTTGGCAAGAATTCCCCAGAAAATCGACCCTCTTTTTCATTAATTGTGTCATTATTGAAATAAAAAATGATCAAGTCCAAAACGGCAGGAGGAAGTAAAGGCAACGTCCAATCAAAATACACTGACACTTGCAGAATAAGTGCTAAACTGCATATGTGAATTCGAAAACGAATTTGTTAACAGGACAAATGTAACAATTAAGGACTTCTTTAACTTTGCTGGTGACACCATGCTTTTTATTATCCAGGATAATAAAACGTATATGTGAATATTAGCTCATTTACGTGGAATTTTGTCAGTATTAACATTATCAATAGAATTAACAATTAACAGTATAAAAGTTTCAAATATTTTATTATGGGAATATAGGTGAATGTGCAATGACGTCTATGGTTACCCATTTAATTTTATTCAAACTTTATTTAACATCATTGAGACCTATGGTCTCATTCACAAGAGAGGTCTGTTGTTATAATACAAACATATAGTATAACAAGAAAGTACAGAGCAAAGCAACATATTTTTCATGTACATACAGATGGTATTAAGAATGTAATACATTGTAAAACAACGTAATATCAAATATAATACATTATGGGTGCAGTTCCCAGGTACGGCCGCATGGTGTCACAGCTACATCACGTCATCGCTCTACTTGGAATCGAGGTTAACGTTTTCCTAACTGACGTTCCCTGTTACACGAGCCTACCTGTCAGTCCGTAAATCTCCAGCTGTGCACAAAGCAGCGCCAATAAAACTGTAAGAACAAGGACGAGCCGGGCAGGAGGGGAGGAGCGGTGGGAGGAGAAGGCCACGGTTAAACTTTGAGGGAGGCTGAACCGCAAAACGGCCTTTAAAGAGCCCCGTGTGTGTGTGTATATGTGTGTGTGTGCGTGTCTGCTGTGAATCAGTAGAGTTCACTGAACCGTCGCGAGCAGACGTTTCCGCCCACAAGAAAGATGGCGGCTCCCTTGCTGGAGAATTTGTCGGAGTCCTTAGGTTCCCCGGAGCCAGCGGTTCGACTCCTTTTATCTATTTTAATCGGTGAGTTTTGCCCCCCGCGTACCACTTACGGGTTGTTCTGGTAGCTATCCGCCAGTGACATCCAGTCCAGGGGGGACAGACTGGAGCCTGGAGCTGCCCTCACTGCTAACATGACGCTCAGTCAGGGGACTGACTGTGACACAAACCGGTTGTTTACCACTGTGGAGCTGGCGAAATAGTTCTCGTGATCGAGCGACTTAGGGCTTCCCCCGCTGACATTGCTATACATAAATATTGCATTTTGGATGATTTATAGTGCGAGTGTTTCCTGCAAAGTATCACCCGAAACCTGTGGCTGGGTCTTGTAGTGGTGTGTGGGGCTATTTATTTTGGCTTTGGGGCTCGTATCGTAAATTCATTTCGCTTTGAAATAGTTGGACTGTGGTAACAAACGAGGAGAATGAGGTCAAGTTAATCTTGGCAATGACAGAATACACGCCCTGTTGCATTTTAGATGAGCTGGTGTTGTGGGCTGTGGGATTAACGTTAGCGTAATTGTTTGAGACTGATGGTGAAAGTAATGGCTCCAGTGTTATTGTGGGTGAGGGGAGGGAGGTGAACGGCCAACAATCTTGCCAAAATATGTCCCCCTGACCCCCTTCCATTTTCCACTCCACTTGATCGGAGGGCACTCGGGCTCTGTTGGGGGTCAAATATGCAAAGAAACGAGGCCCTGTCTTCCCATGGAAGAGCCAAAACTTTAATCGCACTATCTGCAGTTTCATAGCAAGTTGTGACATGTAATTGTCTGTAGGGGCCGGCATGTATGTGCGTGTGCAGAGTGGGGAGGGTGTCCTCCATGTTGTCCTCTCTGAACTTTGCTCCGACACATGGACACGTCTGTGTTTCCCACACCAACAATGCACAAGCCCCATGAACGTGCCATTCATCTCACCGTTTGGTTGGCTAATGCCTGTGAACCCTGCAGCCAGCCCTTGCTCTTTATCCCAGCGTTGCCCAACGGGTCTTGCACAACGTTGTGCAGTCATATAGTAACTGTAGGGACTGTGGGTTTTGTCAGCGTTTCCTCTGCCATGCATAGGCTGTTTTGTAAGTTGATTAGGCAAGTACTTTGCTATGAGAAACGGCATCCCAATGCTCTGCCTGGAAATGATATTTCAGATTAGGCATCCCTGGAGCTTAGGTGATAAGCAATGCACTTGGTGTTTTGTGTGGCAAATCTCGAAGAGCCGGTGAGATTTGGGATTTCTACAAATTCCAGGGAAGAAGCAGCAGTGTCTCTCAGTTTGGGATTTCCACGTCCTGCACAAAGCACTCAGCTCCATCGATCGAAACGCATTAGAAATATGTGATTCATTTGATTGTTGTTGTGATTGAAGGTGACTCATTCAGCTGGAAGTCGCCTTCACTCGAGCAGGAAGGAGCGGCGTTTTCCCAGCTGAGTGCAGAGAGAAGCTCGGAAAACTCTGCATCCTTGTTGCTCAATTGATTCGCTCTGTGATGGGTGTGTTGTGTTGCAAATCTTGTCATAAGGGCGAGTTATCCTACACGTCTCTGATGTCAACACATTCCAGGATAGCGGCTGTGATGTCTGCTTCACCTTGGCTAAAGAAAACATTTCATTTCAAAGATATCGCAGTTACTGTGAGCAGTGTTATTTTAAAGGTGGTACAACTGCTCAGGCTGGAGTGAGAGGTGTATCTCCAGCTCACTATGTATGACAGCAGGGTTGTGCTCGTGGCGTTGACTCAGCATAATCTGTAGGCCTCCTCTTAGCAACATTAATGAATACACACCCAGCTCGGATGTGTCTCAAGTGTCTCTATAGCAATATAGATCCATGGCAAAGAGGCTCAATCAGGCTTTATCAGGCCCCAGCTACATCAACAGTGCTCATCCAGTGGGGTGATAACTGGTATGTTGCTTTCATCACCTCTGTGGACAAATAAGAAGAAATAAAGACACCATCCATTATCTTACCTTGTCCATCAGCGAGGGGGCAGAGGTCTGCTGGGGCTTATCTGCAGCTCACACAGGGTGAAGGCAGGGAATATACACTGGACAGATTACCAGTCCATTACTGGGCCATTCATACCCAATTACTGCAAGTATGCAGCAATGATAAAGGCTAGCTGTGTTACACACAGTCTCGTCTTTGTCACATCTCAGTTATTCATGTATAGCGTATGTGTAATGACACTGTGGTCGGCTGCAGTGTGAAGTTGTGACCCTCCGTCAGAGGAACCTTCAGCTCGGTGGCTCATGCGTGTTTGTCCTTCCTGCAGCGCTATTTAGAGCCGTTATCTCTCTCCTTGAGGTGACAGATTGGCAGAAGCGTATGTACCAATGTTAGCAACGTGCCATTGCACGCCTTCTCGGTTCTTAAGGTATGTTAAGTGCCCGCAATGACGCTCGATCAATGCGGAGCGTGCCAGCTCTCTGTGCAACAAAACCCTCGACTACGTGACGTTATTTGTTATTTGTTAGCAGGGTTCGTGTGGGTGACATCACACAGGTTTGAGGCCGGCTCGCCGGGCTGCTCTGAAGCTGCGCTAACGTTTTGTCTGCTCTCCCCCTGTCTGTCTGCAGGGTATCCCTGTGCTCTGGTGTACCGGCGCTTCTTGTTCTACCAGCCCGCCACAGTCATTCACCTGTTCCACACGCTCTCTGGACTGGCTCTGGCAGCGTTCAACTTCGGTGAGAAGGAACACGACCAAGGGCATGTGTGCGAGCGTGATCTGGATTTAACTGACAAGCTTTACTTTTTTTTTTTTTATTGATTTTCAAACAATGTGCAACACAAAGGCCCTGTATGAATATATTCATTCCCGTCTACTGAGGCGGAGCAGAGGGCCAAGCTCTCCAGACAGAGAGCGAAACCAGGGCTGTTTCGCAATCTGATGGCTGAACAATTGAAAACCAAAGCTTTTTCATGTGGATGAATCATCGACTACTATTTCTGGGTTGACGAGGAAGTAAATTTGCAAACTATGCCGGCAGGTTTGACAACTGGATCTCCGCATACACGTCTTGCTTCATTTATGCAGCAGAGAACAGAGCTCAGTACACAGTGCAGCGAGGGCTGCGGCAGAGTCCTTTTCATCATTGATGAATCGATTTCTCTCCCCTCTCTGTCAATGGTTTAACCCATTAAAGGTAAAAAAGAAAAAAGATAATGGGAGATGCTTTTTGAGCACCAAAGGCTCCAGATCTCGGTCAGTGGATCGCTTTTGTGGTCCAACAGTTTCAAATGAGGTCTTGTGAAATCTTTGCGTTGCGAGTTGAGCACGTTTCTTCAGGCGGAGGTCAACCATAGAGGCTTTCTGGCTGGTTTAGCTTCCATGTTAATCCTGACTAACTGACCTAACTAACTGAATCGAGAGTACACGTGGCTAAAATTGTGACAGACAAACTCCAATTCAAATCCCTTACTGTCATTGAACAGCTGTGAAAAGGACGACGAGTGCGTCTTCATCCAACATGCTCTACGTACTTCAAATGTAATAAGACAGGAGTAGCAGTGAAACAGTGGAAATAGTAACAACAGTAGCAGGATAGTCTAGTCAAGTCATGCTTGAGATGCTGGAACTGCTCAAATAATAATATTTGTTGATTGCAAAAGCTGTTCTGGTTCAGTGTGCCTTTGGACTACTGAAACATTGACACCAGGGGTATAAAGTGCATCTGTAGACGGGCTGGATGCATGGACGGAGCGTCCTAATGGACGCTGGCATGAACACAAACTGCTTAACACTGACCTCTGTCTCTCTTCTTCCCCCTTTTTGACTCTTGTTTGTGGCTGCACTGTGGATTTTACAGCAGGTCTGTTGCTTCATCTTTTCTCCCCGTGGTACACTTTGTTTTCCTCAAACACTGTGAATGTAAAAAATGTGCGTGCGTGCATGTGTGCGTGTGTGCGTATGTGTGTCTAGTGAAAGTTCGTCCTCCCTCCGTCTCTGCCTGTGCTCGACTGCGCAGCGAGAAATGCCGTTTTCTGTCACGTCCAGCCCCACAGGTCACACTCGACTGCTCTCACCACCGCCCCCCCCCCTCTCCTCCTCTCCTCCTCTCCTCCTCTCCTCCTCTCCTCCCCTCCTCCTTCTCTCTGTCTGTGTCTCTCCCAGGCGCTCAGATCTATCACTCCGCAGTATGCATCCTTGTCCAATTCCTGATGCTGAGGCTCATGGGGAGGACGGTAACAACTGTCCTGAGCAGCTTTACCTTTCAAATGGTGAGGTGTCCCGGTCTCTCTACCCCTTACCTTTGTGCAGCAGCTTCTGTTCTAGCATTAGCCCGTGTCACACGCTAGTACTGCGGCGGTGCAGAGCTGCACAGGCTTTAATATCTGATACCTGCATCTGCATTCTGCCACTTCCTGTAAAGCCTAGGCCAGTAATCCAACAATGCAGTCACATGCTTCCTTTACTTTCCCTTGTGCGTCCATTCATTGCTCACACTTTTCAGATGTTTTCTTCTTTTTTCTAACTATTACCCCCCCGTTCTGTCCCCCTGCAGTTATACCTGCTGGCAGGCTATTACTACACAGCGACAGAGGAGTACGACATCAAATGGACGATGCCTCACTGCGTCCTCACGCTCAAACTAGTCGGTGAGTGGACGAGCTGCCTCTCCTCTTGTAATCACCCCCACTTTTGGTTGCTATTGATATACCCCCCCCCCCCTGCCCTGTTAGCGCTCTGATAGGTGTCCATACAGTTACAAGTGGCCTCTGACACCGGTTGCATTTTCTGATTCCAGGTTTGTCATTTGATTACTATGACGGCGGGAAGGAGCCAGTGAGTTGGTTCATCCTCTCTCTTGCTGTGATCTTCTGTCAGTGTGTTGTCCATGTCCTCTGTGTTGGAATGTGGCATGTTTGCTGACTCTATGATTGTATGTTAGTGCCTGTCATTATTCAAAGACTGTTCCAGACCTTTCTCAGCTCAAACCAGCTTTATGTGAAGTGCCGGATTATAACAGTGTTATTGTGGGGCTCTTGACATTCAGGCTGGTTCAAACCAAACTCTTTATTGAACGCAAATAAACATTAAGAGCAAGCTGGTGGCAGTTTCTGTGCCTAGGGTCAGGATAGGGCACAGTCTGTTACTAGACAGAGTCAATCATTTTTCAGATAATAAGATAGTCTTTCTGTTCTTGCATCGCTATTCTTCAATACGTCTGTACTGATTAAAAAGTGAAAGATTCCCCAAGTTAACAATCAGTGAGTTGGTCTGTTAAACATTACAAATAGGGAAAGATGACTCAGGTTGTTTTGACTAACTTTCAGCTCTCTCATGCCGCTCTTCTCCTTTTTCTCGTATTTTTCCGCGTTATTTGTCACGTTTGTTTGTGACCTGCAGTCCCAGCTGAGTTCAGAGCAGAAGAGCTCGGCCCTGCCGTCCGTGCCCTCGCTGCTGGAGGTGTGCGGCTTCTCCTACTTCTACGGAGGCTTCCTGGTGGGGCCCCAGTTCACGCTACGCAGCTACCAGAGGCTGGTGGCCAGGGAGCTGACCGACTGCCCCGGACAGCCTCCCAACAGGTGAGAGGCCTGCACAGTGAGGGGTCAGCACCTCCCAGTCAGCATACAACACATGGGGAGGGAGAGAGGACAGAAGTGAAATACTCCTGGTAAAACTGGAGGCTTCCTGGAAAATAATTTCTCCTCTTCTACCCTGTGAGCAAGCCAAGGCGGTCAGGAAAGTTGCACGTGTGCGCTCTGTAGTTCCTAAGCATGCATGAGATTGTTTCACAGATACGCTATAAGCACATCAATCAGACTTAGAGCTCTGATAGAGGAAATAAACATGAAAGCGGTCTGGATTAAAGTACAAAGTGCAACGATAGGAAATGACACCTCACCAAAGCTTCGAGGGGTGTGAAAACCTCTCATGCTTTCACAAGTCAAAACGATTTCCTCCCTAATACCAGTAATCAACCGATATCTCCATCGGTTACCTCCATTCTCCCTAATGTTCCCTTTGTTTCCCCCTCCAGTGTTATACCAGCCATGAAGAGGTTCGCGCTGGGTTTCGTCTGCCTGGTGATATATGCAATATTTAGTCCCTATTATCCAGACAGCTACTACTTAACAGACGAGTACGAGGTGAGAACGACACGCTCAGAGCCTGCATGATTGCGCCGCTCCGGCGTCTTCCTCCCTCCCTCGTCTGAGACGTGAAACGGCGCTCTCTCCGCAGGCGCAGCCCTTCTGGTACCGCTGCGTGTTCATCCTGCTCTGGGCCAAAATCATTTTGTATAAGTACGTCAGCTGCTGGGTCATAGCGGTGAGTAGCTCGACGGCCTGCAAATATGCATGAAATGTTTTCTTAAGAAGCGTCGACAGCCAACAGATTCTCCAGATAAAGCTCGTGTATATAGGAAGTTGTGCGTACACGTTGGAGCCTCAAACTTCCCCCCCCGATGACAGGCTGTTATCAGCAGCCCTTGCATAACTGCATCAGTGGATACAGATGCAGCTAATCAGCTCGTCTGCTTTATGGCCTTTGTGACCTTTTGCATGTGTGTGTGACAGGAGGGCGTGTGCATATTGTCCGGCCTGGGCTACAACGGCGTGGTGGACGGAAAGCACCAGTGGGACGCCTGTGCCAACATGAAGGTGTGGCTGTTTGAGACCACGCCGCTGTTCGGAGGGACCATCTCCTCCTTCAACATCAACACCAACGCCTGGGCCGCAAGGTCAGTGCCCAGCCGAGGCGTTCAGAGAGGAGGCCGTAAAAGTTAAAGAGTTACTCAGGCGATAACTGGTGAGATGACAGGTCAGTCCGAGATGTCGCAATGTGTTACAAAGGAAGAGGAGGAGGAGGAGGAGGAGGAGGAGGAGGAGGTCTGGGGTCACGCGCCAAGGCCCTCCTCTGTCTCCAACTCTGAATAAAGTTTGCACCTTTTTCTCCGGCAGGGAACATGCGGCATCGCTTGACAATGACCACAGAGAGCAAAGCAATTTATTGAACATACAGTTTATTACACGCTCCATTACGGTCCAACGCATTTGCCAGCTAAGCTCACTTTTATTTTCTATTACCCAGAACTGCATGAGGCACAGTGGAGAGTGGGAGGAGGGCGATCGACACCTCTAGCTGGGGTGCTGGGTGGGGGTGGGGGTGGGGGTGGGGGGGGGGGCAGAGCTTTCATGCTAGATAAAATATAGAGCCGACACTTCACAGCCAGGTGGGGTATGTTGCTATTAAACCAGGCCCGTCCCTGTATGGCCCAGTCAGAGGGAATAATGGGGACACGAAGTTTGGGGGGGGATCGATCCTCTAGATTGGCGGCAGCTGCACCTCAGGCTGTGATATCTGCGGCCGGGCCCGTCCGCGGGCCTCCGAGCTCTCCACCCGAGAATGTTCCCGCCACCGAGCGACCCCAGCGGCCACTAACGGCCTGGTCTGGCTGCGAGCCGGCGCTCCAAAGCACCAGCGTGGCGCGCTCGTACAAACAAACTGCTCCATCATGCAGCTGTGTGCGAGATGCTCAAATGACTGCTTTTATCAGAGGAGCCCGGCGGCTCCGAGCGGAGCAATATGACAGCTGTTTCTGGCTCGACAAAAACAGTACCTCCAACCAAAAAAAAAAAAAAAGTCCATCTCTGCAGAAATCCCGTCCACTACCAGACGCTTAGAATAACAATCTGAGCCTGTCCGGCTGAAAAACCTGCACTTTTAGTGGACTTACTTTAATGGCTGCGTTTGCCCTGGGGGATTACTTTGCTGGCTGTTCTGCAGCTGACCGCTGTGCCAATCTACCGCACCAATACAACAAATCTATTTCCTATCAGTCCTTTCACAGCAGGGTCCGGGGTTTACAAAGACCACAGCCGCCTCCAAAACGCTCCCATTGTTTGACCTACAGCGAAAACGGTATTTTTAGACCACGTTACGTGCCGCTCTCCTGTTCCGACGCAGACGTTCTAAGCGGTTAATAAGGATTGAAACGGGTTAAGTTTGCCATTGTGTCGGCCTAAGCTTCTTCCTCGCCGAAAGCCCGGATGGATTGAGCTGTGAGCCGTGCTCGACTTAATGAGGCGTTCTGGTCCGTGCGGCGTGAGAGACGAGCGCGGATCGCGGCGGTTAATTAGCAGGAGGAGGACGAGGTTCCAGACTAAAAGGCTCCTCTTAAGGCCCCGGCGTGTGCCTCACACCCTGGTCTCTATGCGGTCAAAGGCGGGATGAGGTGCCACCTCTCCGCAATTAGTCGTACAATCCAGAGCTCCCACTCCAAGCCGTTCACAGGGTCACACAAGTGGCTGAGAGGCTCGTATTTCAGCAGCCACTGGTGTGTTCAAGCAGTCATACTTCATGTATTCATGCGCTCTCCATAGTTAACACTCCGGCGTATCAGTTGATGACTGTAGAGCTGTGTGTTGAAGTCATTGTGTGTGTGTGTGTGATGAGGAACAAAAAGGCAGCAGAAGTTTTGTGAGTGTTTCGCTGTAACCTGCGTTGCTATGCAACAGCAGCATCCAGGTGAAGGCGAGCGCCTGCCCGCTACGTAGGCAGCTGGAGCCGGGGCATCAAGTGCCTGCCACTGCTATTCTCCACAGTTTCAGGCAAACAGAGCTTATCCTTAACTCTTGACTCGACTGGTCTTTTTTTTCCCTCTCTCTCTCTCTCTCTATCTCTTATCTTCTCTCTCTCTCTCTCTCTCTCTCTCACCTCTTAGAAATGTCTTCAAGCGATTGAAGTTCCTGGGCAACAAGACCCTGTCTCACGTCACCACGCTCCTCTTTCTGACGATCTGGCACGGCCTTCACTCCGGATACATCCTCTGCTTCTCCATGGAGTTCTTCATCATCACTGTGGAGAGGCAGGTGAGTGCTCGGGCTGGAGGCCGCACGACAGTCAGGAACTTCACAAACTGTGTTCTTTCTACTGTTTGCACTGATTTTCTTCTTCTTATACTATATTGCACCCATCCGTTCCATCCGTTGTCTTACCTGCTTTGTACAGACACACACACACATGCATGCCATTCACTGTCACGCACACACCTAGGGGTGATGTAAAGTCTCCAGTTAATCTAAACATGCATGTTTCTGGACTGTGAATGGAAACAGAGTACCAGAGGAAACATGCACCAGAAGACCTCCAGTTCGACCCCCGCATCGAACCGAGGTCCTCCTTGGATAGTGCTAACCGCTGGCCACACCGTGTCGCCTCGTTACATCCCCTCTAACACCGTCCTTTGACTTTGTCCGCATTGTATAATCCCACCGTGCACTAAATAAGAAAAGGCAGTCTCCTCTTATTAAATATTACAGCGCTATTGATCACATGCGCCTCACTGCTGAATACACCAATAATTAAAACACTGACTATGGTTTATGATGCAGTCCCTCTTTTATTGTCTTACTTTAACCTTATGTGTGTGTCTCTCTGTGTGTGTGTGTGTGTGTGTGTGTGTGCGCAGGCTCTGGCACTAGTGAGGGACAGTCCCTCGCTGACGAAGCTGGCCAACAGCCCGCTCTACCCTCTCATCTATGTAGTCCAGCAGTTTATCCACTGGCTCTTCATGGGCTACCCTCTAGTGCCATTCTGCCTCTTCACCTATGACAAATGGCTCAAGGTAACGCACCGCTGGAAGTGTGTGTGTGTGTGTGTGTGTGTGTGTGTTTGGACCCTCGGGGCTGTGATCAGGTCGACACTGGGGCTAATCCAGGCAAACACGCCGTACCTGCTCTCAGCCTCACATCCCCCTGCAGTGTGGGAGCGGGACGTTACCTGCGTTTGCCTTTTTCAGTCACGCTCGCTTTGGCAGCGCAGGCTCGAGTCGAGGAGTCGCAGATCTGGGTGTTAACAGGCTTATAAGATAACCGGAAACACACACACACACACACACACATGCAGCCGATCACGATCCCACCTGAGAGGCTTCCACGGCTCGGCAGTCAGTTTGCGTTTGGCGGCGACTTGATTTGCGCTGCCGGTAATCACAAAGCGCAGATTTGCCGCAGAGCTGTGCTACGGCGCTCTAAAAGACGGGCCCGAAGGGGAACAAAACGCTCCCCGAAGAGGCGGGTTTATAGGAGCGATCCCTGTGTCTGAGAGCGAAATGGCATCGGGCTAAAATTAGCATCTCATCAGGTACGGTAAACAGCGTACAGGCAGAGGCCAACGCATGCCGGGCGGGGATGTGCTGCTCCTCCTGCCGCTCCGTAAGCTAGCTCCACGCCGTTCTGACTGTCGTGTCTCCTCTGGTTTTCCCCCCCAGGTGTACTCGTCCGTATACTTCTGCGGACACGTGTTCTTCCTCGCAGCCTTTCTAATCATACCGCACCTCCGCAAGGTGCTGGTGCCCAGGAGGGAGCGAAGCCCGGCGAAGCAGGATTAACACTCGGTACAAGGACTTGGCATGGTGAGTGAGGGCGGTGATGCCATCGAAGACGTGCCACAGAAACACTGCGAGGTTCTGAAATCATGAAACCATGTCTGTGTTTCCTCACAGGTCAGTCACTACGGCTAAATATCCACTGAAGGGAACTGTGACATTCAAGGAAGAGAATGGAAAAAATAATTTAAGGCCTTTAGTCATATATATACACATATATATATGTATATACATATACATATATATATATGTCTCGAATATGTCCATGTAAAAATAAATTTCTATTTTTGTGTTTTAAAATGGAAGGGTGTTTTTATAAACATTTGGAGAAATGTTTACAGGAAATGACCGTCGTGCCACATGAGCTAAGTTGTGAGCCAATCAGGTGCGATTTCCTGTTTGTTTTCTCTCTCTTTCTTTTTTAAAAAAGGATCGCGGGGACTTGAGAGACTTTTACATGCTGTCAACACAGAATTGCACTCACCAGTCACGGGTTTAGAGTCTGTCATTGGCTCCAGTGTGTTTGCGTGCGTGCGTGCGTGCGTGCGTGTGTGTGTGTGTGAGTGTGTGTGTGTGTGTGTGTGTGTTGTTTTGTTTTGTTTTTGTTCATTTCTTCCTCTGTATCACGTCTAAGCACCCACATTTAGCAGCAGCGGCAAGTCTTCACCTGAGGTTCAAGCACAGGGCCAGAGTATGTGGCTCTCTCTAATGTAATAACAATAATAATAACAATAATAATAATAATAATGATGATAATATGAGACACAATGGGTTTGTGCTAAAGACAGATAATGATGCTGATGGTGATAATAATGAACAGTAATAAAGATAATATAGGGGGATGTTTCTTGAAAATGGCTGCCAGTGGTTATACAAGCACTGTAAATCACACTAACCGACCCCCCCATACACACCCCCCCTCAACTCAAAATGGCCTTGTATTGGTGAATGTTTATACAGTACATTTTGTTCTGGTTTCAATTTGATTTTTGATTCCTTTTTTTTTTTTCAAAGAAAACTTGATTTTATGGTGTTTTAACAGCTTTTATGACAATTTCAGATTTTGTAGCTTTCGGATAAAGACTTCATGAGAAGAAATGTGTTGTTCTGCCTTCCCTGGGTTTGTAATGTTGCTGTAACACCCCCCCTCCCCTCTCTTTTTTTTCCATTGCTGTGCATCCTATGCTCTTGTTTCTGTTGACGCCATTCCTTCCCCGGCCTGGATTCACGCCTGGCCCTCAGCTCTGAAACACGCAGACGTGAAAGTGGAAAAAAAAAAAAAAAAGAATCATTTCAGAGGAGGACTCGCTCACTGCCCGACTGTAGAGCCGCCACACTAAATCATTTTAGTTAATCCTATATTCACGCCGATCTCCATAAATACTCTGACTTTGAATCGAGGAATTCTCTTCATCTTCTCTTTCTTCTTCTTCTTCTTCTTTTTCTTCTTGAACTGGAAACAAATGAGAAACTGTCCCCACTTCTGTTTGTGACAGCAGGTGGGCATTCAGGAGTGACGTGTGAAGTAGAGGCGTCCCATCCCTGTGTGCGGGGGAGGCAGGGACGCCTCATTTTGTTTGATTTTTTTAAATCTTTTTTTTTTTTCTTGGTTGGGTTGGACTGGGTGGGGTGGGCTGGGGGGGGGCTGGACTGTCCGATCCACGGCATGCTGGAGGAAGGCCCAGCCCTGCTCTGCGTGCTGCTGCTGTTGCTGTTGCCACCGTCCGTCTCGCTGATGCTGACACACACACACACACACGGAGAGGACGCTCCTCACTGTAGCAACGGCCCGGGGTTTTCATAATATTTATACGTAACATGGAGATTATTAATTGATGTGAATTGCTATTTCGAGAGACTACTTTTTTGCCTTATTCCTACCAAATGTACAAAAGGAGAAGAAGAAAACAAAAAACTTGGTATGGAGGAGAGGGAGAGGGGTGGTGATGGGGAGGAGGGGGGGGGTGTGGATTGGGGGTGGAGGCTTGATTTTTTTTTTTTCCAATACAATTTTATAATGTTCATTAAAAATGCTGCATTTCAAAGGAAGCAATGTCTCTGTTGAGTTATTATGTGTTGCCTTCATGGGTCCGAGAGGAGTGTGGGGCAAAAAGAAGGAGGGAGAGGAGGGAGGCATGGAGGGGTGCATGACGTCATTTTGCAGTGTGGTTTAAGGGGAAGCTGGAGCTGTGGGAAATCTGGACATTCCCATGGAAAAGGGAAAAGTAAGTAAGTAGTGGTGGAGATGAATTGCTGTGTAGAGGTCTGAGTCACTCCCAATGTGCAGCCAAAAAGGAGGAGAGAGGGAGGAGAAAAAAAAAAGAGCCAGAGCAGCAGTCTGGAGATAGAGAGGAGGAGGAGGAGGAGGAGGAAGAGAGAGAGAGAGAGAGAGAGAGAGATGGAGCGAGGAGAAGGACGCAGTGTGGGCGGGTTAAGAAACGCCGAGAGGGAGGGGACGCCAGCGTAATATCATCCTCCCTCTCCTCCGTGCAGCCGAAAAAACAAGGGCATCCATCGGGGTCCATCTCAGGCTGAGAGCCGCCGTCCGTCGCTCCTGTTTCCCCTCTCTCTCTCTCTCTCTCTCTCCCTCTCCCTCGTTCTCCATCATCGAGGCGTCGCGCGGGGCGGGGGCGAACATCGCAGAGCTGTATCCGCGCGAGGGGCGTGAGAGGCGGATGCTGCGCGCGTAGAGGCTGGGTACCAACCAGGAGCATCTCCGCATCACCCTCCACGGTAACGTCCCGGTGTTCTTCAGCTTTTCTAGAAAACGATTCTGTACGCCGTGTCGCTGCCTCTACCCTCGTTTCTGCGACGTGTCCTCTTCAGGAGGCTCCTCTTCTTCCTCAACATGGCTGTGGTACCAAAAAAAAAAAAAGAAGAAGAATTTGTGTCACTGATTTACTGTCGCATAGCATGTTCCTGAACAACCTGTGCACAGATGGAGTATGCCCCCTTCCTGCTCTACATATCCTCTCCTTCCTCTTTATTTATTTATTTTTATTTTTTGGTGTTATCTTCCTCAGTGTGTGTTGTCCGGCAGCCTATCAAGGACTGCAGCAATGGAGGTGGAGGGGGAAAAAACAGAAAAAATAGGCATAGATAGGGCTGTTATGTCAATGAGAGGAAATGCACATCATGTATTGCAGCTGTGGCCACTGACACTACACGTACACTACACATCGGCTGTATTTTTCTGTGAAACATGAGGGAGGAGGTGGGGGTGGGGGGGTACACCCGCACAGTCACATGCGAAAGCCTTTCTAGTGAGACGTGTGTGTGCATGCTCCATACAGTGCAGGCTGTGCTACTGCCAGACTGAGGGAAGTCAGATGTGGTGATACAATTATACATTGCTGGCTGCTTATCCAGTCTTGCAGCTTTGAAGTTTAATACTTGAGGTGGGGGGGGGGGGGGGGGTTCTTTACCTTGTGCATACATGACACACGTGTAGAGACATAGCAAAAAATAGCCTCTGAGCACCACCTGATAGGCCTGATTTGTTTCTCTCTCTTTCTGTCTGTGCTGATCTGTTGTTGATGCATGTCCTGTCCCCCCCTCCTTCCTCCCCCACCCTCCCCACCTTTCTCCTCACCCCACCCTGTTGCCCCCTCTACCTCTCCTTCCTCTCCTTTCCTTTCCTCCCTCAGATGGACAGAATGAATTTTCTCTCCTTCTTCCTCCTTTGCTTGACTTCGGTTGCCACTGGCAACAAAGGTCAGTTGCTCGTCCTTTTTCGACTGTTAATGGTGTGGTGCTGGTACGATGATGTGATGCTGTGGTGGTGGTCGTGGGAGCACGCAGACCTGTGGAGGTGCTTGGGCAGGGCCACGGCTGCTTTGCCCTGAAATGCTCCCCCTGACTTTTCGTTTCTTACTCCCTCTCATTTCCATAATCACACATACCTTCACATTCCTCATTATGTAAATGCTGCGTTCCAGACTACACACACATATGCACATATAGATATATGTACCCTTCTACATCTTATGCTTCATTCGAGCATGTGCCTTTTTTTCTCTCTCTCTCTTTCTTTTTTTTTTGCCAGTGCTGCAACTCAGAGAGGGGTGATAAATCTGTTTCCCCCCCTCTGTAGCAGATTTATCACCCGGGATAACCGTGACTCTGATTCAACATCATTGTTCCAATGATTATCGTGCCCAGGAGAAGGCGAATGAAACAGACAGCGTGGAGGGGGGAATGTCAGAGACGGAGGTAGAGGAGACCGATGCAGGGAAGACGACGAGATTGAAGGAGAGATGGAGTGTCACGGGGAACAGACAGAGAGAGAGAGAGAGAAACAGGGGGAGGGTGATGGGGGAGAGACAGAGAGAGGAGAAGGAGCTGTGACAGGAGAGGACGTGGCCGAAAAGACGCAGGCGGGAGGAGGTGAGAGAGAGAGAGAGAGAGAGAGAGGTGGTACGTGAGATCTGGTGACACAGGGGAAAAGGAACAGGAAAAGCATGAGATACTGGAGCGTTTCTGTGTGTAACTACTGTATCTGTGTGTGTGTGTGTGTGTGTGTGTGTGTGGGCATGTGAAACAGGTGAACAGGGGTGGGTGAGAGTGCTGTTGAGCAGTAGAGTGACAGAGAGGGGAAGAGTGCCAGGAGAGACAGACAGAGATGGAATGGGATGCCTCTCAATCTGTAATCCCGGATGTAATCCACAGGCCTGATGCTCAGATTAATGCTATATAGCAGAGCAGTGGAGACGGGGGCAGGGAGGGAGGGAGTGGGGGAGGGAGGGGATCATCTGAGGGGACGAGGCGGGGAGCGGGTGATGAATGGCCAAAAGAGAGACATGGCTGAAGAGTGTGGGAATGGAGGAGGAGGAGGAGGAGATGCTGTCAGGCTGGACCTTGAGAGGAGACTATATATTGGGAAAAAGGGTCGGGAATTGGACGTCAAACACTGTTTAATGCCCACCATAATAAATCAGATTATCGAAAGCCATCTGACCTGGAAAATGTGCTCAGATTTGTACTTATTTAAATAATTTTATCCAATCTCGGTCCGTGCTGTTTGCAGTGCAGTTTGCTACATTATACGGTTTCAGCTCCAGGCAGCAATTAAATGTATTTAGTGGGAATATATGCGTTCTTGTCTTCGCTAGGTATCATTATCTTCCCTGTCCATCATTTTGTTTACAAAAAGGTTAGAAAATATTGAAAAGCACTTATTGCAATCATGCGCTGGCCGGTTAATGTCCACAAATTGCTTCTTTTTGAAAAGGCAACGGGACAAAAGCGAGATGCCCGTAATTCGGTGGCACGAAGTGACTAAAAGCAGCGAATCGTCACGTCTGAGAGGCGAAAGACTGCTCGATCAATCTCACTCATCAAAACGGTCACATTATCGCCCTGACTGACTTGTTTCCGCTCTAAAAGTAGCCATTCATCAATATAAAAATACCTCATTACAAGTGAACGCCCGCATTTGTAATCAGCTGGATTTTCATGAAGAGCAACTAAACAGCTGTTTGAGCTTGGCCCGGCGCTGATGAGGCAGCAGAAAGGCCTCTTCCAGACTGATGAATTTCATCATTGAATTATCGCTGTGTTTTTTCTTTTTTTTTGCTGCGTGTAAGCTGCATTTTCATGCCGCTGAGCGCCTTTCAAACCAGTCACTAGTGGAACAGCTCATCCACGTCCTAATGTGGCACCGTGCGGCGTCCGAAATCCCAGGAGATTCAGGTTTTCTCTTTTTTCTCCTTTCAGGTGAAATATGTGTCAGCATATCTGCAGCAAATGAAGCAGCAGCGTAGCGCTACAGGGATACCCCACCCTGCAGATCATTTTCTCTCCAGATGTGTGCAAACATTTGGTGCAGACATCAGCATTTTTTTCCAGTATATATATTAATATATGTACGCACTTACCTTCAGTTATAATGAAATGTGAAAATCACTCCTGCCACTGACACTGTGATTGACTGCAATCATGAAGTCTGTCAAAACAGACAAGATAGGTGCAGGTTTGCATTATGATTTGGGTGGGTTCACCTCACAGGAGCACCTGGTTCGAATCCCAGGCCTCTGTGCATGTCCTTTTTTCCTTGAAATTGCAGTTTCCTCCCACAGTTGAAACACATGCATTTTGGGGTTAATTGGAGTCTCTAAATTGCCCCTAGGTATGAATATGAGAGTGAATGGTGTCTGTGTGTGTGAGGTGAGGTACAAATTTGACTTGATTTTATTCATTCCTGTTGGCAGTGATGCCAAACGGACCCCCTGAATAAGAAAATCTGTATTTTACAGTATAATTTCTTTAAGAAAAACTGAATAGAAAACTTTTAAATCCACAAATTAGTTCAGCAGGTAAGATGAGGGATGGATGGGTTTACACTGGTGACTAGCAGGCACTATATATATCTGTCAGAAATGTCCCCTCTAGTCTGGTCAAGTTGTTCTCAAAGCTCAGTACTTTAGCGACAGGGAGGCTAAGAAGAGAGGTTGAGCTTTGACAGCGTATCGATGGCACGTTAAACCGTCCCCCGGCCTCGGACTGAGAGCGGTTTGATACGACTCCCAAGCGGCAGCATTTTGACTCCCCTCTCCCTCTCGCAGCCGAGACACTGAAATCAGTTCCAGTCAAGATTTTCTGGAAAATTCACTGTCTAGACAACAAAGCGAGTCGCCTAGTGCGAGTCCTGTGCCTCCCTCTGGTTTCGGGCCTCGGCGTCAGGAGATTGAGGACAACAGAGCGGAAGCGCTCGGGCTTTTGTTTTCGCTCTTTGCTGGAGTGTAAAATCGTCATCCTTCTGGCTCATTAACTTGGCCTTTGATCACCCGGCGCTGAACATTCGGCACCGGGATGAATAATTAATTCGCAATTAAAGGTTAAATCCACAGCAACAGCCCGGGCATTTGATTTTGACTCGGCTGTTTCTCCAGCGCGTTATTGTGCGGCGCCCGTGGCAGGTCAGTCCGGGCTTGATTGATACGAGCAATAAAGCTCTCTGTGTGTGTGATAAGGGGAAATCTGGCCGGCTTTAATTACGCTGCCACGCAGGGAGGTGTGCGCACTGAGGTCTGTATGAAGGGAGGAAGAAAGAGGGGCGAAGCTGCCAGGGTGCGAATGTGATTAAACAGTGTCTTTGCGGTCACACACACACACACACACACACACACAGACAGCTCACATCCATTGTGAATTTTTCCACTCATGCACGCTCTCGCCATCTCCTCACCCGTTAATGGAGCGTTAAAAATAGACACGCGGGCTCCTTCTAATTGCTCTGTTTAACCCAAAGCCTCTCCGGCCTCTCTTCCTCTCTCTCTTCTGTGCCGTTCAGCCAATAAGCACAAGCCATGGATCGAGACAGAGTACCAGGGGATTGTCATGGAGAACGACAACACCGTGCTGCTCAATCCCCCTCTCTTCGCCCTGGACAAGGACGCTCCGCTGCACTACGCTGGTAACGACCAAACAGCCGAGCCGGGAGGAGACACTGCGAGGGAGGAATGTGGGATGAGGACGGATGGGATGGAAGAAAAGAAAGACAGAAAGCTCAGAAACACTTCAAACTATTCTGTGAATTCGCGTGAACATCCGGAAAACTGGCAGAAATTAGGTCAAAGCGACAGCAGAGGCCCGGCCATATTGAAAAATCACCCCATCCAGGCCCTTGCTCTGGGGTCTTTGTTTCATAGTAAACGTGACGCAGAGATGAGTTTGAAGCTATGTCCCAGCCTCGTCTCCCAACAGACGATGCAAATATTAAAGGCGATGTATGCAGACAGGGAGTTCACTATTTTTAGATCGTCGTGGTGGTGTAACTCAACTCTTCATCTCCTGCTGCACATGACTGGCTTCTTACCCGAGAGCGTTAGATAGTGCGACGGTTTCACATTTCTCGAGTCGAGTCTCAAATCGAGCTCAAGTCAAGAAACTTTGTCAAGTGTCTCTTTTTCTTCAGATTTGAGTGGTTTTTTTTCTTATCGTGTTTTTAGACGTCCCTTCTTTGCAGTGTGGCGGAGGAGGGCTATCGCCTCTTTGCAGTCCTTGACATAACGAAGTTGGGTCAAATCACAACAGATCGACTAGAATCCTCACACGTGCAATGAGATTTATGGCGATAGCAGCAGGAAAGCGGAGAATATCAGTGCCTCTCCCGACCTTCGACTTACATCTGGCACACAGTGGGTTTCTTCCTCGGCACTTGGCGGCAATTTATTTTACTCTGTTCTCATGATGATTGCTGGTACAAGTGCCACTTAAAGGAATGGCCCAGATCAGCCTGTACTATACCGATATCTTCAAGACGACGTTACGACTTTAAACCCGCTAAACACGAGGCTAAATTGTCACCGTCGGCTGAACGATGATAGATGCTTGATATTCCCCGCTCCTCTCCGTAGATCCTAGACGTCCTGACAGCCCCGAAGGGCTGATATTTATTGAACAGCTGTTATGTCTAATGTGTCACTGTCATAATGATTATGATAAACGTCATTTGTAATTCACTTTTCGACTCCAAACTGCGCCAAAGCGAAAAAAAAAGAAAAGATAAAAGAACACTGAAATTGCACGAATGTTTGGGACGATAAAGGAAGATAAAGGAGGTTGCCGGACGCAGAGCGACTACCTAATACCAGAGTTTTTAGTGCAGGCTTAAAGGAGTTGCTCAAGTAGTGAGATGAATTTTAATATGGTGGCTGTTCCGAGGCTCGGGGGCACTAACAGGAAATTCACAATCTCCTTTAGTTTTGAGTCTAGACTGCAGCAGGCGTTTTGCAGCAGGATCTCAGGCTGAATCCAGGTACATCATCTGTATGCAGGAGCCCGACTGCTTTAAAAATGAAAGGGAAAATATCTCGCGAAATAGACTGGAGGCCAGAGCAAGAGGTGGTAGGAGGGGAGGGGGGGGGGGGGGGGGGGGGTTGGGCTTCTGAAATGCCTCTTGTTTGTGCGAATAAAGCAGGAACGGTGCTCCGACGTGCGGCAGATACTCAGAGAGTGACAATATGATAACAGCCAATTACCGCATTTTGTTACGAGACACAAAATGAGCAAGTGCGGATCGACATTGGAGCTAATCGATTTGAGCCAAGCATTTTCTTTTGGATTCGAGAATGATTTTTAGGAAGTTAAGTTAGGATGTTCTGATCTAAGCCCCAAATGTGAATGCTTTGTGGTTTCTTTTGTCCTCTATGAGGAAAAAAACTAAATGTCATTGAGGTGAGGCCAGAAAAAAAGGCATTTAAAGGCCTAATTTTGAGACCAGCATGATCAAATGTAGCTGCACCATTTTGTAGACTAACTGATGAATCGAGGGGTTAACTTGACTTGTGCGGGAGCTCCAAGTCACACTATGACTTGAGTCGTCTCACTACCTCTCCTCTTTCCAGGGGAAATCTGTGGCTTCCGGGTCCACAACGGGCCCTCGGGCGCCGGCACGGTCCAGTTCGAGGCGGTGGTCCTGGACCGCTCCACCGGGGAGGGCCTGGTCCGCTCCAAGGAGCCGCTGGACTGTGAGAGCCAGCGCGAGCACAGCTTCACCATCCAGGCCTACGACTGCGGCGAGGGACCAGATGGAGTCAACAGCAAGAAGTCCCACAAGTCCGTCCCCCCCTCCTCCTCCCCCCCTCCTCCCCCCTCCTCCTCCCCCCTCCTCCCTCCATCCCTCCATCTTTTTAACAATAATTAACAATAAAGAGCCGCGGGCTGCTGTTAGCCGCCCGCGGCTCTGACCGTCCAGCCGTTTCAGCACCCCGTGGTTTCCAGACCCTTCCACTTCTCATCTCTGCTTTGTGTTTCTCTCTCTCCCCCTCCTCTTCCTCCCCTCCTCTTCCTCCCCTCCTCTTCCTCCCCTCCCCAGGGCCACCGTGCACGTCCGCGTCAACGACGTCAACGAGTTCTCCCCGGTGTTCGTGGAGCGTCGCTACGAGGCGGCGGTCCCGGAGGGCCGCCTCTTCGACCGCATCGTGCGCGTGGAGGCCCTGGACGCCGACTGCTCCCCGCAGTACAGCCAGATCTGCTTCTATGACATCATCACTCCCAACGTGCCCTTCGCCATCGACAACGACGGTGAGCTTCGTCACGTGCCCGGCAGATAAATAAAGAACGGCAGCTCGGAGTCGGAGGCCCATTAATATTTGCCTGTCTCTGCTAGAGAAACACAATATCCCCACATCAGTCATTGCTATTACCCCCCCCACCACCCCCTCCACCCCCCTCCACCACCTCCCATCCTTGTGCTGTGTGCTTGTGCTATCTGCTCGGCGTAGAATCATTAAATTCAATACCGAGCCCGGGCCTCGACTCCCAAACTCCAGATGTCCTCGATAGATGAAAAAGCAGCCTCGCTCCCTCCCTCGCCGGGACCACAAAGCGAGAGAAACGCGCCCGGTTAAATCCTCTCGCAGGTAGAAACCGAAAGATGTTAAAATAGACTGGTGCGTGGGCGGACTGTTGTTCTGGCTCCGCACAAACACTCTGCAGCGGCTGCCGGGGGGGGGGGGGGGGGGGGGGGGGGGTTTCTAACACAAGCGCGCCTTTGTTCCCTCGTAGCAGCGTCCCTCAAATTCCCCTTCGTCACCCACTCGACCGGCGGATCAATGGGACGGTGACACAGCAGCCGAGCGGGACGGGGCTTTGGGATGACTCTGCAGAAACCGCCCCGGCTCGTAGAAGGTCTCGCAGAGGATGAGCAGCTCCTTTATTTATTTATTTGTTTATTTATTGAAAGGGGGAAGGGGGGTGGGGGGGGGTCAGACACACAGTACACAGCATAGAGACCTTTTGTTCCGACCTTTGTTCGGATGCTGTGGGCTTGTCATTGTCCGTTTTCTCGTCTAGTTTTTGCTTTTTTTTTTTTTATCCGCCCCACCCCATCCTACCCAGTCGTTCGCCACCGCTGCCACTATCTCTTTCACCCCTCTGTTCTTCCTCTTCGCCGTGTCACAGCATCCTCTGCCTCACCTATTGTCTGACAGCTGGTGTGCTTAGCGCCGTGGCTCTCCTCCGCCTTTATCTCTCAAAAACAGGGGAGGGAAAAAAAAAACAACAAACCAAAACCCTTTCCATTTTCATTTCGCTCTCCCCGGCAATTTATCTTGCCCCCCTGGTTTCCCCCGGGCCTGTCGCGCGGACACAGGACAGCAGCTGTGCAGATGTGCGCGAGCGGCGCTAGACGCTCGATCGACGAGCGCCCGTTTACGCCGCCGCGCTTTCAATTACACAAGCTTGTTGTCGATGACTAATCCCTTTCTATTTCTGTTTCCCTTCTATTCTTTCCTTATTCCTCTCTCTCACTGTCTTTGTCTCTCTCTCTCTCTCTCTCTCTCTCTCTCTCTCTCCATCTCTCTCTGTTTCCGTCTCCTAGGTAACATTAAGAACACGGAGCCGTTGGACTCCAAGCGCCAGCGTGTTCACACCTTCTGGGTGACCGCCTTCGACTGCGGAAAGAACCGCGCTCAGGCCGATGCCCAGGTCGTCGTCACGGTCAAGCCGTCCTGCAAACCCGGCTGGATCGGTAAGTTTAATCTTCTTTTCCTTCTCCTTCCTCCTGGTGGAGAGTCTCACTTGTAGCTGGAGAGTGTGCGTGGGCTGGCGCTCGGATGATTCACCTTTGCGTGTTTGTGTTGGAGAGCTTCGCGTTTCAGAGCAGGAACGCCGACGTAGTAATATCAAGGGAAGGGTAATGATTTAAACTGCGACAATATGTATTTATAGAGTCAGGCTGCTACTACACTTACCCTGACATTAGACTTCCCACAGGAACGGGTTATTGACAGCCTCCCTGCGTGCCGGGGTTTCTTTGATTTCGTTTCCAGGATCTCGCTACGCCGGCGCAACATAATTTAACGACAATTTCATCATGTAACATGTCGGTTATTCAGGTATAAGCGCGTTAGACACCGAGATGTGTTCGTAAACAAGAGGCTGTGTGAACCTGTGGCAGGTAGGCGCTTCTTGACTGCTTTTTCCGAGCTTCATATTTCGCTGTTTTTTTTCTCTTCCAGGTTGGACGAAGCGCGTCGAGTACACGCCCGGGTCCGGCAGCATCCCCCTGTTCCCCAGCCTGCACCTGGAGACCTGTGAGGAGACGGTGTGGAACATCCAGGCCACCGTAGAGCTCCAGACCGGACACATCGGCAAGGGCTGCGACCGAGACAGCTACTCCGACAGATCCGTGAGACGACTGTGCGGTGAGTCCTGGACCACAGAGACCAAAGAAACATCCAGAACCTGGATTTTTTTCAATCCTCTCTTTGTTTCTATTACCAGGTGCTGTGAGGGGTGAGGTCGACCTCCTCCCACCTCCCTCCCCCACCTCCAACTGGACCTCGGCTCTGCCCACCCTGCCCTCCTCGGACTCCTCCCTGGTCTTCTCCTTCAACGGGTCCAACCACGTGGCCGTGGTGCCCGACTCGGTGGTCTCGGCTCTGTCCGGCGACCACTTCACCCTGCAGCTGTGGATGAGGAGAGGAGGCGCCAACATCCAGCCCACGACCACCCAGACCAGAGGGAGCCGCAAGGAGGAGGAGACCATCGTGTGCAGCACCGTCAGGAACGGTACGTTTCATTTCACGTCTGCCTGTAATCGGATGTTTTTGTTTTTTTTGTATGTTTTATGTGGAGAAGAAGAGGGTAATCCTTTATTTTGACTTTTGCACGTAAGGCAAACCCTAATCCTAACTCTAACCTAAGGGTCATAAACAGGAAACAAAAATTATACCTTATAGTTGACATATACTTAATATATCTTAAAATTTTGGTCAACAATCAGTCATTTGTTATCAAATACTGCAAATCATTTAGCTCTTACCAAGTTAAAATAAGATTTAGATTTGTTAGATAATTTATGGGTTAACGTTGTATTTTAAGTGTCTTTTTACTATGATCTGTTGTGGAAAAAACTCTTGATCTGTCTGGGAAAGTCAAAAAGCAAGACTGGAACAGACGTCAGGTGTCAGTGGATCAGAGCTTCCCTCAGGAGGTCGCACTGCATTTTGTCCCGGGAAAAAAAAACATTTGATCACAGTGAAACAGACAGTCAGGAGCTGAGGAAGACTCGACACTGGTTTCTGGAGAGCTGGACTCTTTCATGGGCATCTCAAAGGAGGCGTCAAGGAGCCGGGAAAGATCTTACAATTAAGTTCCTGACTCTTTGATGACTGCAGCTCTCACAGTTCAGGCTACAAGTAAAGAATACTAATATAGATCAGATGTTTCTAGACGCATGTAAAGATTTCCACCACATCGCTTAAATCAAGATTCCTATTACAAGAAATCTTGACACTTGTTTTGAGTACATTTTCCCTCAGATTTAGTGTTTTTATCTTGGTTAAGACACCCTTTTTTTGCAGTTTAGGAAGAAGGTTGTTAGAGTGTTGGTGCCTCCCCATAGTGCTACTAGACCTAAGAAATGATCTAACATCATAGAGCTGCATGAGACTGCTGATGCATGAGGACATGTTGGGTAAATCTGGCATGAAAAGCGAAATATATGACAAACTGATTGGTGACCTGCCTGATTGGTCAATATTTGGGCACAAAGCAGGTTGGAAAACGGAAACCGAACGAACGCATGATAAAAAGCAAAGCCCCCAAATATCAAAGGCCGAGAACTGCGGCAGGCAAAAAAGAGTAAGAGAAAAAAAGTAAACTCCCAACAACTCTCACCATGAAGGTGCTCTTGAGAGAGGCATCCAGAGCCAGCTGCTCCGCTTGAGCAGCCAAGTGGACGGCAGAGGAACAGTAAAACACTGTAATTGTGCCGGGCAGAGCATCGTGTGCATCGTGTGAATACTTTCAAGTGCCGCTGACTTCATGAGGCTGCAGAGTTCAGAGCAGGGCAGAGCAAGCTTCTTCTCTGTGATCGCTTCCTACTTTCTGTTGTTGTTTTCTGGGACCGATTTGAAAGCGTAGACAAGCCGAGCCTCCAATTGTTTCTCCTTCTCTCCCACGACGCAGACGACTCCTTCTCGCACTACTCGCTCTCCGTCCACGGCTGCCGCCTCTCGCTCTTCTACTGGCCCGACGTCTCCGCCGCGCGGCCCGTCAAGTTCCTGTGGAAACTGGAGCAGGTACTGTGGGAACCGCGACTCCCTCGCTTTGATCTCCTCGCTCTGCACTTTGTCTGGAGTCTCGGATTTTGTACCTAGAAATTAGGCTTTAAGGGGAAGGAGAGGCAGTGCATCCAAAAAAAAAAGTGTGAGTGAGAAAATGTAAAGAGATAGAGAGAGAGAGAGAGAGAGAGGGAGAGGGAGGGAGTGAGTGTCAACTGCAACATCGGGAGCACTTTTATGTGGTTTCAAATCACATATTTATGTGGAAACATCTCACATGAAAGGAAGTGTTACGAGCCCAAACTTTAGCCTAAAGGGTTGTTTTTTTTCCTCATCTCAAGTTTTTTTATTTTTCTCCCTCAGCCGACTTTGAATGTTCTGTGAATCTGTGAGCAGTTTTGTGCCGTCATCCATATTCACAAAAGGCAATTTCTGTTCCTGACCTACTAAGAGAAGCGACAATGGGAAACTAAACGGGGCTAATTACTGAATTCGGTTTGTAAACCAGCAGAGCTGAATCGGATCGAGCACAGTCCTCGGCATGTTTTATCATCTGTGGCGTGCGTGTGCAAACAGTTGTGCAGGATGTGTGGAAAATGTGCATGTGAGGTTGAGACTGAGGCGAAGTTGGGTTTGTTGTTGCTTGTGGAGTTGGTGGTGGTGGAGGTGGAGGGAGGTGGGGGGGGGGGTTGTTTTGACTGAGGCCACTGGTCCCAGACAGATGGATTAAAGCACGCCCAGCAGATATAGAGAAGATTTGTCAAATCCCTCTGTCTGAACCACGATATCTTATTACCCCGTTCCTTCTTTTCTGCCCCTCTGTCGGGATAATTCCTTCATCTTTTCTCTTCCCATTCCCACTGATCTGTCTCTCCCGGCTCTGTGGCGGAAGCTCAGAGGACGGGATCGGGAATTAACGTAGACGGTGGGATGTAACTTCCTACATCGTACGTGTCTTAAATTCCCAATGGAGGACCAAAGAGAAATGGCAAATGATAGTTGATGATAGTGGTGATGAATTTCATTTAGACTGCACTTTACAATTCAGGTAAAATCTCAAAGTGCTAGGCAAGATGAAACACCCCTCACATTTTGGCAAGAGCTGTGTTGAGGTATTTTGAGAGGACAGTAAATTTACTGCTATACAAGCTGTCCACTGAAGTTATATTAATGATTTCTGTAGTGTTAGAATATCTACAACAATGTTCATCACTTCAGTTTTTTTTCCAGTTCTCTCTTTGCCAATTAATCACACGACCTTTTAGATTTACACTGTGAACCTTTGGAGGTAGGGTGACCCCCCCCACACACACACACCCCCCCGGGCTGTTAGAAATATCTCCTCCACCAGCTACAACCTCAATAACATTAATTACAATGTAAAATATGATAATACATCCGCGCCCTGGGGCGCTTTTGCAGAGTCAGTAATTTAACTCCCAACACTTTATTGCTCATGCATCTCCTTGTTGTCCCTCTGAATGCGGCCTCTTTATTGTTGCTATGATGAATACGCGTTCTTAGTCTGAGGCCTGTATCGACTCCATGTTGTCTCCGTGCTCCGACAGGTGTGTGACAGCGAGTGGCATCATCTCTCGCTCAGCGTCCAGTTCCCCTCCGTGACCCTCTACGTCGATGGCGTGACCTTTGACCCCGCCCTCATCCACGACAACGGAGCCATCCCCAACCCCGCCCCCCGCCAGAGGATGCTCATCGGCGCCTGCTGGGGTGAGCGAATCTATGCCACAGCTGACTTAACGTGATCCGCGACTCTAATGGCTCCGGTTTTGAGAGAAATGAAGGCCAGGAGAGCGGCTTGAATCCCGCTGTGTGTGTGTGTGTGTTTTTTTTTTTCCCCCTTTTTTTTTTTGCATAAATGCTGCGAGCAGCAGTAGTGCACTTTCCTCCTCCTCCTCCTCTGTCTCTGAAATGTCACACATCACCAAAGATAGCAGGCTGACATTTTTTGGCAGAGGCAAGCAGAGCAAACCCCCACTCCCCCTCTCTCCCTCCGCCACCTCTCCTCCTCCCCCCTCCACCTCCCCTCCTCCCCCCCTCCCTACGAATCCTCAAAAGGCACCGTAAGACAATCAGCCGGGACATTTGGCCCCCTCCTTCCATTCAGTTATAATGTGCTCGATGCGTTCTCGTCTTTGAGGGCTAATAATATAACTGACTAATCAATTATTCAGGCCAGCGCAACAACACGAGGGCCAGACAGCTATCAGCCTCTTACACCCCGACCGCTGGTTAAACTGGGAACCTCTGGCTGCCAATTAGCAGGGAAACACACACACACATGCACACACACATACGTACACACACACACGTTGACGGTCTTCCACTCTGCAGTGTAAGTCGCTCCGCTGCCTGCTTGGCAGCAGCTGCTGCTAGATAATGAGGAGATGGTGCATTTTTGAATATCATCGACAGTTTTCCCGCTTGTGTTTCTCTCTCGCGCCTGCTCGTGTTATCGTTTTTTTTTTCTTTTTTCCTGTTCCCTTCCTGCCAATCTCTGTCGCCCTCCACCCCCCCACCCTCCCCTCTGTCTTTTCATGCCGTACCACATATGAGTGTCTCTCTCAACACAACAAACCTTACTATTTTCTCCTGACTGTTTTTTTTCTCCCCCCCCCTTCCTCCTTCAGAGGCTGAAGAGAAGCAGAAGGAGATACTGAACAACACCATCCCTGAGGGTAAAGACTCAGGTGACCTACCTGTTTTCACACACTGCTCCCAGCACGAGGCCACACTCTCTCTCTCTCTCTCTCTGTCTCTCTCTCTCTCTCTCTCTCTATCTTTGTTTGTTTTGCCGTCTCAACCCCTTGTTTCTTCTCGGGTCGTGTGGCAGTGAAGTACGTGGGCGGTTACCACGGCCTGCTCTCGGGGGTGACGGTGCGTCCGGGCAGCGTGGAGCCTCACAGCGTGGTGGAGTGTCTGTACGCCTGCAGGGAGGGGCTCGACTTCGGAGACCTGGAGACTCTGGGCTCGGGCATGAAGGTAGACGCCTCAGAGCCGGGCGGAGACGTGCACGTTCGATAATTACGTCCCTGGGTGTTTGGGCTTCGCGGTTAAGATGTTCATCCTTCTTGGAAAAAGTGTGCAAAACATCCTTGGCAGCTTGTGAATGTGCAGGAGCTGCTGCACTTAGAATAAGGAGGGGGGGTGGGTATAACTTACATGACATTTCTTCATGTCTTAAAGTGGAATTATCACTTTATTGCAAGATATGAAATGATTATTTTTGTAGCCGATTTGTCTGACGATGGCTTTCTCGGGTTGTTGAGTTTATAAAATGACGCATAAAGAGTGAAAATAGTTCTTGTCTGTTTCACAAAGACCAGGATGAGGCCTTTAAATGCCTTTTATTTGGCCTCAAGACAGTGGTTTTCAGATTCTTAGTCATAGCAATAAAGAGTAATAAATTCCAAATAAATATTGAAAGATATTCATATTAAAGAGGCTGAGACCAGAGAATTTGGACTCAGTTTCTTAAAGTCACTTTCAAAACACGTTTTAAAATGCTTAATCCATTATTAAAATAGTTGTTGATGATTTCATGAGTTGATGAACAGTCAGTTAATCAATTAGTTGTTGCAGCTCTAAATGTGTCACATTATAGCATGAAAATCACGAAATAACTTGGTAATTTCATGTTGTAATGTGAAATTATTCGCTATTTTAAGATCATATCATATAAGATCAGATCACATTTTAAAATAATGTGACATTTTCATGTTAAATTGTAAAAAAGATGCTGAGCTATTTTTTTTTATTCTGGCAGCAATACGCTTCTTTTTGAATGAATCATGCAATAAAATAAACATTGAGATAAACCGTACATTATTAAACTCACTGATTAAAAGTTCCCCAATGAGTTGTATTTCCATTAAAACAAAGCATTTTGCTCACGCTTATTTGTTGTCATAGTTCATCCTTGTTTCATATAATCGAAAAGCTTTCCAATCACATTTTTTCATTTCCAGATATGCAGACTTTGCATTTTATGCAGATGAGGTGGTCTGTTTATGAAACTACTTTTGGTT
This sequence comes from Karalla daura, assembly GCA_029224185.1. Classification (NCBI taxonomy): domain Eukaryota; kingdom Metazoa; phylum Chordata; class Actinopteri; order Chaetodontiformes; family Leiognathidae; genus Karalla; species Karalla daura. The sequence continues at coordinate 9,406,000 of CM055191.1, read as the reverse complement.
TGCAGAACAACAAGATAAAAGTTTTGCAATCTAATTTGCCTTCAGGGCTTTTCATTTATATTCGCATTCAGTCATTTTTGTTTTACTTTTACATTTAGTTATTTAGCAGACCGAGAGAGAAAAACAACTTTTTTTCCACTACATTTTTCCTGCTTGTCCGACTTTCATTTTCTGTCAAAAACCAAGTGAAACCAGGTGAAGCAGCTTGAGTCTCCTGACTGGTTTTCAAGCTCCTCCTCTGACCCTGCAGGTGCACGTGAACCCCAGCCAGTCGGTTTTGGTCCTGGAGGGAGACGACATTGAGAGCTTCAACCGCGCCGTGCAGCAGGTCACCTACAGGAACTCTCTACGCTTCGCCACCCCGGGAGTCCGACCCCTCAAACTGACCACGTCACTCAGGTAGAGTCAGTGGTGGCCACAGTATCCACATTTATCACTCAGGTACAAGTACAAGCGTCAACTGAAGCTTTTTAGTCAAGTAAAAGTAGAAAGTGTTCTGGTTTCCAAACTACTTAAAGTATAAAAGGAAAAAATGCCATTAAGGACCAAAGCGTAGCCTATAGTGCGCTATATATTTCTGTTTATACATATATAAACACATGTGTGTACTACTGACCATTAACATGTGTTTCATGGAGCATAGGATATGATGATTAGTTGCCTGTATGTATTGTAATGGTTTAAAGCTTCTTAGCTCAGAAGCATGTTATCATGTTATCATTAGCCTTTATTGATAAATGATTAATCAAAAAACACTTCTTCTTTGTACTTTAAAGTACACATAACTGCATGAAAATGGAAAGTAGAAGTAAAAAGTCGGTGGAAACATAATTTCTCCAGTGAAGTACAGAAAACCAAACTGTCTACTTAAGTAAGTTAACAAAGTATTTGTACTTCATTATTTGACTCGTCTGGGTAGAGTTGCACACACCTCTGACATGTCAGGAGCGTGGATGTGTGTGGAGAGTCATACAGATCATACCCCCTCCTAGAGGATAAAATATGACATGAAAATGCATGGAAAGCGATCTGTGGATATTACACGTAGTAACATTCAGAGACTAAATTGGGTCGAAGCCCTCCGGAGTTCAGCTCCTCCTCACCTCGTCTCAGCTCCCTCTGCTTCAGTGTGTCATTGTAATCATGGGGGTAACTACCATTTGATGAAATATGTACATGTATTAAAATATGTATTCATTTGATGTAAGGTAAAATATATATATATATATATATATAGAAAGATAATGGCTGCTGAGTGAAGAGGGGCTTCCCCTCCATACAAAAGCCAATTAAACCACTAGTTACATTCATAATAAAACAGTGTCTAAGAGTCACTCTGCAGGGACCGAATGAAGTGTCACTCTCGAGTCTGTCTCCTCCTCGTCAGACATGGACCTTGGCTCGGGCCTCGATAAGACAACGCATAAAAAGAGACGATTATGTCAAAGCGAGAGATAAGAGGGAATAGCTTATCTCTCTGTTCGTGCGGCCACCGTGCGGGTCTCGCTCGGAGTAAACTGCAGATGTCAAAGTGATCGCGCAGTCGCCGAGGCCAGTTTGAGACAAAGAGTCGTTCCTGGCTGTCACCATCATTCACACGCTGGTTTTTTTTCTGTTTGTCTGCCAACACGTCTCCCTCCCTCCCTCTCTCTCTCTCTCTCTCTCTCTCTCTCTCTGTCTGTCTGTCTGTGTAATGGTGGCAAGCAGACCGACAGTACGAGGCTCAGACAGTCCTCTGTTCACATGGCTGTGGAACTAAAAAGCACACAAACTCTGTTTCCGGGTCAGTGCTCAACCATGCTTTAACAACTGCGAGCTGGCTCTCTGGCTTTAGCAGTCACTTTTAGCCGATGAATTATTAATTCACCTTGGGAAGTACAACCCGGCCTATACGCAGGACTGTATGCGCTACGCTGTGTATTTAAACACGCCAAGCGGCCCGCTGACAGCTCTCATCCCATCGAACTCCTCCAGCCCGGGCGGATATTTCTCTTTTTTGTCACATGTTTGTGAGATTAAAACGATTACGAGGCTTCTTTCCGCCAAATGGTTTTTTTTTTTTTTTTTAAAGATCCCAGACGATTCAAGGTCAGGGACAGATCCCCCCCCTCCTCCTCCTCCTCCTCTTGGTTTCTGCTCAAGTGTACCACAGTTTTTTTTTCTTCTTCTTCTTCAGCGTGTTTTATTGCGTGTGCGAAGATTAGACTGATTTGAGGCCAGGAGTTACCCAGATGGTTGAACAGCAGGGCCTTCTGGAGAGGCCGATAGAAGCAGCTGCTCACTCTGATAGTGGAAATGTAACACACACACACACACACACACACACAGACGCACACTTAGCTTAATCCTCTTTCAAATACGATGCTGAATTATAGCGCAAATGAATAAATATATGTAAGCGGCCTGTCATCAATCTGATTTTGCGTGCCCTTTTCTGGCAGGAAAATTAAATTTGTAAGAGCGGAGCTACCGCGCTTTGACATTCGCTGCTTTCAATGCTGCGACGCTCCGCTGTTAATCAAAGTCACGGCGAAATTAGACAGCCCGAGTGGAAGGAAAAAAAAGCGTTTTTTTGGACATGAGCCTCCTCCATGACCTCCTCCTCCTCCTCCTCTCTGTCTCCTTCTAACAACCGACTCTCTCCCTCGCCAGATGTTTCAACGAGGAGAGCTGCCTCTCCCTCAAACAGCTGGAGGGATACCTGGTGGTGCTCCAGCCCGACGCCCCCCAGATCTCGCTGTCCGGGGTCGGCCCACATCTGGCCCGCCCGGCGCCTGAGTTCGAGGGTCCCCGGGGCGTCCCCCTCTTCCCGGAGCTCCGGATCGTCTGCTCGCTGTCTCACGCCGTCAACACGGCCGCCCAGGGGATGGAGGGCGGAGGTGAGAGACAGCCCGGGCCCCCGACAGCGTCCTTAAACTTTACCTTTAATCACATCCAGTTTGGCAAATCTTTGACCCACTTTGTACCGGTAATGGTGTCGCAGGCCGTTAGTTAACACTGTACAGTACATTTAATCATTTAGCAGATGCTTTTATCCAAAGCGACCGACATAGGAGGGAAAAAAAGAGGCTCTGACTCATTTAAAAAACATCACAAAAGGGACCGTAGTGTAGCAGGAAATACAGCTCCGCGTTCTTCTATCTATCGAGGGACGCTGGAGCGTAAGTACCAGGACAAACACAGAGTTTAAGAACTGGTAGCAGGGAACGTGTCTCTCTGTGGTCTGCATCCTCCGTTTCTTCATCTCTGTCTCTGTCTCGTCTGCGACTCCTCCTCAGCCCTGATGTCCGATGCGGTGGCCCACACCCTGGACGGCTGCGAGGTGCAGCCGCTGGGGGAGGAGCTGAACCCGGAGAGGGAGGAGCTCCTGGTGGACATGGACGTGGTGCGAGAGAGGGGACTGGAGATCATCAACACCACGGCGTACATCGCAATCACAGGTGAGCTGCATGTGATTGAAAGACACACTGGAACCTCGAGGTACAGGATTGATTCATTCCAGAGGGGCTTTCCCCCGAAAACAGTCATATACAGTGTAAATTTACCGTAGCTTTCGGACTATAAGATGCATCTAACATCAATAGTGCACCTTATAATCCAGTGCGCCTTATGTATGGTTGTGTAACCTTGAACCGATGTTGTATGTTGGTAAATAATGTATTACTCTTACTCTGATTATTAATGTAATATGTTGGCCCATAGATAAGTCTCCTGTGCAACATGTCGTAATCAGATGTGCCTTATGTGTGGACAATGACAGCAATTGACATGTTAATTGATACTGCACCTTATAATCTGGTTTGTTTTATAGCCTGAAAAATGTGGTTATTTTAAAATATACGACTGTTTATGACTATAAAAATGACCAGGCGGACTGCTATCGGGTGACACGATCAATTTCGTTTGCGTATTTTGAATATTTTTTCATTAAATGGGACGGAAATTTCTTTGAATCCCAATTCGTATTCTGACTTTTTCGTATGCTAATGTCTTCGTAAGTCGAGGTTCCACTGTACCTTCCCAGAACCAAGATAGGCAGACCAACAACATGATATTATATATGTTTATATAAGACTAAATGTTCATTGCCTGATGAGGAAATCGGCATTTTGTAGGTTTATCAGAGAGTATTTAGATATTTATTCAAAGAATATTTCTATTGAGGTTCCTGACTCTCAACCTCGTAGAAAGACACTGAATTGAAGGCCTCTAATTCCTCAATGCTCAGATTTCTTAACCTCAATAGAAAAGGTTCCCAGCGGCATTGAAAATGCAAAGTCATGAATCCCATTCAGCCACTCCCAGCTGTCAGCCCACAGCTGCAGGCTCCTCTTCTCCCTCCTCCTCCTCCTCTCCACAGTTATCGTTCTCAGTATTGACTCCCTGCCATCTTTATATATTTTTTTTATCTTTCCTCATTTTTTTTTCTGCACTACCTCCAGGTGCCGAATCCATCTCGGTGTACGAAGACGTCCTCCGCTCGGTGCGCTACCGTCTGGCCAAAGGGTCTGCGCGCTTTGAGAGGCGGTTCCGCCTGTCCTGCTCCGAGATGAATGGCAGATACACCAGCAACGAGTTGACCCTCGAGGTGAGAGGAAACATCGCTCACATCTGGACACCCCACCCCTCCTTTCCCCCAGGACGGGCATAAAGATGGACATGTAGCGTGGACGTCCCTCCTTGACCTGTAGGTATCTCTCCTCCTGCCTTCAGGTGAACTTCCTCCACTCTCTGGACAGCCTGTACCACCCGTCCCACCTGCTCGCCTCGCAGCAGCAGTTCCTCCATCCCTCCCATCACGCCGGGGAGCTGAGCGGACACGTCCTGCCCAATCCACACCGCAACTCAGGTGACACGTCCCCTCTTCGCAGCTATCTCCTGACCTCTAATGCCCCGTTCCCACCATGTGGTACCGGCTCGATTCTACTCGACTCAACTGCTTTTTGTGCCATTACCTGGAATGTGTTACCTGGTACTATTTTTCTAGTACCTGCTCGCCTGCCGGGCCAAGTAAGGCTGGGTGTGTGCAATGACACAATGGCATAATGAGAACCGGGCAGTTTTTAAAAACAACTGCCACTTCATTTCACATTTGTTTTTCACCTATTTTCAACACTTTGATCTGTAGAGGAGGTGCAGACATTTCTGTCCTTCATCGCAGATGAGAAGGTCAAACAAGAGGTTGACAGGGCAATGTGCAATAGGTGTGTTTACCTGTGTTGCTATGACGACCGGATAGTCCCAGTGCGGCATTATTCTGTAACACAAACACGCTCGAGCCGAGTTAAGTCGAGACGAGTCGAGTAGAGATGAGCCGGTACCACGTAGTGGAAACAGGGCATTACATCACATATTACAGATTAGAGGTCAGAGATGCCATTCATTATTTTACCTGGTTTAGATTTTAGCTTACCCTTATCCGAGCCCAGCGCATGTAGAAACAAAGTCCAACACTATCTACGATCAATTGCTGGACATACACACGCACACCAGGAAAACTCTACAAAGAAAGGCCCTTGATCTGATTTCGCCTTGTTGTGAGGCGTGTCACAACAAACAAACAAACAACATAATCACAGGGTAGTGGTGATGGATGTGGGGAGCTCTCGGAGTCAAAGCCCCGCCGGCGTTCATCCCACATGCTCGATTTATTCTGAACAGCACTTTTCAGAAATGAAATCCATAGACTGCTCCGTGGAATACATATTGATATGATGGAGCAATAACAAAGTACATATATAAGACAAATGAATGAAAAAGTACAATCGTAAAACCATCTGAAATCAAAACACAGAGTTAGCAGATCGGTAAAGCAAAAAGAGAAAAAAAGCCTCTCCAAAGGCTGCAGATAGAAACCTTAAAGGAAGTTAATCCTACCAAGCTTCAGTCACTACCTCCAAGGCACAATCACCTTTTGTTTACAGGCAGGAGGGAGTGAGAGTCTGGGATCAGCCGAGGTGTGTGTGAGTGCACAAGGTCGTCCAAGTCTGTGACTAGAAACCGTTACCGTGCATCAAAGCCTTTCCCCTGCCACTCTCTAGGCTGTCACCATCAAATATATTATTTCAATAAAGTGAGAACAAGCAAACTTCTTGGGGAGAAAAAGCGATGGATAGAGGTAATAAGTCCTGTGCTGTTTTTTTTATTGTTTTCTTTTTCGGGGGGGGTCGCAGATCGTAAAGGTTCCATGCAGAGTTGTAGACTTGTAGTGGTGCTAAGAAGCTGTTTTTCTATGGGGGGTCTTTGTGTTTTTACCTCGTGATGGGATACACGGTGATGCCAATGATTTCACTCTATTCCGCCGATCAGCAGGTGACGGTAATACACCGAGATGGTGCTGCAATGCGGCAAAAAACCTGGAAGTTAGTTACTATGGATGTAAACACGGGTTCTGGAAGTTTAAAGAGTCTGCTTGGCAACTATGTTGTTGTTGTTTTTTGAAGGAGAAGGAAAAACACAAAGAGATCTTTGAGACAACTTTCAGATGGTGACACTGAATGTAAACAGAGCCAGTGTTGATTTACAAGGGACTCCAGAGGCTTGCTTCAAACCTAAAGAGAGAGAGAGAGGGGGGAGGGGGGTTCAAAGTTGACTGTGATCACAGGTTTCTTTGGTTTGATGGTTTTGGTAAGGAGCGACCAACAACCCTTAATCAAAAGACCTGGGAGACCCGGTGGTGATGAATGGCTGCAGCAGGACTTTGCAGCATGCGGAAACCAGTGCAAAGCGCAGTGTGCACAGTGGGGCAGTGTAACTTCACGGTTGTGTAATGGTCTGCTGCACCTCAGCGCTCTCAACAGCTGGCTGGTTAGCATTATGAAGGTTGGATCATGTTGCCTGCACGATACTGCAACAAATCCAAGTTTTGTGTTTTCAGCCAAAAAGATGGTTAGCTGGATAATTGTCCTAGTTTCTTCATTTCACACTCAGAACGGAGCAGCTTTTAGAGCAGAGTATCTAATTGACTCAAAGGCGCACAGTAATTGGATGGGCTTTGCGCAGAGATGAAAAAGTCATACAGAGTATGTCAGAATGAAAAAAACTGTGAAAACTGCACAAACTGGATTTTTCCTCCAACAGACTTCAGCCTCCAAAAGTGCTTCTTCATGCTAAAGACACAAATCCTCAAAAACTGTTCACAGATGTATAGCTTTGCAGGCTGAATGCATCTCTACACAGAACTGTTTGAGTCGAACACATCTGGCCTGGTTGTTATTGTCTTGGTTATTTACTATGGGATAGCCTGTACAGGATTTGTTCAAAAAAGATGCAGTAGTCTGGTCACTTTAAGGAAGGAATGTGCAAAGTTGTGGCTTCCTTGTGTTTTTAATGGCTGTAATGGTTGATGACATTGGCAAATAGGAATATGCTCAAATAGGCTGACGATGCCAGTCCGTTGGATCAATTCATTTCTGGCTTTAATGTACAATAATGGGATTTGCCAACTTTCTTAAAGGTGACCTGGTGCTTGTTCTCTCATGCTAACATAGAAGCTATGGATCACTGGTTTCATCAGAAATACTTTTTATATATGCTATTTTCCAACCTCCATTGCAGTCCTGTTTTTGGTTTGGGAATTTTACAGTCCATTTTCACCCCGATCAGTTCGATGTTGATCTGGCAACCAAATGCTGGCTTTATGCTGAGTGTCTCACAGTCACCTACCTTCATTTACTTGCACATTTGAACGTAGGATACCTTGAAATTATTCTGGAGGTCAGGGCGGTGAGGGTTACATTATGCTCACTTTTAAATCTTTTAAGATAAGTGCTCTATTTATTCCTGAAAGGAAATTGTTCTGTCCAGCAGCCAAATCACATTCACAATTCACAACAATACAAAACAGTCCACACAGGATCTTCACAGTAATATTAATAGTACAGTAAATAAGTAAGAAAAGTGATAAGAGTAGAGTAGTATAAAATGTAGTACGCAAAGAAATAACAAGTGATAACAATAAGTGAATAGTAATAATAAACAGTGGAACAATGATAAAAAAGAGATGAAAAATGAAAAAATAAAGAAAAAAAGAAAAGAAATTGAGATTTATTCATGAATGAGGACGTGATGATGTTTGTAAACATGTGATCTTTGTGTGTGATTAACAGTGGTGCCAGGAGCGGCCACCGTCATCATCATGGTGTGTGTGGGCTTCCTGGTTGTCATGGTGATCCTGGGCGTGTTCCGAATCCGCTCCATCCATCGCCGTGGTGACGGTGCGAGGGGCGGGGCCAAGGAGGGCAACAGCCAATGGGACGACTCGGCCCTCACCATCATCGTCAACCCCATGGAGGTAAAGCCGAGCCGCTGATCGATCACGCAGTCCTAACGAACCGCGTCTGTTAAACTCTGTGTTTTCTTCTGTACTCTCTTCCTCTCTCTGACGCAGTCGTACGAGTCTCGCATGGGCATCTCTGCCGACACGGAGGGCGAGGGCGAGGAGGAGGAGGAGGCGGCGGAGTCGCCCGACGACGCCGGCGACGACCAGCGGATCATCATCAAGAAGGACGGCAGGGACGGCAGCGCCCGCCGCTACTGAGCCACGCGTGTCTCTGCACCAGTTCTCATGGAAACCACAAACCGGATCACCAGTCACAACACTCTCAACACTTTTAATATCGACGACTGCTGACACCACTAGTATAAGGAATGTATGCTTACAACCACGACGCACAACACAGTCACTATAATACCCTCGACACTCAACGCCATGTGTGACCTGTAGCCCATGACGGGCTATTGTTTCCACCTAAATGTTCAATGGCACAATGTAAACAAGTTCATGTGATTTAACTGCCTGAGCAAACCCCACCAAATTTGTATGTGGTGCACCAATTCTAAATCACAAGATGGTAACATGTCTGTATAGTGTAATGCCGGTTGAATGAGACTGCTTTTTTTTTTCTTTTGTTTGATTTTTTTCTATTATTTAAAAAAAAAAAGATTGTATTCTATCTTTTGTTATTTAACGCCGAACGAAATCTTTACAAAGTGAAAACTGGAACCAATCCTCAAAACTTGCAGGCCTCGGATAGATCTGTAGGCAGAGTCACAAAGCCTTGATCCCGACATGTCTCTGTACTCTCTTATTAGACTGACTCGAGTCAAGTCTGTGCACAAGCTCTTTTTCCTCCCTCTTTGCATCCTCTCTCCACACACTACTCCAGAGTGAAGACAGTGGGGTCAGACATTACGGCCACTCTCCAGCTCATTCACACAAAGTTGAAAACCCTCTGTGTGTGCAGGTGGTTTTGTTGTTTTCTTTTGGCATTGTGACTACTGTAGTGGTTCAGCTCCTGACTGTATGTCGCACGGGGCTGGATAAAGAGAGAAGAGAAGATTTGAGGACTATCAACCATACACACCTCATCCATTGTCACAAGGTGGCACTCCTGCAAAGCTCCAATGGTACAGTGTATTCAAACGGGAGTTTTGTTTTGCAGAGTTTCATCTTGTGTGGTTTAATAACAAAGTAGGACCATTTACAATAATCGACCTCTGACACCCCCGCCCCCGTACCCCCCCACAGTGACCGCTGGAATGTCTCTAAATGACTCTCACTGCACTGTTTCACTCACTGCACACTGCTCTTACAATAACTGCAAGACGTCACATGCAAACACACACCAACATGCACACACACACACACACACACTCACACACACTGGCACACTCCATGATGCTACCCCTGCTGTTTCCAGAATGTCAGCTCAGCTTGGGCAGTTTTGATTGTATTGATTGTAATGAATTTTCTGTACATACAATGATGACTATTACGATATTATTGTTATTACTATTATTATTGCAGTCACTCTTGTTCTGCACACTCTGAGAGGGAGACGATTATGATTTACTTTGTGTTTCCATTCGAGTGATCACCTTTACAGCATCAGAAAACAGTATAATAATGATAATAATAATAGTAGTAGTGATAAGGATGATAATCCCTGGCTTGATGAGTGTCTCTTAATTTGTGTGTAATATTGTTGTAATTTAAGAACTTGCCAATATCTGAATCACAGAAAAAGGAAGGCACATTGTTGTGATACTTAGATACGTCTCATTCATTTTATCTTTTCACTTTTCCACGTCATTTTTATCACACTCTGAAGCAGAGCCTCTTTTTTCCCCTCTGTTTTCCCCTCTCCATCAGGCATCTTTGGTTCAACGAATGTACAACTGTGTGCTTCTCCTTACCCCCCACCCCCCACACCTCCACCCCCACCCCACCCTGACCCACTGCCTTTTCCCTCCACCTCTCCCTCTGTGTCTCTTGCTGTCCGTCTGTGTAGCCTATCAATGTGCAGTGCTAAACCTGTCAGTAAATAAAGCCTGTCGTTTTTGAGTGTGATGTTAAGAAGGAATAAACATTGCATTGATTAATAACTTATATTATTACTATGTTACTATTGGAACATTACCTGTAATTATTGATACGATGATGAAATGGATTATGCCGACTAATTGTTATTGAGAACTGTCAGAAAACATTGCAAAATTCATAATAAAAACACTATATGACGTCTCCATGAGAGATCTTTCTTGCTGCTGTAGTGTTGTGAACCAGATCAAAAATCATAAATTTGTGAATCACATATGTCATTAATACACAATATATTTTCACCAATTCATATCTCAAATTCAAGTCAAACCCAGCAAAGTTTGAGATACTAATGCAGCAGTCTTTAAAATGTAAAGCCCCGTGGATCTGCGATGCAGATCTGGCACCGTTTCATCCTTATGTGTCGACAACACATGGGCTTCATGCTGATTGGCTGCCATTCACATGAATGATCATGTGTCAGGTTTACATTCCTTGCTAAACAGCGTAGATCAGCAATTTTTTTGCCAAACTAAGTGGTAACTGGAGAGATGCAGCTACAGAGGACCTACAAAATCAATCTTTCGTGTCGATATTTATGAAAAATCATGAGCATGTACACTGACAGTTCAGCAGAAATTATACCAAACTACAGCTTAAGTTGAGCAAATGTATTTAGTTGCATACATACATAAAATAAAAAACATAAAAATGTATGTAGATTCTACAAGTAATATTTCGTGGATAAATTATCTTATTGTTAATATACCTTCTCTATATTAATAGTAATGGATTATATTTAAACATAGCAAACTATGATCTTGTTAACAGTTAGTAATTTATAGATATTGATTGAACACCAGATTTATTTACAGTAACTGTTAATAATGTATATATAATGTGATAATAATGCACGTTTCTCGTCCTAGTTCAAATATTAATGCACAGTTTTTATATTTGAATCATTTTTCATTAATTATTTTACGCAATTGCATCAATACATTTTGCTGCCAGTTGGTTGGTATAAAAATCCGGAATCTTAATATTTCGCTCCCAAATCTGTATCTCCGCGTGCATCCATCCTCCGCCTGTTTCTTTACGTTTTATCCATTGTATCTAACCAATAGGTTCCAACTTCATACGTAAAGCCGTTTAAGAATACGTAACCCACGTAACGTAACTGTGAGCGTTCTGTGTGTGTGCATGTGTGTGTGTGTGTGCGTGTGTGTGCAGGGTTTTGTGCTTGTGGGTCATGGAGGAGGACCGCAGCTAAACACCAGAGCGAGAGCTCACATATAACAGCGAGCAGCAGCAGGAGGTTCACTCAGGACTGCGGCAACTTTTGCCTTTTCGCACACGTTGGTCGCAAGAAGGAAGAACCAGTTGGAGGAGGAAGAGGAAGAAGAAGAGGGTAGGAGAAGAAGAAGAAGAAGAAGAAGACGAAGAAGGAGGAGGAGAAGGGGGAGTAGGAGGAGAGGAGCGAGCCCGGAGGAGCGACTGTCGGAGCGGCAGCGGCTGTCGGCGGTGAGGTGAACATCAAGCTGCCCGTCTGTTCATGCCTGTGTGTCCGCTGCGGCGGCGGCTAGCAGCGGCTAGCGGCTAGCCACGCTAGCGCCCGTTAAAACAGGCTGCGTCTCGAGCCTTATGTTCTCCCTTTCTGCCTTTTCCCTGTCTGCTTGAGAAGGCACGCGCTGGCCTGAGATAGGTTGACCGAGCTAACGTCGCCGTTAGCTTCTGTTAGCACCGAGCAAAAACAAAGCTGCTCCGCTTGTGTCTTTATGTCTGTCTGTCTGTATGTGTGTGTGTGTGTGTGTGTGGAGGAGACCCAGTGCTCCCAGTGGGGCTGAACTGGTGTCACACATGACAGCTGTTTGACAGCTAGAAAACAAGACCGAATGCGTGTTACTCTATTTGTTATTGAATCTGTGACTTACCTGTAAAAAGTAGACCAAGAACGCACCTTATCCAAAAAGATAACCAGTGGGTTTGTAAACAGGTGTCTCAGTGGCCTATCTGTGATAGTGCATGTGCGTGATTGTGTGTATTAATATCTTTGTCTAATCCTCTTACTTTGACCCTAATCATCATCATCATCATACAGCAGCTGTCTCAGTCAGGAGGAATAAAACATCCCTGAATCTGCCCCAGAGATGGACAGTCCACCTGTAGAGTCTCCTCTCGTATTATATTTAGTGTTTTTTTTATTATTTTTTTCTAATAGAAGCCCACTGTGGAAGACTGAGAGGAGTAGACGGGGAATTAAATTTCTATTCCTGACAGGTCATTATGGAAATTGTAAGCATTACGTATCCCTCCAGGGGGGTCAGGGAGGCTGAGTGGGCCAGCATGTACAGCAGTTTGTCAGCTGCTCATCCCACAGCCTGGATGTGGGTCAGTAAGATGAGCTGCACACTGTCCTCTTGGACTACATATAGTCATTTTCATTAGTGGCATGTAAACAGATTTTTTTTCCCTCCCTCATAGCATTTGAGTGGAATATAGGACAAATTTGCCAACGGGGCAAGTAGGAGGTCTTACCCTCTGCAACAATTTATACCGGCTTTAAAGTCGCAATAAATTGGCAGGGGGAAAAAAAAGTTATTCGCAGTTATATAAGGAGGACATCAAAATAGCAGCTGTGCATATATTTCGAGGGTTCCTGTCGGATTGAGCGCGCTGTGTTTTTTTGGAACGACGTGTCTTTTTCCCCACAGTAAAAGCTGCGACCCAGCTGAGATCTAAAAAATCCTCTGAACTCACCAGACCAGCTGAGTGAAAAATGCAGTGACTGCCTGTGCCTGCCGGGCCATCATAGCCACATTATTAATGGTTCACCCTGTGCCAGGAAATGACACGGAAAACAGCAGATGGAGCTTGGATTTGGTTATGGGACTCGAGACTATCTGTGCAGTGTGAACGCGCTCCATGTTTCACCTTGATTGGCCTGTCGGCCGCTAAAGGAGAGGTCACAAACAAAGAAGTGTGTTTAGAGACGGTCTACCTGCACAGAATAGCAGCACAAATAAGTGTTTATACTCATATACTACACCTCTACTGAAGAGTCAGCCATAGTTCATTGCACAGTATGATTTTACATGGCAGATCACAATTCACTTGAACAGTAGAGACTATTCAAATTGGTGCTGTTATTGTTGCTTGTATATACTTTTGTATTTCTTTATACAGTAACTCATTTTCTTTGTGTTATCTATCTATCTGTCTGTCTCTATGTCTGTGATACATGTTTCAGGATGCCGAGCACTTTGCCAAAAGCAAAACTTTTTGAACCAGACGTTGGTCGATCCTGTGCTGTGCTCCAGCATCAATCCGTTCCTTGAACACAGACTTTGAAGTCGTGCACACCAACTTGATGCTCCTCTCCTCTCCTCTCCTCTCCTCTCCTCTCCTCTCCTCTCCTCTCCTCTCCTCTCCTCTCCTCTCCTCTCCTCTCCTCTCCTCTCCTCTCCTCTCCTCTCCTCTCCTCTCCTCTCCTCTCCTCTCCTCTCCCCTCAGTTCTCAGGTGGTCTGATTGGCTTTGCCTCGTCCTTGTGTTGCCATGGCGATGCGGGAGTTGGTGGAGGCAGAATGTGGGGGAGCCAATCCCCTCATGAAGTTGACCAGTCACATGACCAAGGAAGGGGGGGCATGGCGGCACCGCTCGACTCCCACAGTGAGTGATTTGTAAAACCTGCCGTTTAGGATGAGCTGACTTCACCACCGGGTGAAGCATGTCCTGCACAGTTATCTGTGTGTGTCACTGTCTTGTTTGTCCACGAGACTGGAGCCTCTATAACTTCATCTTTTTTGTTTTTTTTCCTCTCAGATTCCCCCCGCCGCCATAGAAATAGCGACTGAAGAGGAGGTCAGAACATGTTTCCTTCAATGTGTAGCGCTTGGTGTCGTGCCGTAGCACTGAGCATCTGTCAGGCGCACGGCTCAGTGCTGTCCTGTTGACGTTCTCTGAGAATTAGCATGCACTAACATTTGTTCTGTGTACGTTTTGCTCCAGCTGGTGAACGAGTTTCTTCAGGCCCCCCCGCGCCCCCCGCACACGTTTGACATGGGTCAGCTGTTGGAGGAAATGCAGCAGATTGACCAGCAGAGCTACAGACAAGCCCCGCAGCGAGGTCTCTCCACGCGTCACACGCGCCGGCCGGTTCTGGCGTCCGCCTGACTTGAGCCCCGCGCCCGCCGGCGTCTGCTAAAGCCTTCTCTCCTGTCTTCACGCCACAGCTCCAGATGTGGCGGCGCTGGCCCTCTCGGGCGACTGGGCGGCAGAGTTCCTCTCGGGCGCCGACTCCGCCGCGGCGGCCGGGCTCACGGCGCTGGGAGATGCGGCAGACGCTGACTGGACGAGAGAGTTCATCGCTGAGGCCGCAGGTAGCTCCGAGTCTGTGTTGTCCGCTCCGTGGACCGCATCATGAGTCAGTCATGTGTCAGCAAATTCACCGATCCTTGTGATGGGTTTTTTTTCGCACCGTATGCAAGTTTTACACTGTGCCGACCCGCGATGTGCTTCTCTCTGGCCCAGATCCTGGACGCTGGGCCGAGGAGTATCTGGAGCAGTCGGAGGAGAAGTTGTGGCTGGGAGACCTGGGAGACAAGGAGAATGAATGGTCAGAGAGGGGAATAACAGGGCACACGGAGAGTTCAAAACACGCAGACTCATATAGATGCAGCTGCAGTCGCACTGTAATCACTGTAGAGCACAGGCAACACTCCCGAGTGGGGAGTACGACACACAAGGTGAACAAAGCGCGTCTGATTTGAATGCGTGTCTGAACCTTGATGATGTTCTTGTTCTCCGTAGAGGATGAGTCTGGTTAATTTTCTTCTCCCAGACGTCTGTCCTTACGTAACACCGTCTGATGGTGTTGAGATTCATCAGACGGCGGCAAAGCACCTGGGCGGAGTGTGGGACGTATAGAAACGCAGTCTCTGGGATGTCGAATCATCAACGTACTGCAGGGCCCTGACCCTGACTGAGCTCCGGCACGCTGCCATACAAAGTACAGCCCCTCGGGCTGAATCGATCTGTTCCTGCCCACATATGGAGAATAGAATAGACTTTCTCCTCGCAACAAAAAAGTCCAATCAAATCCAAATTAAAACGCGACGGTGTACCAGACACAGTGTTCCAGGGTGCAGGTAGAAACAGCCACAGGTTCACGTAGCTGCTCCTATCTTGCTTTCTGTGAGGTCTCGCTTGATCATTACACACTTTAACAAACAAACCGCGTTATCTCTGGAGCGATACAGACAGGCTGTTTTTGTTGCCCCCGTCCCCATCAAACGTGTGGTTACCAAACTCCTCGGTGTCTCTGTGACACGGTGGCAGCTCACTCTGATATTATGACACTAAGGAGAGTTCTGTTCTCGCCACTGTGACAGGACAAAGGAGTATCAGCCTGGAGACGAGCTGAGGCAAACGGCCAATGATCTGGTTTCAAAGGTCGATGACCCCAAGTTGCAAAACACAGAGGTGAGTGGCAGACCTGCCTGTCGCGCACCTGAGCTCCGCTGGATCATTTGAATACCACGTGTCATGCCTTTTTACATATCTGTCACCACATCTTTTCTCTTCTTCTTCTTCTTCTTAACTTTTTTTTTGTGTCCAGTAGTTATTTTGGAGCCGAGACAG
This sequence comes from Karalla daura, assembly GCA_029224185.1. Taxonomy (NCBI): domain Eukaryota; kingdom Metazoa; phylum Chordata; class Actinopteri; order Chaetodontiformes; family Leiognathidae; genus Karalla; species Karalla daura. Next base: position 9,390,038 of record CM055191.1, on the reverse strand, counting down.
CACTCTCTTACCCTGTGGTTTTGTCTCACTTAGTGTATGAAGTTGCAGCATAAATCCTCTAATAGTGGCAATAGTAAATGTCTTTTGTTTTTTTTGTTGTTTTCCGTTGTGTAGTTCCTGCGATTCATTAGGCAGATTGGCGAGGGCAGTGTGACAGTGGAGAGCAGGACAGACAAACAGCTGACAGATAAAGCTCAGGCCGAGGAGGCTCAGAACTGGGCCTCCAACCTCAACCAGGTACGAGCCGCTGCCCACCGAGGCAGGGGGGGGTGGCTGCTGCTGCTGCTGCTGCAACCGAGGGGGGGGGGGCTCACACTGGTTCACTTGTGCGCAGTATAGGCCCTTGTGACTCATCAGTGCAGTATCTGATGCAGAGTAACATTTTCCAAAAATGTAACCAAAAGCAGCCACTGTGCTCGTGTAATATGAAGCTCCGGGGCTGCACAGCCTCGCAGATGGAATTTGCTCAGCACAGACACAAACTCTCTGCTTCTCCTCTCATGCATTTGGTCTGTGGATGAGCACAATCGGGCCCATCCTGACTCTCTCGCTTTTACTTCATTATAATGAATTTCATCCGTGGCTGCTGGCAGGTTTTGGATTTGATCTCGATTGAGCTAAAGTTACAACTCTCATGGAAGCCCATTTCTGCCAAAGGAAGAAAGTTGCCAAGGAGATGCTTTGTTTGAATCATAATCACTATTGTGAGTTATGAATTTTCACCAGTCCAAAATGTCCTCGTCAGCTGTCTTTTTGTGATACTTTAGGACTCTCTGTATCTCAGAATTGCAACTAATTATCACCATTTTGTCCATTTTACTCAATTACCGAGTGAGAAACTAGGGACTATTTTTCCACTCAGGTCCAAATGGGCTTCCAGATTACGCTGTGCATTTTTGGATGAATATCTGTTCATCGTGGCTCCAGTGTTCTTTTCTTGCCCTCTAACTTTTAACATGTACTTTTCCCATTTTTTTTTGACCTGCCTTCGAACTCTCGGCTTCCCATTCGCTCAATTAACAACCACCATTCATCCACTCCGCCTTAAAATTGCTCCTACTCCGCCCCCACCCCTCCAAACAAACACCCCAAAAAACCAAAACCAACCTCCTCACCAACCGCTCCCCATTCGCCCCCATTCCCCCACCTCCTCCTCCTCCACCTCCTCCTCGCCTCCTGCCATAGTTCCTGACGGAGACGGGGGGAGGGAGTCTTCCCCTGGAGACCCCAGAGAGGAATGAGAAGATTGACAAAGTTAAAGCTAAACAAGCAGAACAGTGGGCCAAGGTCGTCAGGCAGGTAGGACCTCTGTGGTCGTGGCAGCCATTGGGTCGCGTCTTGTTTTCAGCTGCGGTTATTGCTTTAAAGTCCAGCAGCCAGCACTGTACCAGGAGGTCTGAAACAAGACACACGCACGCACGCACACACACGCACACACACACACACACACACACACACACACACACACACACACAGCTCTTTCCTCTGTGTTTTGCTGCTCCGGTTAAATTGGAAGAACTGCGAGAAAGGAGCAAGGAGACGAACAAAAACAGCTAGCGTCTTCAGTGTTGTTCCGTCTGTCATCTTTTCCTCCTTTTCATTGACTTCCCTCTATATTTTTCCTGTTTTAACGCCCCCCTCCTCCTCCTCCTCCTCCTCCTCCTCCCATCGTCAGCACTCATAACATGTCTCAGCCCCTGCAGCCCCGCCGGCCGACGCTAGTCAACCGCTCTCCTTGCTCCCTCTGTCGCCGCTCAGGTGTCGGTGGACTCGGCCGAGGCCTGGGTGGACGAGTTCGCCACGACGGGGCCCGATTTCCAGGAGGCTAAAGCCGCAGTGGAGGTGAGCGAGCTGCCGATCGATGGGGTTAAAGCGAGAGCTGCGTATTGATTCGGGAGGGGAGAGGGTGTAGAGCTAAAAGCTCGCCGGTGTCCTAGAAGATCAAGGTTTGGTGCCCTTGATGGAGTTATTTAATCCCTCTTAGGGAACAAAAACAACCCCCGTCTCTCCCTCTCGCTCCCTCTCTCTCTCTCTCTCCCTCTCTCTCTCTCCCTCTCTCCCTCTCTCTTGACTCTGTTGTAAATGACGTACTGTAAAGCCTGAGCGATCTCTGGGAGTAGGAAAGGTGGGCTGTGTGTCTGATGCGGCACGACGTGCCAGCGGGTAATGACGCGTGTCTGTCCCGCCGTCAGAGCGATGTGGACTTCTGGGAGAAGCTGCAGCAGGAGTGGGAGGAGATGGCGAAGAGGGACGCAGAGAGCCACCCCTGGCTGTCTGACTTCGATCAGCTACTCAGCACTTCCTACGACAAGGTAACCGCCGGCCCGCCGAGAGAAACGCGATCGGGCCTCCCCAGTTTGGACGCTTCAGCGGTTTCTGCCCCGGCCGCACGCTGCTGCCTCTCACTGCCTTGTCTTGGCCGCCCAGGGCTACCAGTTTGAAGAGGACAACCCCTACCTGTCCCACCCAGACCCGCTGTCCGAGGGAGTGAAGAGGATGGAGGCCGGGGACATCCCGGGCGCAGTGCGCTTCTTTGAGAGCGCTGTACGCAGAGAACCAGACAACCAGCTGGTGAGAGAGCCCGTGCTTTCCTTTCCTTTGTTACCCACCCCCCCCCCTCCTCAGCTCAACGTGCATTGAATAATAAATGTAAAAGAGCGCAGTTCCCATGCAGGAGGTGGTTGTATAATGAGCCTGTGGTTTGCATTGCTTTTTTTTCCTTTAAATTGCAGGCATGGCAATACCTGGGAACCTGTCAGGCAGAAAATGAGCAAGAATTCGCTGCCATCAGCGCCCTCCGCAGGTAGGACAGTGGAACTGCACGACACATGCAGCCACCGTGTACAGTTCCTGTTTTACACGCAGCAGGCCGTCTAAACCGCCTCTCCCGCTTGGCCAGATGCATCGAGCTGAAGAACGACAACCTGACCGCCCTGATGGCGCTGGCGGTCAGCTTCACCAACGAGTCGCTGCACAGGCAGGCCTGTGAGACCCTGCGGGACTGGCTCAAGCACAACCCCAAGTACCGGTCGGTCTGGGAGCAGAGCGAGCGCGAGCGCCAGGACGCCACCCGAGACAGGGACAAGGAGAGGGAGCGATTTGGCTCGCTGCTGCCCGAGTGAGTGTCACAGTGGCACAGAGCTGCTGCTCACCCATAGACTGATAGAGCTGAGTCAGGGCATAACTTACCTCCCATCTGCCACCTTTACAACGTCAACAATCTAGTCTGTTCTCATCTGTAATTCCCCTGATGGTGGAAGCAGCTACAGAGCATCATCAGGCCTAGAGACCCAAGTTTAAACACCTCCTGTCACCTATATATATTACATATAATCAATGCACTTGGACTTGGACTTGGAGCTTTGATGACTGTGCTATCATCCCTTGGTAGTTTGTAGAATGAAGAGGGGTACTATTTGTAGAGCTGCAACAACCGATTATTTTTGTTGTCTATGAATCTTACGTTCTAGGATTTATCGATTAGACACAAAAATGGGGAAAATTTTTCACTAAAAAGGTGTTTGAGTGCCTTTTCTCATGTGCTCACGTCAATGACATTGAATTTTCTATATTAGAGGACTAAAGAAACCAGGAAATATTCACATTCAAGATGCTGAGATGAATGCTTAAATCGACTTATTGATGGTTTAAATAGTTGTAGATTATTTTATTAGTCGACTATTAGTCAATTAGTTGTTGCAGCTCTAATTATTTAATCTACAATGTAGCAGGAGCATCTTTTCTCCTATCTAAGTCACTTTGGATAAAGAATAAATTGGATAAATCTGCTCAGATGAGAAGCTTATCTAAACCAACCAAACCAGAAGCCTGTAAATGTCTGCTGTGCAGCATTATCTCCTCCGACTCTTTTAACACCTTCCCCTGCCTTCCTCTGGCAGGTCTCTGTTCACCGACGTGCAGAGCCTGTTCCTGCAGGCGGCCAACTCTGACCCGGCCCAGGTGGACCCCCAGCTGCAGTGTGGCCTGGGCGTCCTGTTCAACCTCAGCGGGGAGTACGACAAGGCGGTGGACTGTTTCAGCGCCGCTCTCTCCGTCACGCCGCAGGTCCGCGCAGCCTCCACTCCCACCCACCGAGTCTGCTCCTTTCATTTGGAGGCGCCCCCCCCCTTTATTTCTCTCATTTCTTCGCCTCCATCAGGACTACCTGCTGTGGAATAAATTGGGCGCCACGCTCGCTAATGGAAGCCGCTCGGAGGAGGCCGTCGCCGCCTACAGGAGGGCCCTGGAACTGCAGCCCGGGTTCGTCCGCAGCCGCTACAACCTGGGAATAAGCTGCGTCAACCTGGGAGCACACAGGTGAGGCGAGAGGAGTCATAGGCGAGGGAGGGAGAGCAAGGAGAGAAAGTGACGCTCCGTCTCAAAGTGCTGCCTGGGCAAAAAGAAGTCCGAAAGAACAAGATGGAGAAATACAATTCATTTTAATGGTTAAAAATAGAACTAAAATCAAAGAACAGGGTGCATAATCAAGCACAGGCTAATCTACTGTGTGTCTGTGTAAAATGGATTAAATCAGAACTTTGCTCAGAGTGAGTTCTCGTGCTTTTGAAGTTTCTTTGTTTTCTTTGTGCAGGCTGCATTGCAGAACATAAAAGAAAAACACAATTATAATCCTCTGCTGTTCTGCTTTGTGTCTGATGTTAGAAAGAAAATCACCATAATGTTGGACTCGGGTTGGTTATTTGTGTTTGTGTTCTGCACTTCTTGATGTTAACGTCCTATCTTACAATCTCTCATGCAACACAGTTGATATAATACACATTAGCAGTATTATGAAATACACTTGGCACATGTGGCTAAAAACAGTTGATCCCGTATCTCTTAGAGAAATCACATCCTTATAGGGAATTACTGCTGAGATTATACATTTAGATATTCAACAAACACAAGAGGATGAGTTTAAAGGGGACCTGGAATGACAGTGAGTCCACCTTCAAATTCTGGCTCCGGCTTTAGAGGCTGGATGTGTCCACTCCTCCAGCTCCTCCAGTTACTACTTTGCTCTGGAAAAACTCCCTAAGCTCTGTTGTTTTGCACAAAACGTAAAATCTCGTGACCACTCTTGAGATCTGTGCATAAACAGACCATAATATAATAAGGAAAAAGGATTGTAAATAACTTGTAAAATAGGAATGGAGGCATTTCTAATGAGACCAATATTCCAGAGCTTCCAGAGAACATGGTAAATACTCCATTCAGCCGCTCTCGCTCGTCTGTTTAGGATGGCTAGGATGAGTCCTCACCCCCTGCTCGTCTCTGTCCTCCTCAGGGAGGCGGTGGAGCATTTCCTGGAGGCGCTGTCCCTTCAGCGCCAGGCCTCCGAGGACGGAGCGCGAGCGGCCAGGGGCCCCGGGGGCGCGGCGGCCACCATGATGTCGGACAACATCTGGTCCACCCTGCGCATGGCGCTCAGCATGATGGGCGAGAGCTCCCTGTACGCGGCCGCCGACCGCCGGGACTTGGACACGTTGCTGGCCCACTTCTGCCAGAGGGAGGTGGAGGGCGGGGCCGAATGAGGACGCGGCGGGGGGAGCGGGCCCATCGAGTGCGAGTGTGCGGCGTCGGGAGGGAAGTGTCCGGGCGACCGAGGCGAGCGGAGAGGAGCGGAGGGTGGTGGCGGCTCCGGAGAGACGGAGGAGGAAGACACTGTGAATTATCCACCACGCTAAGAGACATCATCTTAAAACGACGTTGAGCAGATGTTGCAGTATTAGTCACTACGTGGGCGGGGGAGGGGGGGGTTGTGTCGCTGTATCCCTTTTTGTTTTTTTTGACATGTATGACGGTTCTCACATTTCCTCCCAACACCAGAGGAGGTGGCGGATGATGGGCGACTGGATGCAGTGTGTGTTCGATGCGACCTGGAGAGATTTGTTAATCATTGCGGTATGTCTCAACAGCATGTCACGAGTTAAGCTTCATATTCCAATTATGACGATTACAGGTACAACATTGCTGGAGAGAGAGTACTTGTCCTTTTTTTATATATCAAAAGTAGTCCTCGGAGGAAGATCAGGCCCAGCTCAGAGTACAAACATGTATCGGACGTGATGAAGCAGCTTGTTTTTATTTAATTTTGTATTAATCGGTCATAAGCCAGGATGGGAAAAGTACAACCAGCGGGACTGTTAACTCTTACGGTTAGGTGTGTGTGAGTGTGTGTGTGTGTGTGTCGGGTCGGGTAGGGCAGGGGCTGTTAATTGTGCATCAGATGATTAGATCATGTAATTGTGATGTCATGACGACGATGATTTTTCTGGGCTCCTCCCTCTGCTACTCTTTTTCATATTGCTCTTGGAAAAACGATTTGCTTCATTGTAAAATAATGCTATATGCCATATTGTGTATTGTAACATAATTGTTGCACTATAATTGTTTTCAGGTTAGTGAAATCCTGACTGCAATGTTTAATATAATATTCAGCAATAAAGCTTTGATTCCAAGCATTTTTTGGATGATTATTTTCTGAGTCCTAACCATTTTGTACCTTTCTGGTGTGACAGGCTAGTGCCTACCTCCAGCTCATATTAGAGGAAGGCTGGCATTACAAGCTCAGCCTTGTGGAGATGATTTGGTTGGATTCAGGCGTTTCCAGCTGCTGGAGGACGTGCGGCTCCCAGGAAGCCAACCGTTACCACCTGCTTTGAGCTTTTCCAAAAGTAAACATGCTCTGGCGTTAGCTTGAGTTGCAGCTCATAATTACATTTGGGACAGACGTTACATTGAACTGGGACAAGCTCCTTTGTGGGCCTGTGCACTGGTGCAAAAATGTCAGAAACAGAATATTTATTTGTAATACTGACTGTGGCTTCCAGAAAAACACACAATGAAATGAATGAAAGCTTAAGCTCGACATGCCATCTTTATAACAGATTTATAATGGAACAAGTAGCTTTCTCAATGAAGCTTCAGTGACCGAAATGTGGAGACATTTTAAGGGAATGGAAAGTATAAATTTCCAAATTCCTTTTTATTTATTTATAATGCTTTCTTCTTATGACTCATGACTTGTTACAATGGAGAACCCCGCATGTTCATGTTGTTTTTGACGTATGAGAATTATTTTCGTTTAAATATTATAAAATGTGATCACTGTGTTAAAATGCCGATTAAGAACGAAGGAATTGAAGAATGAATCGTAAATGTAAATAATGTGTGTGTATGTACAGTATACACGCACACACACATTCAAATGCATAGTGCTTGGTACAACTGTAAGTACTTCGGGCAGGGAGTGGTCGGTCTGGAGGTGGATTATCCCAACGTAGCACTACCGCAAAACAAAACGAACATTTATTTCAACTTTCAAATGTTATCAACTGGATGCCACGCCCCGTCACAGAGCGTAAGGCCTCGACCAATCAGAATCCAGGGTGTAGGAAGGACGCGCACGCTGATTGGTCCATTCAAAAGAAAACCCGCAACCGGCTCCGCCATTTAAATGTTTTAAAAGTCGCGTGTGATTCCGTGTTTATCTGAAGTTTGGAGTAAGAGAAAGGGAGTTGAGCTTGCTGTCTATCTCCTCCTCGTACAAGGTAAGACCTGGAAACTTTACCTACCTTAGTGTGCACTTTTTCCTCACACATTTCGGTCCATAAAGTTATTCCACAGCCTACTTTAACGGTAAAAGTGCTAATAAGGCTAACCAGGCTGAGCCGAGCTAAAGTGTATGTTTACTTGCCTGTTTTCTAGTCGTTACTTGGACTTACTAGTAATCCAATTTTGTCAACAGTGAGTACACATTTTATACGAGGTGACGTTGTTCTCCGATCCATGTGCAGGCTTTCAGTCAAACACTTATAAACTGGCCACGAGTCTAACATCACACTGTTTTATTAACCTTGTTTTTGACTCTTCTATGCAACAGTATGTGATCAATGCATTGACAGATTTGCATGGAAATGTACTTGAGGCATTTTTTTATATGAGAATATTTTTTAAAAAGTGTGGCTTAATTGGCAGAAATTGGATATTTCTAGAAACCTAGACATAGTCTGAATTGGGTTTTTATTAGTGTATATTTGCCTTAAAAAGAAACACTGTGTGTGTAGCATCTTCTACAAGGTGAGAGGGTCATCTTCTAAAAATGATCATAGCCTCTTTCTGTCGTGCAATCAAACCAAAAACAAAGATAGACGGTCCTTTGGCAGCTGCTGAGGCTCCTACACAGTCTGCAACCTGCAACTCCTGCATGCTGCTAACTCTTCAAGTGTTGTACATCTGTTGTGGTTCAGTTACTCTTTAATAGGAATCATGGGATCCAGTGAGAGCAAGATGGTCACGTGTGCACCACTGAAGCCAGAGGCTGCCTTCAAGAACAGCCACGTGGGTCATCTGGTGGATCCTCGCTCTCCTTCGACAGGAATCGATCGGACCCCCATTCAGGTAGCAAACCCGGCTGACTTCCTGTCAGATATCATCCTCTCAGGTGTCAGATATATGGTGATTAGTTAAGAAAAGTCTGAATAATGACCTGTATTTTTTCCCCAGGTTGGTGTGACCAGAGAGGTGAAAACTGAGTGTCTGCTGGCGTTCCCTGATCCCCGCTCGCCAACTGTGGGCATCAGCCGCACCCCTGTCAGAGAAGTCATGAGAGGTAGGAGTTTGGTCGAGAATAACTTTAAAGCTCATTCTCCCCCACCTGTTAATTTCCCAGTGATCTGATGTTCTTCTGTTTGTCTTCACAGCAACCGTTGGGTCCTTTGCTCGCCGCCTGGGGATGCTTTTCCACAATGAGACGGAGGGCAAAGCCCCCGAGCCCCCTCAGAGGCACGCTAGTGAGGACGTGGAGGAGGAGGTCTTAAACGTGGAAGAGCTGGCTTCCACCGAGCCCCTCCTGACCCAGGAGCCCGTCCGCACCTTCGGCTCCCTGGCTCAGCGCAGAAGCCTCCTGACCACCCCCGTCACGCCCACTCTCATCAGCGCGGGCGAGTTGAGCCCTTTTGTGCTTCTCCCCGAGCCCCAAATGGAGGTGGAGCTGGAAACGGAGACGGACATCACCCTGGAGGAGGCCGAGGAGGCCAAAGAGTCTCCTCTTCACAAGAGGCTCAGCATGAGCCTGATCACCTGCCATGAGGGGGCAACATCGTCCCAGATCTTCGCTGAGGTGCACCGTGACAGCTCCTCGTCCCCGGGGCCCGCTGCGGAGGTGGAGCAGCTGAACGGGAATGATGTGGATCATTCCTACGCCCTCCCCTCTGTCAACATTGAAGCCGACTCCCCCGCTGAGTCCTCCCCACCCACCGATTCCGGTGATCTCCCGGGTTCAGTCTCTACAATACAATCAGAGGAGGAGGCGGAGGAGGAGGAGCAAAAGCCGTCTTCAGTGGAAGCAAAAGACTCTTCCTTGCCCGTCACGCCGGTCCCCACCCCGGAGCAGCCGCAGACCTGCACCGGCATCCGCTGCCCCACCTTCGACCCGAGGAGCCCGAGTCAGGTGGTGTTCAAGCCGCAGTGGCTGGGGAAGGGCTTCGGCGTGGCTGGGCCCAGAGTGAGGGGAGTGCAGGGGAAAGGAGGGAAGGGAGGCTCCTCTCCTCTGGCTGTGCACGTGGCCGTGAAGAAGGTGGCCAATGAGAACAAGGGGCAGTCCGGGAAACGCAAGCAGAAAGGTGTGTGAAAGCTTGAGGCCTCTCAGTTTCCCCTCGATGACAAAAAACATGTGTTTTTGTGTTCTGACATTTCTTTGATTCCAGGCACCGAAGGCCGCTCGCCTCTGCAGATCCTTAAGGAGACCAACTCTCCCCGGGACCCACACGCTCAGGTATTGGAATCTTGAAATTTCCCCATTCTTGGATCAATGGAGGTATTTCCTATATTAGCCTACTCATCGTTTATCATCATTATGTGTCTGCCCCCTCCTCCCAGATGAAGCTGAAGGTGTCCACCCCAGACAGGCAGAGAGGGAGAGTGCTGACAGTGTCTCTGGACAAGGAGAACAGATAACTCACTACAGTCCAGCCACGGGTCTACTTCTTCTCTCAGGCTTTTATGTGTACAGCTCTTTGAAATGACTTTTCTTTTTACCCTTTTGTATATTCCTCAAGTTCCGCTTGCTGCAGTTTCCTATTCTGGTTTTCCTCATTGTAAATATGAATAAAATTATTTGTAAACATACCTATGTTTTTAAATGTCCATTGGTTGTATATTATTTTATCATTTCGCTTGTGCTTTTTCTTTTAGAAATTCTTAGAATGTGATTTTGTGAAAGCACTTAAATTGTAAGATTTTTAGTCTCTCTGTCTGTTCAAACAATAAAGGTTCAACGTTTCCTTTCATTTGTATTAGAAGAAGAAAAGTCCCATTTGTATTTCTGCCTTTTTAATTGCATCCCTCCTGGCCTTGACACAGTGGTTTATGCCTTGTATTATTGTTGGGTTTTTTTATTCCAATAAGCAGGAGGTTCAGAAGGAGACACTAGAGGGAGCCTCTAAAAATATCATTTGAATTTGATCCATGAAAAGAGGCTGCTTTGCATATCTAAATCCTAACATCCAAATTTGTGTACGGGCTAAAAAAAAAACTAACACTCGCACCTTCCCATTGTTCTCCATGTCTGCTGATAATTACAAACCTCTGAAACACAATGACTGAAGCTAGCGTGTCATGAATTAACACTAAAGGCTTGTTTAATGCAGAATCCCATGTTTATTAGACAGTCTTTAAGAAAGGTAGTATTGCTTTTCTCTGCACATCATGTCGTATCCAGTGTTGGAAAAGAGGCAATCAAAATTCTCATCAGAACTTAAAGGGGTTTTTTTTGTATGTACACAAACTGTCCTCCAAGTTTAGCTCAAAAAGCTGCAGAGAAATAGGTAAGTGGTCACATAGTACAGATTTAGTTGTATTGCTCGTATGTGCACAATAGACGTGTTCATCCACAAAACACTCATACAAATGTCCTCCTGTCCTGAGACAAATGGGTCATCCTTTTTTTTTTTTTTTTGTAAGTGCTTAGTGAACCATGGAAACCATTTTATCATCCCATCTGTCAGTTCAACAGTTTAACCAAAGCACTTTCCAGGTCTAGCTACTGGGACTAAGGGGGTGGGTGGGTGGGTGGCTGGGAGGGAGGGAGTTATTAGGCCATCTGATGAGACCCCCAAATCCTGGTTAATATTGTCCATCAATCACATACAAAACGACTCAAACACTAATGTAGACATCTGCAAACTATAACTCCATTTTAATTAAGATTAGAAAATGGAAAGAAAGTAAATGTAAGCATGGAGGGAGTCTAACAAGAACTAAGAACAAACGACAGTCTGAAACAAAAACGCAAATGCTCATATTACTCATATGACATGATTTATGCTTCAATATAAAATACAGGATAGCTAGTGTGAATCTACACAGGCTGCAGCTTGACACATATTCAACTCTATCTCATCCAGTGTGCTACCATTTCCATTTGGCAACTGTTCTCCTCGGGTGATCTCTGAATTGCTGCGACACGTGTGCATATGTTGTCAGTTTATAACGCAGTATATTAAACTATTAAGAGGAATGATCTTTTTTCTGAGTCCCCCAACCCCAAAATTTCCCCGTAACGTGAGAAGCTGACACCGCGGTGTGACAGGGGGGAGGAGAAAATCTTCACATTACAACACCTCTCCGATATTAGACAGGACTTGGCACAATTGAAATACCCTCTGCTCACCCTGTGCGGCTCCTTTCTAATTTCCAATTTCTTTTTTTGTTTTGTTTTGTTTTATCTTCTTCTTTGCTTCCTCCCAGCCGGGTGTTGACTGCTCTCTTTCTGCTCGCCGACGAGGGAACAGCCTCAGTTCCAAATCTTGAGGAAGCTGTCCCAGGATCCCGTGCACACCGCCATGCCATCTGAGGACACGCCGATGCAGCTCACCCTGTTGTCGTGACCGGCCAGCACTCCTGCACCACCGCACAAGAGAACATATTGTAAAGCCGAGGACTAATGAAAGAAATTCCACTCACATGCCAACAAATCTCTCCATCGTTTGGAGTGAATCGCTCGAGATGTTACAGAAAACAGGTTCTGAATTGTCTCCGTTTGTTCCCTGTACTCACCGACTCTTTCGGACTTGAGCGTGTCCCAGATGTTGACGTTGAAGTCGTCGTAGCCGGCCAGTAAGAGGCGGCCGGACAGGGACGGAGCCAGGGAGGTCACCCCGCACATGATGGTGGAGTCGCCGTAGGTGATGAGCTCCTGGTCGGCTCGCAGGTCGTACAACTTGCAGGCGGCGTCATCCGATCCGGTTATCACTGCGTTCCCATTAGGGAAGAACTTGGAAGAAAGAGGAGAAGAGAGGCGGTTAGGCAGGTCGGGCTCGTCTTAAGCCGAAGGACAAATAAAGAAAGAAAAAGAAGAAGCTCTAATCCAGACGCAATGCTCACCCCGATGGCGTTGATGTCGCTCTCGTGGCCGCTGAAGGTCTGTCTGCATGTGCCCTCCCTGATGTCCCACAGCTTGGCTGTGGAGTCGCACGCCCCTGAGATGAAGAACTTGAAGTCTGGGGACACGGCCAGAGACATGCAGTCCCCCTGATGTCCCGCGAAGATGGTCTTCTGGGTCCCTGTCTCGATGTCCCACAGTACGCTTGACGGAAAAACAAACAATCGTTTATGTATTTGAACTCCAGAAACAGACACTGAGACACCCAGCGACACAGAGTTAGAGATCTATTCCCACCAGGTGCAGTCTCCAGAGCTCGTGATGATCTCACTGTCGCTGAGGAAACGGCAGCAGGACAGGTAACCTGGAAAACCGAAGAGGAAAAGAAAAAAACTGAGGAACCTTGCAAGTGGAAAAAAAACCCCTCGACCTCAGATTTCCACCGCGCTCACCTGTGTGCGCCGCCAGCTCGCGCATGACCTTGACGTTCCCGTCCTTGCCCTTGAGGTTGTAGATGGAGCACATGTTGTCCAGGCCGCCACAAGCCACCAGGTTTCCCGAAGGAGCGTAGGCACAAGTCATCACCCACGACGACTTGAGAGGGATGGCATTCACCTGGGGAAGACGAGTTAAACTCCCCGCTTTAAGCAATGAAACACTGCTACAGTAGGTCAAGTCTGATTAAACTCTCTAATTAGGATGTTTTTCCCTCTAATCTAAGGCCTCACATCTAAGGCCTCATATGCTCTTTCTCCCTCTATCACTCCTACTGTCGTGACATATCATACCTATACTGCGTCCTACCTTGTTGGTCGTGATGCTGTCCCACACTATGAGTTTTCCATCTTGGGAGGCACTGACACACAGCCGGCTGGTGAGACAGACAGAGGTAGAACCTGAGTCATCTGAAGCCTGAATGTCAAGCTAATTTATCCAGATAAAAGTCAAGTATGCATCCAAAATCCACTTTGCTAAACTTCCGCCGACACCCTCTCACATTTGTTGGCTCCGCGACATAGAAACGCATCACATCTGGCCAATGAAATAAAGCAGCGGGTGTCCTTTCCAATTGCGTATTCACCTGGATTCAGCACCCCAGTGCATAGCGTAGATCTTGGCAAGGTGACCCCTTAGTGTTTTCCTGGTCTTCATCTGGATCCGGCCCACCACCGTGATCCCAGCGGCTGCTTCTTGCAGTGTGGTGTCCTGCACAGCCTTCCGAGCCGCCTGCGGATCAGACACAAACAAGAAGTCAGAGTCATGGCCGGACGCAGGTATCCCGGAGGTATGTCTTCAGTTCTTTCTAGTGAATAACAAAAAGGCTTGCATCTGCTCACAGTGATCTGGTCTTTGAGTCCATCCACCTCCTTCCGCAACTGCTCCATTTCCCCCATGGTGATGGTTGTCAGGCACTGTCAACCACTGAGACGTCCGGAAAGCCGATGATCCTGAGATCGAGAAGAAGGAGACGAGCGATTTGGGCGCTTAGATTAGTTTCCAAGTCGTCCCATCGACGAAACAGACAGACAGCTTGCTCTTGCTCTATTTTCCGGTCCCTTCTAGATTTTTCTTCCTGCGCCTACCTGAATGTTTTTAGTCCTGCCTGGCTTCGGTCTCAAACTAAGTGCTATTTTGCAAGTCAAACTGGTCCTCGTCTACTTTGCAAACTTTCATAAACACACAAGACACACACACACACACACACACGCTCAAAGCCACAGAACACACCTATGCTTGTAACTGGGCGCAAGCACACCCACCCATACACACACACACACACACACGCACACACGCAGGCTGTATGAATATTCAAGCATGACATTATCAGAGAAAGTGTTTGCTCTTCAGAAGATGTGACTCTTGAAGGAAAGCACACATCCTCACCCTGAATGTACACACAAACCAGTATGTCCTGTAATAATGTCATCAGCGCAGGAGCTCCCAGCCGGTCGTCTCTCTCACTCCTTGGCAAATTCACAACAATGACAGGTGGTTTGTGCCATTTAACACTCCAGTGAGCTCTCACCTAATGTTGATGGCTATTGAATTTGGTAATGTCGTGATTAAATGAGCAATGTTTACCTGCGGCCCAATCGCCTAATGGACAAAGTCATACAGTGTGACAAATGCAATCAGGGCACAAGTGAAAAGGCCGAGTCACGATCGAGAGCGGATTTTTCTTTTTTTTTTTTTTACAGAAAGACAGAAAAGCTCAAAGAAGACACGACACACGATTCTGGCAAGGCCACAGTAAAGACATCCCTTAACTCAACGATACAACTTCTCCCTCCACCTGTACGCATGCAGAGGGTTCAAAACCACGTTTCCTTTGTGAGAATAGCCAGTTTTCCCCGCGACAATTCCTTTATCTTACCTTAGAAAACAGACAGGGAGGAAAACACCTGCGTCGATCTTATCTTATGCGTCCCCAGGGAGATCTTCTCTCTCTCTCTATCTTTCACTATTTGAATGGCTGTCCCTGTCAAAACACATGACCGAGTGGATTTGCGTCTAATTTGTTTGAAGAGAAAAGGAGAGGAAGGGAGCGAAGAAGGGAGTGACTGTAGAAGGAAGAGATTTGCTTTAATTGTTTGCCACCGGGCTCTATCCTTTATCCGTGTGTAAAGCCTCAAGTGAACGGAAAAACGTCCTGAAACTTGTCAAAACAAGCGCAGATTTAGGGACCCAAGCAGTAACAACAACAACAACATCGGGTGTCCTGCCTGAAACTGCTGAGGACCACACTGTCTCTGAAGTTGGTGACAGGGGATTTCAGGCCTTTGTTCCAGACGGGAAATTACTTTGATAATGAGAGTTGTAATGAATGCTTGAGTGTTTTAGTCTGTGCTATTACCCTTTTGCCATTCTGTTCCTGGGACCCTGCCATTGTTCCATGTGATTAAATGACGGCCAGGGGTTGCTGGATGGCGGAGTGCATTAACACAGCCGGAGAGAAGAGGGGGCAGAGAGAGAGAGAGAGAGAGGTAAAGAGAGAGAGAGAGAGAGGGAGGGAAGGGGGAGAGAGGGGTGGAGGGTAAGAGGCGAGGCAGGAGAGTGAGTTTTAAATCCTACTGGCTGAGATTTTAAGGGAAGCCTTTTGAATCAAATCTGCTCTCATCCGATTACTGACTGCTCTTTGCATCTGGATAAGAGATGGAGGAAGGGGTGGGGCGGGGTGGGGTGGGGTGGGCAGATAGTGGGATGAGAACGAGGGAGGGGGCAGATGGAAAAGGTGGAACAGAATGCAGAGAGTTGTGGGAACTGATGCCTTTGAAAGTAGGTTTTTTTTTTTTCCTCGAGGAGACCGGGCCCGTGAACTCGAGTCTGACCAATGAGCGTGGTCCCGTGAGGTTTTGCTCCTCTAGCTCGGCTCAGAGACTCAGACGAGTGTCCTGCATCTGAGATTTGATGTGTAAAACGCAACATTTTAGAAATGCTCCCTCTCATTTTTACCAAAACACTACACCGACATGCTGAGTTTCTGCTACACTTGGGTAATATAACATCTGGACAAAGTAAACGTGTCTGATTGTACAGTGTCTCTGCCTGTGTGTAAGGCCTAACATTTAATTTCTGCAAATTTCTGTAATTACGTACATTTTTCACAGGTATTAAAGAAACTAGGTTACGTACAGAAAGGCCTGTTACTTTGTCCATTGCCACTTTCTCCGATGTGATTCTTCTATTATCTCTTTAAAAAAAATGACATAAATTATAGAGAGAGACTTTAGGCCTTGTGGTCCACATCTCAAATAACAAGTACTTTATTCTCCCTTTAAGAAATATTACCGTCACAAAATGTATGACTAGCCACAGATGATTTAACCCAGTTTTGCTATGCAGATTATGTCTGTCTGTCAGCAATACAATGGACAAAAGGAATTTGTTTGTTGTTTAGACTCTCTCCTCTCACATGATAAAATCACCATTGTGTGATGATCCGATGTGAATCCCTGTTTAGCGTGTGCCACAAACATGGCACAATAGGCGCGTATGTCTATTAAATGTGGACTGAAATAAAGCAGAGATTAGAGAATCATTTTGAGATTTGTGCTCTCACGTCCTCTTTCTCCGCTTTCTAAGAAATCTGGATTTTTCTTTTTAATTTCTAAACATAACTAAACATCGCTTTGTTCTTCAGAGTAAAGCGCATCCTTCAAAGCTTTTCTTGAGCCTTTTGCCAGATTGTTGAATGTGATGTTCTTTTTGTTTTTAACCTTGAACTTCTCTGACCTTCTGCATCTGATCCATGGTGTGAGCAGCATGGCGCCACTTCACAACATCTCAGAGCAAAGTGTGTGTGTGTTTGTGTGTGTGTGCGTGTATGTGTGTGTGCCAGAAACAAATGACCATCCACTCACCAAATAGGAGACTCCTGTGAAGATGTTCTGGCAGACCAGTGGATCAGTCTTCCTCTCCCTCTGCTCTCTCTCTGGCCGTTGTCATAAGTTCAGCCCGCCTGTCTCCACACGTTCTCCCGCTCATTCACTTTTGGTATCACACACACAGCGGGATATTCCTTCGTCACTCACTCTCTCCACTGCTCCTATGAGGAACAGATGAGGATTGGAGGGATGAAGGGAGATCAGTGATGAGGGGATAAACCCTGGGATGGACAGAGAGAGAGAGAGAGAGGTGGAGGGGGTGTTGTGCGGTGGAGGGGGGGTAAAAGAGACAGAAAGGGAGAGGAGACAGTAGGGGGAAACCAAACAAGGTGCAGAACGTGGGGATGGGGGTCACAAGGCATGAGCCAGGGTGAATCCGTATCAAAAACCAAGAGATGGAAATCGTGGAGGGGAGGGGGAAAGAAGATAAATAGAGGACCCGGGAACATGGCTTTTTATGGTGCTGGGGTAGACTTTAAAAGATCTATGACTGGCGGGCGGCTTCGTGTTTTGTAAACCTGGGGTGAAGCTAATATTAGAAAGTTTATGGGCAGAGATGGAGAATGGCAGAGCTGGGATCAGACAGGGTACAGTGATGAGAGAGGTCTCTCCAGTTCATCTCTGACCAGGAAAAAACAACCTCCAGGAATGGAGGAATATGTACTGGAATTGAATGGGAAACAAGGTCGTGCTTGTGCTTTCCATATTTTTGACTGTCGAAAAGCAATTTTCCCTCTTCATTTGCTCGCTGTCGACCTAATGTGACATCTGCAGGTCTCTGATAGAAAACATGGCCCCTTCATATCACTGAGGTGTCACATCACCTGTCGGTACCAATCACCTCTGATGTGCTGTTATGAACGAACGCAGCCTTCACCCCGTGTCACAAGAAAACTCTTTCCCCTTTACGGCCTTTTATTTTTCTGGCTCTCTGCGTCATTTTCAAAAGGAAATGATTGATAGTTTCACTTCAAGTTCCAGCCTTTTTGAAGTTGTTTTCCGAGCGGGAGAGCGAGTCAACCACTTGACAGAAGCACCAGTGTGATGACAAACGTGCACATTTGGAGGTACTACAAAGCACAGTTTACAGTCACTGACGTCATATGACGATGGTTATATAATTGATTTAGTGGCTCAGAGTACAATGCACGTTATGAGCTCCATGCAAAAGAAGGATGGAAGTAAAAAAAAAAAGGAGATTACTAATCATTGACCATATGATTGAACAGCATCATTGTAACATACTGTGCATTGGTCGCACACACACACACACACACACACACACACACTAGCTGGAGGGAACTTGTGTTATATGAGAGTTTTACTGAATTCCTGCTGCTTGTTCTGCAACACAGAAGTGGATAAACAAAAGTTGTGCAGTTTTTAAAGTGTTGACCTTCGCTCGGCGAAGCACGGGGACGGCCGAGCCGAGCGCAGCGAGCCTGACCCTGGATTTGGAGAAAATGGATTGGCTGCACAACGGGCCGTGAGATGGAGCGCAAAACTGAGAGGGAACAATAAAGATAGAAAAAAAAAAGAGAGAGAGAGGGATTTGGAGAGCGAGCCGGAGAGTTATTTCGGGCTTGGACAATGATGTCTTGATCTTGCATTATCCCAGCGATAAAATCTTTTATTTTACTATTTGCAGCTCCGAGTCAAAGTAGCATTTCTTTAGTTTGGTGCTTTTGTTCATAAGGCTGTTTTTTTTCCCCCCTGTACAGTCTGTAAAGCCTGGCAGAGGGTCACTGATCCCTAAGCCTTGTTTTCAGTAAATGGGGGTAAGTGAGCGGGGAGGGGTGTCGTGACCGGGCTAAATGGAGGACGGGTTTGACCAAAACAGCTATTGTGACATCAGCTCGGCGTTAATGCACCAATCTTTTTATCCCTCCGTTGAATGTCACGTCGGGATGACGCCTCAAAGTGGCGTACGGCGGTCGGGGGGGGGGGGGGGTGGGGGGGGGGGGGGTGGGGGTGGGGTTGGGGGGGACGCCTGACGAGCCGCTCGGGACACAAACGGCGGGATAATTAATGCGTCGGAGGTGCGATGTAAGGGATGAGCGACCACGTCATCTGCTCACTACACGCAGCACTCACTTCTAATGACAACAGGATGCTGCGATTTCTGTTTTATAACTACGCCATCGGGCCTTACGTAATTTCCACTAATCACATAAAATAGAGAGGAGGGGGGCGGGGGGGGGGGGGGGTGACATCACCGCGTGGCGTAAATTTCACGCGCCTCTGCCAACTGTGTAATTGGAGCAGTAGACGAGCGGGGTGCTTAGTCCCAGGCCATCTATAAGATGCATTAAACAGACATAACACCTACTTAAAAGAGGGTGGAGATTAACGCAGACTTTTAGGGTGCCGTGTGCGGTTTCCGCGCGTGAGGGGAGGGAAAAGGTTAAAGCCGAGGTTCCATTAAAACGGGCCAGCCGACCCAATTCTGCGGTGGCGGCGGGATTATAACACAGGGTGGGGGAGTGAGAGTGTTAATATGGCCCATAAACAGTACTTGACTCGCTACTCTAATGCACTGGACCAAGGGCAGGGAGAGGAGGGGGGGGGGGCAGAAAGGAGCCACTGGTTGTAATGGGA
Source organism: Karalla daura (assembly GCA_029224185.1). NCBI lineage: Eukaryota > Metazoa > Chordata > Actinopteri > Chaetodontiformes > Leiognathidae > Karalla > Karalla daura. The sequence goes on along the minus strand of CM055191.1, from coordinate 9,370,670 downwards.
CGGATAAGATGGGAGCTTGTGGCCGAGTGTCGAGCCCGGCTGGACGTGAATGATTAAATGATCTCTCGCTGGATTACTATTCCATATTCTAAATGGGAGATTTTTTAAGCTTCATAAACAAATGCACTCATTTATGAGGGATTAACAGTAATCTCTCTATTTCTATCCTTTTTTTTCACCATGCACCTCTCTCTCTCTGTGTTCCCTCTTCTTGCTGCCTCAAACTGCAGTTTTTGATGTACTTTGCTATTCCAGCCATTCCCCTTCACCACATTGTTGTCCAGTTGTGTCTCTTATTCCTTTCATCTACAAAAAAAACAGACAGTGACAAACACAGAAAAGTATTAAACCCATTTTTTTTGTACTTTTAATCACCAGAGAGTCGCAGCAGGTGTGAAGTAATCACTTAATAGATTACTACCAGCTTTGTTTTAACTTTTTTTTTGTCCTCACTTTCTCTCTAATGATCCCACAGTCCCGCAGTCGTGTGTGTCGAGATGGTATAGGGCGCTCGTGTGACATGCGTGTCTGCTGTTTTAATCCCTGCATTTTTAAAATGGAAGAAACTCGGCAGCAAAAGCAAAAAATGATTAAAAAAAATGGATGCCTGAGAGAGAAGAAGACGGCGTTTCCTTCATTTAAGTGGAAAATGAAAACAGTGGAGCGTCTGAACGCTGGGCGCTACGGTCCGGTTATGGGGTGGTGGACTTAAATCCAGCAGCAGTGGAGGCAGATGAGAGTATTTTCCGGCTCTGTTGGTTCAGTCAGTCAGGCTTTTGTTCTGGCTCTCAGAGCTCATCCCTGCCCCCCGTCACCCTTCCTCTCCCTCTGCTCCTCTCCTTGGGCGCTTGGCTGCGAGCGTTGCGGCCGGCCGTGCCCTCCGCCTCCTCCTCATCCTTCTTCACCACGCTCTGTCCGTCCGCGGCCCACATGGCCTCCGCCTCCTCCCGCTCCTGGGGGCGAAGCACAGTGGCGGCAGATAAAACATCGACTCATCCCGCTGCTTTTTTCTAGCCCGGCACCTCGGTATTTGTAGCCTTTTGTGGTATACGGTATTAGTCCCCAAAAAAAAGAGTTTCTCTTCTCATAAAGTGGGATTATGTAGCTTTTGCTGAAGGGTAAAGGTAAATATGCAAATGTAAAGCAAAGGTCCTACTTGTAGAGAGAAGTAATAAAGCCCTCCTGCAGTTTCAGTGATTATTAAGAGGTGTCTGTTTGGATTTGTCAAACATTAGAAACAATATGCTACATAATGTATGTATAATTTAGGCCTGTGTTGCTTGAAATTGAGGGATAAATGGAGACATTCTAGTCTATTCTGTTCTATTCTGAACACACATCTGAGGCAGAAACACTAAAAAAGGAAAGCATGGCTGTGTTTTTTGTCAGATATTTGTCACTAAGACAGTCTACGACGTGTGTGTCGGACAGCACTGGAGCTGTAACAACTAATCGATCTAGACTAATCGACCTTTTAAACAACAGCCAACTATGTTAATTAGCAATTAATGGAATGTAACATTGAAAAGTGATGAGATTGATTTTAAGTCAAAATTTGTGGTTCTCAGCTTCTTTAAATGTGACTATCTATTGGTTTCTCTGGTCCTCTGTGACAAAACTGTGGTGAGGACAAAAAGGCTAATTACTTTAAAGACCTTTGTGAAACATACATTGACCATTTTCACCGCTTTTGCATCATTATATAATATAATGACAACTAATAACAAAAAAAAACAACTAATAGATTCATTGAAAACATAATCTACTGCTTAATCAACTGCATAAATGACTGTTTGTTGCAGCCCTAGACAGCACATAACTCTAGCTACTCCAATTAATTGGTGGCTTAACTAATAAAGATCGGATAAGAAGTGATTGGATAAGCTAAGCTAAGATAGGCTAAGATAGGATAGAATAAGGGTGCAGGGCCTTTCTGTGTGGCATTTGATCTCTCTCTCTGCCTCACACAGCTTAGAAATGTGCATATTCAGACCTGCTGAAGATAGGCACTGTGATTTCTGCTGATTATCATTTTATTGCTCTAACCTGTCGCTCTAAAACTCTAGCAGGTTATAACTCTCAAGCATTGCTGGGTGGACAGAACGGCTCGTCTTCTTCCGTGTGAATCTCTGATAAACATCAAAGCGTACGATCCCTGAGCGGGCACGGTGAATGCCTAAGCATGAACAAAACCACCCAATTTGCATTCTTCTCCAGCTGCTCCTGGTTATCTAACACGGGTGTCGTGACATGGACAACCACATGACTGCAGGAGAACTGAGGCGAAGGTCGTGGCTCTCACCATGTCCCTGTACAGCTTCTCTTTGGTGAACCAGAGGGCCAGCGCGCACCGCCTGCCCCTGGTCACGGCAGTCACGCCGTGCGGATTCACCGGGCCCGAAGAGAAACCCACCAGGCGGCCGCAGCTGGGCTTGACTCGAGCCTGGAGAGGCGGGAGAGGAGGGAGAAACCGGGCTGTTAAAGAAAGAGCAAGTCAGTCAACGGAATTAAGTTTGGTTTAAAGGAAGTAGCTTACCGTGACTGTTTGGGCATCCCTGTTAGTGAAAAACAGCTCCCCTCCGTCAAAGTTATCGTTCAGATAGAGGATAGCGCTGCAGCAGAAAATAAAGTTATCACATAACGATGAATTTGGATCAGTCAGTTTCTCTTATTGGGATGCCGAGGCTCCCTTTCCCTGACTGACTGTGTTTGTGTACCTGAGGTCTCTGTGTACAAATGCTGGTGGTTCCCTCCAGCACTGCTTGGTATCCGGCTCCAGGAGACAGTTGTCGACATGTACAGGGTGAGACAGGTCCAGCCTGCCTTCCTGGTCACCTGAAGGCAAAAAAAACAAAACCAAGACAAGCAATTTTCAGTCCCAAGGGAACACGTCTCAGTCTGCAGCCAGAACCCTAAAGTCGTAACTCGACGTGTTAATGATCCCTTGAGGGAGAGACGTGGATGGACTTGGCATTACCTGCAACTGCACTGCGGCAGACCAGGTGCGTGAAGGAGACAAAGAGGCCCGAGGGGCTCCTGAAGTAGGAGTGCAGCAGGACTCTCACCCTCTCCCCTAGTTCATGCAGCAGCCTGGCGTCGGTCTGGTTCACCAGGCCGTCCTGTGCCAACTGCAAAAGAGATTCAGATCACTTAAAATAAAAATAATGAATAATAAATCAAATAATATGAAGACAGAAAACACCTTCTGCATACACTCACCACTCACCTTCAACGCTCTGAGGACAGTGAGGCCTTCAAACGTCTCATGAGGCGTGTGTGGGGACCGTCGCCCCCGGTAACCGTCTCCGACAGATCCCGCGACCTATCAGACACGATGAGGAAGTCTAGATGAGAGTTTCGCAGTGGTTATCCGGGAGAGGCTGACTCTTCGAATGTCTCGAATTTTACCGTGGCTAGCTGCAGTATTCTGTCACACTCCTTCTCGGTCATGACCCCGTCCAGCACTACGCGATTTGTCCCGTTCATGACCTCGTCGTCCATGGCGATGGTCACACCCACCTGAGGGACTGTACCGCCTGCATCGGGAAGATGAAGTGAGATGAAATGTTTCGTTTCTGCAAACTCATATAAAATGCAGGGTGTTCTTACCTGCAAAAAAGCCACTGTCGTCCACTTCCTCCTGCTGCTCTACCTCTTTAACTTTGTCTTTCTCAGATCTATCATTGAAACACAGACGGAAGGTTAGGTGAGGTAGGTTAAGAATGGCGAAGAAAGCATCCTTGGTCTTTCTCACCTCCAGGCATCCCTCAGTGATTCTGGCACAATGTCTTCAGGAGTCCAAAGATCCTAAATGGAAAGGAATTATTGAAAAGATGGATATCAATGTGTGGAAAAGAGCAAATACATGTGCCTCTGTGCTTACTGGGTCGACAAATGTGAAGTCAAGGTTCTCCATGCCAAAATACAGCAACTTCTTCTCTTCCAAGGACCGAGCGATGTATCTAACAATCTCCTGAGTGACAAACAAAACGTGAGAAAATGAAATAGACGTTCAGGAAAAAAAAAAAGAAAGAATAAACAGCTTTATCACTTCTTGCAGTGGCGCAGTCCATTGCAGTGAATTGGTGATTAAGTGGCACGGTACCTGGGCAGGCTCCACACCATGTGTCTCAGTGTCTCCTCCTAGTGTCTCAGAGTAGAGCTGCAGGTTGTCTAAGGAGTCCTTATCAGTGGGGTAGAAGAGGAGAAGAGAGCGAAGAGTCTGCACCGCTCCCCTGATATCACCAGCTGAGGGGGAACAGGGACGTAGAATGAGACAGAAAGTAGGACATATGTATACACATTTTTATATATATGTATACACACACACACACATATATGTGTTTTTTTTCAAACTTGTTCACATACCTGGTAGAAGTTACCATTAATTTATAAATGAATAAAAAAAACTGATTTTTTTATATAGATCTTACATTTTTCCTGAAACTGTTTTTTTCCCCTACTTCTCCTACCTACTTTCCAACCTTTCCTATCTATAATGAGATCATAACATCGAATACGACTTGAGCTCTGACCTTTAAACTGAGCGATGTGCAGATGCTCCAGCTGTGTGGGCAGAAAGTCCTCCTGAGCAGAGATCCTTCCAGGCCTTGTGGCGACCTGAGTCACACAGGCCTGCCGACAGGCGAGCAGGGAGAGGGAAAGAGCTGGACAGAAAAGACACGTTTTCGCCGCTATTCTCTCTCTCTCTCTCTCTGCAGATAAGTTGAGCCTCAGTCTTGAGGGCTTTTTAATCTTTTTCTTTTGTACCTGCAGCCTTCTCGAACGCCCCGTCAACACTGTCCACTCCCCTGTCCTCGGGCAGCGGCTGTGAAGCCACTTCACACTGCACCCGGCACTCGTCTGTCTGCCGCAGCGTCTCATTCACACACGCTTTCCATTTCTCCACTCCTTGCGCCCAGTCGGAGGAGGCCTCGTGCTGCATAGCTGAGTCATACAGGACCTGTGTTCAGCGGGGAGCAAAGGCAGAACTGAACTGAACTGAATTCGAGAGTGATGCTTGCTCTGTTTTGTTATTGAGACATTAAACTTGGCTCATCGCGACGACTATTCAAGCCCATTTTGAAACAAGTCCATTCATGTGTCTTCTGAAATAGACAAATTAAGTCAAAAGTCGAAAGCAGGTTTGGATTACATGGCTGGATAAGCAAAATTAAGGAGGCGAGGGAGAGGAATTCTGCACCTCAGGCCATGGCTGTCAGTTCACACTCCCATCAGCAACATATTTCTTGTTTAGTCCCTCCTTCTGGCTACCGTCAAGATGTATTCAGACGTAAACAAAGTTGGGTGTGTGTGAAATTTTAACTCAACTCATCTTTATTTTAAGTGCCAGTTCATAACAGACGTTATCTCGAGGCACTTTACAAAAGTGAGCAACAATATGTGCAGACAAGTAACATAGCGAACACAAAAAAAAGAGAAACCTCAGGATGAGAGACAAAGGAGGGGATCCTCGCCCAGCCTGAAGCAAGACAGTCTTAAGCTATACATGGATTGAAGGCTAACAATTTAGTTTTCAGTTTAGAGGTCAAATGAGTCCATAGTAGGAGCCTTGCATGCAGCAGGAAGAGCCATGGTGAGGGCTCTTTTAAGCCCGAACAAAGTGGTGGAGAAAGAAAAGTAAACTAAAATTATGTTTTTTATGGCAATTTGCATTCTTTCACTTCCCTTTATCATGTTTGGCAATTGAACCTGTGCAGTTTATGGACATGACACCAGATGACTCCTATCACATATGCATCCCTCCTCACCCAGTGCTTCTCGTTCTCCATCTCCCTGTCCTGGAAGGCATCCTCGGTCACTCCCGTCATCCGCCTGTACTTCTCGATGTTGTTCCTCATCTCCAGGTGGCTGGGGTTGGCCACGAAGTAGGTGTGAGCCGCTGCTGCCGCCTTCTGCAGCTTTTCCAGCTGAAGCGGGGAGGAGAGCACGGATGTCACACGACAAGATCTCAACGGGCCCTAAAACTTTGGTATGGGAGCTGCTCACCTTGTAGTACGTGACCTGCAGGAAGTTGTACGGGTTGCGGCTGCTGAATTCATATGCGATGTCTGTAGAGACGGGGAGCTGTCCCGTGGGTGTGACAGAGCGCCCGATGCAGAACTTCATACATTCAGCCTTCTGCTGCATCCAGTCAAAGGCCCAGAGATCCCACAGCCTGCCCTCCTCTGAGTCTATATGTGCAGGTAGCATTATAAGGAGAGAAACACAGTTAACTTTGTTCATCATTTAGCTCTTATCCTTCCTTCTTCTACTACCATCTCCTCTTAACTAGTATTTTAACGCCACACTACATTGTATTACTGCCCTCTCTAGATAGTCTGAAGGCTTTAGAGCAGCATTTATTGTTATACTACCATCTCTTTGTAATGTATTGAATGTTTTTTCTCTTACATGGGTTGCTTCAGATGTAAGTATCTGCTTAATGCTTAATGCAAAATTATGTCTTAATAATAAACACTGTTTATGCATGGCTAGCATCTGGAGAAAATGCATTAAATCTCATATTTAGGCCACACACTTTGAAAACTGATAATCAGGGAAGCTGCCAAGTGACAGTAATCTAGTTTCCCACCCGTAATTATCTCGGCCCCAAAGACATTTGTGAGAACAAATGCAAGGGGGACCGTTTTAATTTACAGTCGCTGTAAATGTGCCACTGTGCACCAAAAGGCTCATTATGGTCTTAACAAAACAATAACAAAAGCTAAATGCGATAACACAGGGGAAATGGAGCATAATGTGTTTTATTTATGGTGTCAAGACCCCTCAATTGAGGCTGATGGGTCACGACACAATTATAGGGGTTAAAAGGGAAAAGTACCTGTTACACAGAATTGTCGTTCTTGCCCTTTCCTTAGCAAACACACCAATAACTTCCCCCTCTACTTTTACCTCGGGCCTTCAGGGGAGGAACAAACATACCATGACTGAGCTGAGGTCATAACATATGGGGTCTCAACTAAGTGTGACTTCATTTTAAGTGGCCACAAGGCAAAACATTTTGGGAATCACAAGCATATGTACTTAAAAGTTGAGTATTTTCATTAATTTAAACGTGCTTGATTTGCATGAGTTATGATCATTCCAAAGGAGTCTTATCATCACATAAGAGTTACTTATAAACTGGAATGGAGCGATCTGCATGCAAGTACTGCATCTTGGGAGTATTTGGTAACTCACCCAGGTGACTGAGTGGTTCTCTGCCTGCAGCCAGACACTCATCATGACACTGTCTGCGGACCCTGTGCAGTGATTCCCTGGTTGAGATGGATTTCTCCAGAAACTCCGCAGCTTTGGCCCACTCCTCTCCAAAGTAAGACCGTACCCCGCTGTAGTACAAGAAGTCGTAGGGCTGCAGGAGGGACCGAGCGCCGGAGCTGCCGATGCCCACGGTGGCAGGAGTAAAATGAAGCAACACTATTATAACTGAATGAAACGCCACGTATACAGTGCAGTCATAGCCCCAGTGCAGCGCCATGGTCCCAAACACAGACCTCGGAGCTGGGAGAGGAGAAGGAGGAGGAGGAGGAGGAGGAGGAGGAGGAGGAGGGGCTATGGAAATGACTTAGGAACTTCGGGGAGTTTCCTCTGAAGTGGGAACTGCCATTTTATTTTAACTCCTCTTTGCTTATTAAAAGGCATGGAGATGTGAATGATATGATTGCTTAATTATAACTATTTGCGGACATCTGAGTTTTCAGCATATTAGCACTTGTTGTGATACATGGATGCAACCACGAGAAGGCGCCTCGGTAAGGGTCGGTAAATATAGAAACAAGAGGTTGAAATTGTTTTTTAACGAGTTGTCTGGTAAATTGGTTATAACGCTACTATTAATCTTCACAAAAAAGATGATACAGATCTTTAAAAAATACACATTTACTACACGAAATAATTAAAGTGTAAATTATTGAGTTTAACGCTAATTAATGCTAGTACATTGGCTTTATTTGGTTTTATTTGTATTGAGTTGTTTAACGCTAATTAATGCTCATACATTGATTTTATTTCTAATTTAGCTTAATGGTTTGGACATTTTCAATTGCTTTTTTTTTCCCATTTTGCCATTTTTCCAATGCTTTTCTGGGTCGCGGGGGCAGCAATCTCAGAAGGGAAGCCCGGTTACTACAATATTTTAAGAGATTAGCATTAGATTAACTTGATATAAATAGCAAGGGAAATGCTTTCTTTGTCTGGGAATATTATGGCAGCAGAGTCCCCATCAGAGAACAGCAGAAGGTGAAAAACCCATCATCTGTCCCCAACTATGACCATTGTGGACCCATGAGGACCCACACCTCTCACAGAATAAGACGGATTAAATGCAGAGAAAGGGATAGGAAAGGAATATAGTTTAATGGTGAACCCGTAATTGTCTCACGGGGATAAATAAAGTTTACAGAATCTGAATTTAACCTTGTTACTAACTAGCATCTGACGGTAGGGTTCAACTGTTGTTACCGTAAATATTGAAGTAATTGGGGCTGAACTATAACTTATATTTGCGAGTTGTCTAGTTAATGCTTGACACCACGGGCCATCTTCAAGTATTATCCCGAGGTCTTAAATGCGCATTTACTGCCTTAAAAAAGGAGAACATTTTGCTCGTTTAACGCCGATTGATGCGCACATTTTGCAATACATTGATTCAACCACGAGATGGAGCCGTTGGTCGAGTCCAACTGACCTTACCGTAAATATAAAAATACGAGGGGTTGAACTGAAACGGGATTTAAGAAAACGTTCAACGAACCGGTTGAGACGCCACAGTTAATTTAAGCATAACGGTGTGATTTCAACGTTCTGGTAAATGTGAAGTGCATGTGCGTTAGCTTTATCAAAAATCACGACCGTTGGTGACTTTCTGTGCATTACGGTAATGAGGCGCAGCCCCATCGGCGTGCGGGAGTTCTCTCGGCCTTCCCTCAACACAAGGCTGCAGCTCATGATTCATTCAGCCGAACACAGACACCGAAAGACGGGATAGATAACGGGCACTTCTCCGAGCCGGGCTATCAAGAAGCTGGGGGGTGCAAACACAGAGGAGCAAGTGTCCCACTGAAAGGCGGAACTAGCTAGCTTTGTCATGGCGGATGTTGGAGAGGTTTTGATGTCGGTTTTGTCCACAATTCGGGTTCCGAAACCCGGGGACCGTGTCCACAAAGACGAATGCGCCTTGTCATTTGCCTCGCCGGTGAGCTATATCCTCCTTCTTTAAAGCCAGGACGTCAGTCAGCCAACAATGTCCTTTCGCTTTCCGATTGCTCCCCCTGCCTTTTGTCTTGTCTGCCATAACCTCCTGCCAGTGCTGTGCCACTTTGATGCACTGGCTTCCTACATTTTCCTGTGTGAGCTATGTAACTAGCACGCTAGCAAGCTAAGCTAATAATGCACTGTAATGGAAACTCTAGCTTAGCTAGCTTAGCCGTGTCACAGTAATTGGGTGTGCTGTCAAACTAGCTAGCGAGCTAACTTTAGGCGTTTTACGCTCAGCTGTCCATGCTCCTTTAACATAACACCCTACTCCAGATGTTCAGCTTGAGTAATGCTAAAATTTGAGGCTATTCTTAAAGCTATGTGGCTAAAACGAAACAACTGTCAATGAGATATGGATGAGACCCCCACTCACCCTCCTCCACCTTAAACTTGTTTTGTAAGGATGGAGAGAGATAAGGCCAGGGGATCACATATGACACTGATTCTGATTCTTCTTTCCAGGAAAGCGAAGGAGGCCTTTATGTGTGCATGAACAGTTTCCTGGGCTTTGGGAGTCAGTATGTGGACAGACACCATGCTCGTACTGGCCAGAGGGCTTACTTCCACATCACCCGGACTCGCAAGGCGAAGGTTTGCCCTGATTTATGATTAAGATTTCACATTTGGCTGGTTTTACACATGCCCACAACTGCATCCATGACAAATCATATCTTGTTTTTGCAGAAGGAGGACGACAACAACTCTGGATCGGGACACCCACCTAAGAAAAAGCCCACCAGGCTGGCTATAGGTGAGAGCATGAAGCGATAAGAACGCACATCATACAGGTTTGCACTTCTCGTGACTCACCTGCAGCTATCCCCAACTCTTGTTTCTGGTCTGTGCAGGGATCGAGGGAGGATTCGATGTGGAGCAGGAGCTGTACGAGGAGGACTTTAAAGTGGTCATCTTACCTGACAGACAGGAGGTGACATCAGATGACCTCGCTACCATGCCAGATGTTGTGAAAGAGCGGGTGAGAATTTATGTTTCTTTCAGATTCATTTTATTATGCTATGAAGCCATCCATCCATGATCTTAGTCGCTTTGTGTTTAAATCCTAGAGTTACTTTTATTTCTTCATGCCTTGATTGATGCCTTTCCTCCTTACCTCCATTAAAAGAATCATTTGACAGCTACAGACTTCTCAGATCTCAGATTTTCTTGACCACTATTAAGGCCCATTGCGGCCTGCTCCCTGTGAATGGTTAGCATCTTTTAGTTCCATTAGAGCCCTCGTATAACTTCGGGTCCTCGGGCAGAGATCTTCTCGCTGTCCCAGAGACCAAGTTGAAAAATAAAGGAGACAGCGCCTTGGCATTGGTGGCCCCAAAACCCTTTATTGAATAGCTTATCCTGGTTTTACCTGAATTTACACGCCTGTTTTCATTTGTTATCTATAACTATAACTCTATAACTTGTTTTTGGGTCTTAAAAAAAAATCTGCAATGTGGGACTAATACTGTGAATGAATTGCATTACTTTCAGTTTGAGAAAGACTTCATTTGTTCCTCCAGGTGTCTCTATCCATGACGGGTATCATGGCGGCCGACTCGGTGTCTCATACCTTACAAGTCCAGCAGTGGGACGGAGAGGTGAGACAGGAGTCCAAGCACGCCGCTGACCTCAAACAGCTCGACAACGGACTCAAGATCCCCCCAAGGTGACACGTCAGGCCACACCCAGGAACATGCCATCTTCCTATTCCTCTCCAAGCTTAACACTGACAATATTACAATGTAATATTACGGGATTCTGATATGAACCACCATTATGAGACTAGACATGCCGAGAAATACAAGAAAGTCTCAGATGCGTTAGATGCATGGACATCTGAAGCTTCACTAGCTCAGTCATTCCCAGAGAAAGGAAGCATTCGGAATACTGCATAGTCTGGGCTCCTCTTCCTCTGCTGTCACCGCGACCTAGAAACGTGTGGGAAAACGGAGAGGAGTTGAAACTATCCAGGCCAAAAAGTTTCTATTCTCAGGATGCAGTCGCCTACCATGTGGCATCATGCTGTTGTTGTTGTTGTGCCGCTCCTGGGTCCCAGTGGCTGGCGGTGCGAGGTGTGCGACCTCCAGGAGAACCTCTGGATGAACCTGACGGACGGCAAAGTCATGTGCGGCCGCAGGTACTTTGACGGCTCCGGCGGCAACAACCACGCCCTCCTCCACTTCCAGGAGACGGGCTACCCGCTGGCCGTCAAGCTCGGCACCATCACTCCTGACGGAGCAGGTGAGTCCCCTGGGATTCCACGCCACTTTTATCTTTTCCCCAGTCCGCATCACTTTCAAACCAAACGCAGTCCCAAATCTCTTTATATAAAAGTATATAAAACCTGTACATACCTCCATACAAACCACTGTGAGAGTATTTCTTACTGCTCAAAGAGATCACTGAATTGAATTTGAGATGTACTTGGAAAACCCTCTGGCAGTATTTATGTTTTTCTAAGGCTCATCGCTCATAATCATCTGCTCATAAACATCTGTTTTGCCCGCCCAGATGTGTATTCCTACGACGAGGACGACATGGTGCTAGATTCCAAGTTACCGGAGCACCTCTCTCACTTCGGCATCGACATGATGACTATGGAGAAGGCAAGTTCAGTGTTTTGGCTGCTTTTTTTTATTATTATCATTTTACTGGCGGCAGACTAGTTTTGCTGCTTTTACCATTGCTCTTTTTGAGAACTGCAGGCATAGATTATGCCCCAGTTTCCCCACTGGTTTACTGTGATCAACATTGGATCATGTCCCTGCAGACAGACAGACAGACAGACAGACAGACAGGCTGACTCAGCCCTCTGCTTTGAGTCTTATCATCAGAGATATTGGATTTTCTTTCTGGCTGGCAGACAGCCAGACTGTTGTGCCATTGATTACACTGTCAAATACTCTGCTGCAGTGTTATGGAGCCAGCAGCCTCTAAAAAACCAAAACCGCTCCATTCAGATGATGAGGCAGCTTTATGCCCGGTCCCCTCCCTCCTTCGTTAAAGATTACTTATGTATGTGGGGTTTTTTAGCACTAGCGGGGAAATACCGTGGATATGACTCCCAGGTTTACACAATATACTGTAATGAACAGACATCATGTCGGCCCACTGGCAAATACAGTAATGTGAAAATCATACGACGTGAAGGTAAAATGCAGACGTATAAATACCTTGCTGGCTCACGTCTGAGTCTTTTATGATTTCCTCACACATCAATAAAGAGTCTGCACATTTTAGCTCCCTCATCAAAGCAGGGGCCATGTGTTCAGGTCCAGAACGGGCCCCGATCCAGGTTCAAGTCCCGCGCAGATCACCTCCCCAAGGGATCAGTACAGCTTCTGCCTGTGCATCTAATAACTCCAAGCACTAATAACTCCAAGCACTAATAACTCCTATCCAAGCTCCCTTTTTTTTTACCATCGCACTTCTCCCACTTGACTCTCAGCCAGTCACGCTCCGACAGGAGCTCAGCCAAGACTTTAAAATAAAAGGCGCTGTGCTCTCCCAGAGTAAAGCTCCTCAACAACACAAAAAAAGTCCAAAGCAGATTCTTCCTCATAAATCACTCCGACAGAAAACCTTGATGAAAAGGCGCGACCGAGCTCACCCCGGCCGTCACGTCAGCAGCGCTCTTCACCCAGTTTCTGATGATTCCCCCTCACAGCCGCGTCTCCTCGGGCCCCCCGTCGTCCTTCACTCCCCTGTCACCTGCTTCATGCAGATTGCAGGCGATCCCCGCGCCTCGAGCCAGGCTCCTCTCGCTCGGCTCTTATTCGTCTTCTGTTTCTCGTGCTTGCCCGCCGCCGCTCTCAGACGGAGCGGACGATGACGGAGCTGGAGATCGCTGTGAACCAGCGCGTGGGCGAGTGGGAGGTGATCCAGGAGTCGGGGACCACCCTGCGGCCCCTGTTTGGACCTGGCCTGACGGGAATGAAGAACCTGGGAAACAGCTGCTACCTCAACTCTGTCATGCAAGTGCTCTTCACCATTCCAGACTTCCAGAGCAAGTGAGTTGTTTCCTCCCCGTCCTCCTCCACGCCTCTGCTGTGAAAAGTGACTCTTTCCTCGCACATCGCGGTGCTAAAATGCCGTAAAAAGCTTCTCCTCCCGTCTCGTTCCCGCCCTCCAGGTACGTGTCCAACATCGACAAGATCATCGACGATGCCCCAAGCGACCCCACCCAAGACTTCAAGACCCAAGTGTGAGTGTCCTCGCTGTCACAGTCCCAGAGGAGCTCAGGCCTGCCGCCCTGCTTTGTACCCAGTGAGGCTCTGCTGGAGTGCACATAGAGTGAGGGCAGTGAATACACTGCTGTAGAATCCCCACCATGTCTGCTAATTTCTTGCCTTACCTCCAAATGTCTGCTAGCAGGGAAAATGACAAATTCCTTTATCCTGAGTAGATCTTCTTTAGCTCAGTTCCACAGAGACATGCAGCTTTCATTTGTGGAGCCTACTACAGACTCCTTTTCAGACAGTTCCCTGTTTAAGTTTTCTTTTGTATTTCTAATGTTTACTCCATACCTGGATTTAAAAGCTCTGTTGATCTATACTGGGTTTATACAGAGCTATTCACCTTGGGTCATTTCAAACTAAATACCAAAGCAATTCACTGTGATAACAAGAGTGAAACCTTTGTTTGTCCTGAACGGTGAATTGTTGTGTTTTACTAGTCCAACACTACGGTGCATGTTTCCAGTTCAAATGGAATCGATTGCACCTGTTTCTAGACATCTACTCTTGTTGATAGGAGAGTGAAGTTTCCTGATTAGATATTCCACAATGTTACTTGAAAGCTTAAAATAAACCCAGGCCTGGGTCCAACTCCTCCTTCCCCTCCTCCCCCTCCTCCCCCTCCTCCCCCCCCCCCCCCCCCCCCTCCTGGTGTGTGAGACGCTGGTGTATTGTTGGATGTGTGGCGGTGTCAGCTCTGTTTGTTTGTCTGTTTACCACAGAGCCAAGCTGGGCTACGGTCTGTTGTCAGGAGAGTATTCCAAACCAGCCCCAGACCCCGGAGATGAAAACGGGGCGGCCGAACCCAGGGTGAGTCTCTGCGTGTTTTCCCGTGGCCGGCGTGGGGCTTCAGTGTCAGTGTGAGTGTGTTCCAGCCAACGCTGACCTGCACCGTCTGTGCTCGCCCCCAGGGAGACCAGATCGGCATCGCACCGCGAATGTTCAAAGCACTGGTGGGCCGGGGCCACCCGGAGTTCTCCACCAACCGGCAACAGGACGCTCAGGAGTTTTTATTGCACTTCATAAACATGGTGGAGGTACGGTCAGAGAGCCCGCCCCGCGTACTGTCCTGCATGTCTGAGCTGGCAGGCTCTGCTCCTCACGCCACGCTGTCTCTCCACACCCGCAGAGGAACTGCCGCTCCGGGACGAACCCGTCCGAAGCCTTCAGGTTCCTGGTGGAGGAGCGGATCGTGTGTCAGCAGTCACAGAAAGCCAAGTACACACAGCGGGTGGACTACATCGTCCAGCTGCCCGTGCCCATGGACCAGGCTACCAACACAGGTGAGGGCCAGATGGGACGCCCTGTCCAACTGTCCGTCTGCCATTCTGCGCATTCCCAGCTGTGTGACCGGTGCTCCATGTAGCGCGTAGGACAGAGAAATCAAACCAAGTCAGATCTATTGTTCTGACTGGACAGTCTGCAAGATAAAAACAGCTTGGCAACAGCAGAGAGTGACTGGTCAGCAGGCCTGGGTGTCTGTGATGGTTCGTGTCCCAGTAACAGATGAGAAGGCTACAACAGTTGAGAAACAAGAGTATAATCTGAAGATACATACTTAATTAAATCCCAGAGTCACATTATAGAACAAAACATTCACAATACACAACAGTCCACACGGAAGCATCACAGTAAACGATCAATAATACACAATATTCAGTCATAGCAGTAAACAATAGACTGAGGAAAAATAAGTCGTAAGTAATAAAAAAACAATGAAAATAAACTCATGAAGATAGTTGAGACTGGAGAAATAGTAATAATAGAAAATGGAGAGAGCTGCAGCTGCTCCTCATTCCAGCCAAGACGCATTATGTAATAATAAAAATAATAATAGTCCAAGTTAAATGTCCTAAAGCACACAGGGAGCCAGTAAAGGGAAATTGAAGAAGGAGTTGCCATGTTTTACAACAACTAGGTGTGAGGGAGGTCAAGACTGGATGAAATGTATTGAAAATGAAATAGAAACGAATCACATGATGAAGGCTGTGACTTCATTTTTATGCTGATTACCAGCCGCTCCAGGAGGCAAGGAAGTGTTGGGAGGAAAAAAACAATGCAGGAAAGTTCAGAAGGGTTGCCAGCGCATGGCATCCTGTGTCCATGGAGGGGCGCTGTTGAGCCAGTCCAGAGCCAGCTCTCAGTGGTGGTAGGAGCAGTGGTGGGAAGTTCAAAGCCAGGCGCTGCCAGGGCTGTAGCGCCTCACGCTAATGCTAAATGATCGTGTTTACTGTTCCTTTGACTCTGATGTGTTTGTGTGTCAGCTGGAACGGGCCCGTCAGAACTACCTGAGCTGCTTCGTGTCCTCGTGCTTGTAAAACCCACTGGAACAGAATGTTCCAGACGCCCTCCTGTGCGCCTGTCCTCCATTTGGTGATGTCATCGCTGAATCGGTCTGATTTCACACAGAAAAACCTTGCGAGTGGCAGACGCAGCCTTTCCAGAGGCAGTGCTGACAGTTAAAGCGCTCGCGTCCAACATTTGTCCAGAGGAGAGCCGCGTGCATGTGGCCTGTGATCTTCCCCATTCATCCATTTTCCATTATTTGCATCCCGAGTGGAATTCTTCCCAGAACAAGGCTCTGGCTCTGAGCGCAGCGGTGGCCGGGCTGTGGGATTTCTCCAGCGTGTGATTATGTCTCCCCACAGAGGAGCTTCAGGAGGCCGAGCGCCGGCGCGAGGAAGGGGATTCATCCGCCCCCACCGTGCGAGCACAAATCCCCTTCACAGCCTGCATGGCGGCCCTCAGCGAGCCCGAGATCCTCACAGACTTCTGGAGCTCAGCCGTGCAAACCAAGACTACTGCTACCAAGTAGGAGGAGGGGGAGGGGGAGGGCCGGGTCGGGCCGGAGCCTCCGGAGCAGCCCACTAACGCCCCTGTTTGTCTCCTTTGTCAGAACCACCCGCTTTGCCTCGTTCCCCGACCACCTGGTCATCCAGATTAAGAAGTTCACCTTCGGCCTTGACTGGGTTCCCAAGAAACTGGGTGAGCAGATGTAACGTAGTGTGGCGTTTGTGTTGAAAAGGATGAAACACGATCTTGCGCTGTGTTCAAGTGCATAGATGGAAAGAAACCAGTGAGTCAGGCTGAGGAGAGAGGAACACGTCAGCAGTAGGGCTGGACATCTTCTCACATCTCCACACACTGTCTGCTATCTGAGGCATTTTAGATCGATACCGTGTGCCATACGTCTCACTACCAGGTCACTACGTTGCCCAACAACATGTGATTCCATGTGATATGATGTGGTCGTGTGATGCTGACTGCCAGTGGTGCCATGCACTTCAAAGCATTTGATAATTTATTGATCAAATAGAACTGAACCGCCTCACAAACCGGCCTTTCCCAGAAGTTCTGTGTCAATATTTCAGGATATCGCGTTTCAGTTTTCCAGCGCAGTACGGCCGAGTCTGTTTGGTTAGCACCAGCTCACACTGAGCACTTCATAGTGGCTCACAGAGGCAAGGAAACATAGCAGGAACATTGGAACATTGAAATAGGATCTATTTAGAAATGAGCAAAAGACAAAAGATAGCAAAGTTTGAGTTGAATTTGACACTATAGGAGAGCTGCAGTAACAATGTTTTCAGCCCTGATTGAAATGACTGTTAATGCATCCTCCACGTAATGAAGGACGCACAGTTCAATGCAATAGAAATAACTGCGTCTCTGGATGCTGCGGGTCAGTGCTGGCCTGGTCCCTGTGTTTCTTATTCAATCCATTATGGCGCCAAGCTGTTGATTTATAGCTGCTCGTGGGTGGGGCTACATGTCCAGTTAAATGCGGATAGCTCTCAGTGATCAAACGCATCACTCTGTGGGGATGTTTAGAGTGGATGCTGGATGAAGTGTCTCTCTGAGCTGCTCTCTGAGCTCCTCTCTGCCCCCCCCTCCAGACGTGAGCATCGACGTCCCCGACACCCTGGACCTGAGCGCGCTGCGTGCCACCGGCCAGCAGCCCGGGGAGGAGCTGCTCCCAGAGGTGGCCCCGCCCCCACTCATGACCCCAGACGTGGAGGTCAAAGGTATCCTGGGTTCCCATGGCAACGAGGAGGACGACTCGCTCTACTCCCCACTGCTGTGTTAGTCTGTCTGTCTCTTCTGCTCTGCTCCCCTCTCCCCCTGCGGCGCCTCCTCGCAGTCCCTCCCCCCGTTTCCTCCTTTTCTTTCTTTCTTTCTGGCTTTTTTCTGTTTCCCAGCGTCCTTCCGTTGCCTCATTTATTTGTTGATTTCATCAATTATTTATTCACTTTTGCACAAAAAAAACCCTGTCATTTTGAGTTATCAAAGGAGTGATGTCTTATGAGTTCTCCCTGTCGTTTTCATTGTTTTGCCCTTTGCTTGGTTTCGTTTTTGGGGGGGAACTGGTCGACATCAGGGACGTGCTCGGCCCCAGAGGCAGAGAACGGCCGCGCTCGCAGTCACTTCCCGACCATCAAATCCTACCAAACGCTTTGATTGTCTTTGCACAGCCGTGCCACGAAAGTGAAGTGGAACTCATCGTAGGGGATGAGAGCGGCACGCAGCGCGGGGCTGGACAGGCACATCACTCAGCGCTTTGCAATGTGTTTGTAGCAGTAGCTGGTAAAGAAACAAATGGCCAGCGGCGCGCTGCACGCCACCCGACATGCATGGATTATTCCATGCAGGGATTAAGAGTTCAGCTCTCTTATGGCGCGCCGTAAAAGCTAGTCCTCGTTAGCGTTGGTACCTTGAGATCCTGCGATAACGATCTGTCATTTCCCCTTAGCTGTAAGCAGAGATCTGGAGCCGCACCACGCCACCAAAAATAGAGCCCCGTCTTGCACCGTGTTGCATCTTCCAGCCAGGCCCGCCTGACAGGCCGGGGCCAGGTGTGATCAAACAGTAACGCGGCTCTGATCTCCACAAAACACCTCGTCCTCATGTCCCAATCACATTTCTACACTCGAGGAATCCGCCTTTTGTTTTCTCCAAATAATCGCCCTAATTATCCGATTGTCACAGGAATAGGAGCAATCACCAGGAAACCACATTAAGAAGTAATTGCCAGCGGGGCGGCGGCTCGGCTTTTGTAAAGAGCAACGATGTTTTTTCCTTTTTGCCGATAATCGGTTCTCCCTCCAGCAAGCAAACAAAACTGCCTACAAGTAATTCCAGTTCTTTCCTCCACCCCCCTTACCCCACACCCCACCCCGACACCCACCCAATCCACAACTCTCAGCTCCGGTCCTGGACGACTCCACCGTGTCCCAGTTAGGCGAGATGGGCTTCCCTCTGGAGGCCTGCAGGAAAGCCGTGTACTACACTGGGAACACTGGGATCGATGCCGCCATGAACTGGATCATGAGTCACATGGATGACCCAGGTGTGCTGAGCCCCGGGAGCCTCCCAGCAGCAGCATCAATCAGTCTGACTCCAGCTCAGCTCACCTCACCTCACCTCACCTTCTCCTCTCTCTTCCACCTCTCCTCCTCTCTCCTCTTTCCTCCTCTCTCCCTTCTCTTCCTCTCGTCTCCTCTCTCCCTTCTCTTCCTCTCTTCTCCTCTCTCCCCCTTCTCTTCCTCTCTTCTCCTCTCTCTCCCTTCTCTTCCTCTCTTCTCCTCTCCCTCCCTTCTCTTCCTCTCTTCTCCTCTCTCCTCTTCTCTCTCCCCGTTTCCTCCCTCGTCCTCTCCTCTCTCCCCCTTCTCTTCCTCTCTTCTCTCTCTCCTCTCTCCTCTCTCCCTTCTCTTCCTCTCTTCTCCTCTCTCCCCCTTCTCTTCCTCTCTTCTCCTCTCTCTCCTCTCTCCTCTCTCCCTTCTCTTCCTCTCTTCTCCTCTCTCTCCCTTCTCTTCCTCTCTTCTCCTCTCTCCTCTCTCTCCCTTCTCTTCCTCTCTTCTCCTCTCTCCTCTCTCTCCCTTCTCTTCCTCTCTTCTCCTCTCTCTCCCTTCTCTTCCTCTCTTCTCCTCTCCCTCCCTTCTCTTCCTCTCTTCTCCTCTCTCCTCTTCTCTCTCCCCCTGTTTCCTCCCTCGTCCTCTCCTCTCTCTCCCTTCTCTTCCTCTCTTCTCCTCTCTCCTCTCCTCTCTCCCCCTGTTTTCTCTCCTCCTTCCTCTCTCCTCCTGTCTACTCCTTGCTCCTCTTCTCTCTCCTCCTCTCTCCTCTCTTCTCCTCTCTCCTCTCCTCTCTCCCCCTGTTTTCTCTCTTCCTTCCTCTCTCCTCCTCCTCTCTCCTCCTCTCAGACTTCTCGGCCCCCCTGGTGCTGCCGGGCTGCAGCTCGGGGACCACGCCCACAGAGAGCCTCTCCGAGGAGCACCTGGCGACCATCGTGTCCATGGGCTTCAGCCGAGACCAGGCAACCAAAGCACTTCGAGCCACGGTGAGAGTCCCGCTCCGTCCGGTCGGGCTGGACGGGGACGGCTAATTTCACACGCCACTCGTCTGCAGGCAGAGCGGCGCCAGCCCGGACACAGCTGCTCCCTCTTTCATTCAGACGGCCGCGCCGCCAAGTCTCTCCGCCGAGCTTGGACGGCCTGACTCGCGCTGGCCGCGGTAACGCGACTAATTGAGTCACGGCGATTTAATTTGAAGCTGCACCGAGATCCGCTGCCTCAGAAGCACGAGTAGGTTGCAGTTTTTGCTGACTACGTTCTAATAAAGTAACAAGACCGGCTCCTGTGGAGAAAAGACGCGACGGATAACGTAGAGTTTCCACATGGTTCTCGCCTCGCGTAACAATCGACAGAGAGCGTTTCCTCTAGGTTTCTCAGGTTGAGTCAGAGGAGACGCCCCAGCTGTAAGCCCCTGCTCTTTCCTCTGGTTGTGCTCAGAAATGATGCAGGGAGCTATGTTAATGAGATGTTTTGAAGATACTGCATTAAGATGTGACGGCGTGTTTGTTAACCACCCAGCTTCTGTGTCATACGTGGAGAAATAAGTAAGAGCCATCTGGTATATTTAGCCGGAGCCGTGTTGTGAAGAAGTTCCATCATCCATCTACAGCCTTCCAACAGAGCCTGTCTCTATATTTCTATATCTGCATCGTCCGGTCTGTCTCCAACAGAGCAACGTTCTGGACCGGGCCGTGGACTGGATCTTCTCCCACCTGGACGACCTGGAGTCCATGGACGTCTCCGAGGGCGGCCGCTCTGCCGCTGAGAGCGAGGGCGGCAGAGACCCTCCGCCCGGGCCCCGCGTCAGGGACGGACCAGGCAGTGAGTCCCTCATGACCAACACCCCCCTCCCCCCACACACACACACACCCCCACCCCACCCCAGATCATCCTGGCACATCAGCTGCAGAGCTGTGCTCACAAACCTGAAAATAGGATGGCAGCAACATGAAAGGCTTTGATTGAAAGTCCGCTGTCTTTCCGGTCCCTATTCACTGATTTCACGTTTTATCACATCCATTATCTCACCCGCTGTGTACTGAGCGGTGTGTGGGGGTCTGCTGGAGCCCCTACCTAACACACAGGGTGAAGGCAATGAACACACCTGGGACAGGGCGCAGTCTCACTCCCACACACGGGGCGATTTAGAGACTTTAATCAGTCTGAACATGTTTAGGTTTTGGACTGTGGGAGGAAAGTAGAGTGTCCAGAGGAAAAAAAAAATACACACACACAAAGCACAAACTCCACACGCAGGGTGCCCGTGGGGTCTTTAAAAGTAGTCAAGATTGATGAATCAATTTTGGGAAAATTAAGGCCCTTAAAAAGTCTTAATTGCGATTTAATGAGGCAATAAACTTTGTTGGTTTTGAAAGTCTTTCCATAGAGTTTGACTGTAAAAAGTCTGGCGTGTTCATGGAGAGTAAGTCAGAGTCAGAGTGTCAACTTGTTGTGACCACAGGTTTGTTTTTGATAGACCTCGCCTTTGGTTTAATTGATTCTTTGGAGCTTTGGTTGTGCTCTATAGATTTATTAGCTGACAAGCTAAGTTCAAGATGTGCTGCTGATTGCAGCTTGACATGTTTTATACCCTCAGCCTGATCAGGAGAGGAACAGGGGACCATCCCTGTCCTTTCTATCATAACACATGGACCCTCTCTAACCTGGACCTCCTGCTTTCTGTCTCCTGCAGAGTACGAGCTGTTTGCCTTCATCAGTCACATGGGCACGAGCACGATGTGTGGCCACTACGTCTGTCACATCAAGAAGGATCAACAGTGAGTCTTTGTCTTTCTTCTTCCGTCTTTGCGCTCGGCCTCCCGTCACTGACGGCTGTTTTAAGTCCCGGGCGCGCGTGACTTATTTTAGTCGTGACCGGTCATTGAACGCGACGCGAGTGTCTGATCATGAGAGATGACGCTGTCTGAGAGACGCAGGCGTCCTCTGCAAGGCTCTGAGGTCCTCCTGTGATGTGACGGAGCAGCTGCTGCTGCGGTCCCTCAGCAGGGGGCACCGTACGCCTGGAGAACAGGAGCTCTAGACAACTGATATCAAGCTGCCACTACAGGAGACGACGTCTCTCGACTAGGATAGCATAGACAGCTGATCACCTAATTAGTCAATGACTGCTAAAATAACCAATGACTGTTGGAATAGTTGAGAAGGGTTTTAAGAAATGAAGTCAAAATGTTGTCCTCTAGGACAGAAAATTGCATGTCTTTGAGGAGGGAACGAGTACAAGGCATTTGATGGCCTCATCTTGGCCTTTGTGAAACAGACTTTGACCTAGTTTCTGTGTGATTTCATGAATCAACAACTTAGCGAGTCATCGACAAAGATAATCACTTGAAGGATTCTTCTTAGACTCTGTCAGAAATCACCTGCTCAACTCGTCTCACTTTGGCTCCGCAGGTGGGTGATCTTCAACGACCAGAAGGTGTGCGCCTCGGAGAAACCTCCCAAAGACCTGGGGTACCTGTACTTCTACCGGAGAGTGGCGGACTGAGACCCCGGGGGGGCTGGGGGGAGGGGGGGGGTAAACACTGGGGGTGCAGGGAGGAAACACGTGGACGCTCTAACACAAAAACACACAAGCACTCATAGTCGCACCCCACCGAGCTCTTACGAATGCCCCGGCACGCTTCACAACTGACAAAAAAAATGTAAATAAACCTCTCAGATTGCATATACACGCGGAGAGATCGGTGATGTACAGACATGGCGTTAGGGATGGGGGGGGTGGGGGGGGGATGGAGGGAGGGATGAGGGGTGGTGGTCTTATCTTTTTGATCCGTCAGTTACGAACCAGGGGGCCTGTCCGGCTGAACAGCACGGTTCAGAGGAGTAAAAGCCCAGGTCCGTGTGGAATCAGTCCAAACAGCAGCTCCAGGTTTTACTCCGGGCCCAGACGTCCCATTCACTCCTCATTAATACATGTCTCCAGCTGTTGATTTCCACTGCCCTCAGTAGTCACCATCCCACCCAGCACCCTGTACTCCTATTGGACGGTGGCAGTGTGATGTCACTGGTTCGCTGGCCCGCCATTAACTCCACCTCCTCCTCCTCCTCCTCCTCCTCCTCTACTTGTTTCGCTGAAGTAAAAAAAAACAAAACAGTTTACCGTCAACACTGAGAGGAAAATGTCAGTCAATCAAAACAAAAAACAGTGCAGACGTGTGTCACGAGGAGATTAAAAAGATGAAAAAAAAACAAAACAAAAAAGAAAAGCAAGTCACCAATCAACATGGTTCTTAAAAGTGTGGTGCGGGTGATAAATGGGTGATTCTTCTTTGACTTCATTTTTATTTGCAAACAAATCCTTTGTTACTTTCTGCTGTGACAAGTAATAAAAAAAACACAAACGTCCCTCTGTCATTTTGCCTTTTTTCTTGGTTTTATTTCCTCATGGGTCAAACACGAGTTGCGTATGTTCTGCAGCATGTGCACATTCCCAGGCCTGGGGTTGTGAGACAGCGCAGGCCTGTCAGAGCAAAGCCACAAAGATCTGGGCTCTGCATTGGCCCACACCTTTCCAGGGCGCAGCGCTCTCTACGCGTCTCTTCCGCCCTCGACGATTCGTGCATCCTCCCGCTTCTGTTTTCGATGGTGTTCGAGCTCAGAGCGTGAGGGAAGATTTCGCCCTTCACTAACTTCACTTCTCTTCGAGTTTTTAAGGTAAAAATCTGAACGTTTTGTTTGATCGGAAAATGAGTTCATCTCATTGGACTTGTCTTGAGTTTTGCCTTTGGTGCCAAGAACAAGTCGATGAAAAAATGTACTTTCTGATTTGTCGTACGCCTAATAGAACTGGAAAAACTTCATTTATCCAGAGTTAAATTTCAGATATTCTTGGTCAAACGCTCTTAAATGTGAATAATGAAACTTGTTTCAATGGATAAAGATCCGTAATGACGGTTTTGAGCATTGTATGGTTGAGTTGACTTACAACAATGTCAAACTAGGGTTCTTTGGATGGACTCTGGTACGCTTGAGTGCTAATTATCTGGTCAGATTTTGATTGTAGTGGTCAAAATATTCAAAGTTGCCAAAATATGAACATGTCATTTTGCATTTACAATGAGAATTTGATCAAACGGACAGTTTTCGCTTTTGAACTCGGTGTTCAAAGTCACAAAATATCAGAGAACCCAGTGAGACACGTAATGAATTGCTTTGATGCGATTTTGCTTGGAGTTGGGTTACGCCATTTGTTTTTCTTCATCTGTACATGTATGTTTTTCTATATATTTCTATATGTATTCATGTTTTGTTATCTAATGGATCGGACCAGCAACGTGCCACATGTGAAGAGTCCCAGCCTGCATTGTCGCCTCTGTTAATGACATAAATAACACATGCTGGGGGTCTCTCACTGTTCTCAGTTGAGCTCTTCGAGCAAGTCGCTGAAACAATTTTTTGATTTTTGATACGCGGATGAGGAAGGAAGTTGCAGCTGGTGGTTGGGGATCACATGTTGCTCGTCTCAAACAGAAGCTCCGTGCGGTTTCTCTGCCATGGAAGTGCATGAGCTGCTGCATGAGATGCTTTCATTTGCTCTTGTCTCTTTTCATAAATGCGTCGTTTTTATTTTCTCTTTCTTTCGTTTGCATATCTCCCCTCTTCAGAGCCAGCGTTTGACATGAAGGCCACTGCGTGGTTGGGCCTCGGTGAGTGACTGCACTTTATTAGTAGCAACTCTTAAAAACGAAGGGTTAATCCAAATATGTCTTTATAATAGACTCATTAGAGCCTTTTAGTCTAGCTGCGGTTGCTTTTTTTGCTGCCAAATTTCCCACAAAGAAACAAGCTCTTTAGCTGTATTTTCAGTAGCCCAGTCTCCTATTGTAAGGTGATGAGAAACACTGCTGGGGTAAAGATCAAGTGCCCCCCCCCCCATCCCATTAATATCACCCTCTCTCCTCAGTGCTGGGTGTGGTCACGGTGGCAGGCAAGGTGATCGTCACCCAACCAGGAAAGAAGGCCGTCATGGAGTGTGGGGTCGACAGCTACCAGAAAACCATTGAGTGGCTCAAAGGAGCTGATCGAATTACGATATATGGCGCCAGGTTCAGGAAGCCTACTATGGGTAAGAAAAGAGAGAGACATTACCTGTATCAAACCTAAGATTTTTGCTTGCTCCACTGCTTGTTTTTTGTTTTTTTTTCCTCCATTAGGCAAAATTGATATTGCGTCAAGGTCAGTCTTGATTACGACGGACCTACGCATCTCCATGGTGAAGGAAGAAGATGCCGGACAGTTCACCTGCAATGTCGATGGGGTCAATCATGCACATACGCTCGTGGTCTCCTCGGGTGAGAACAAGAAGAGTAGATGTGTTTGCAAACGATACTTTCCAGTGCTGCTCTGGATCAGAAATAAAAAGAGTGAATATCAAAATGTTGGTGAACTTAATCTGATTAAGAAGATCAGAATAAGACTTTAAACCACACAAATATTCAAAAATAGACTTTGATACAACTTTCAAAGAAACTGTTTAGGAAATAAAGGTTTGTCATATCATATTTCAAATAGCATTTAATTACTATAGTGTTATATAAAAAAGAATGGAGAAAAGGCACTGGGACCTACACTTTCCATCATACAACTCTGAAACTCCCAGTTATTTAAAAGGCAAGTTTTAACTGTGGAGTAACTGAAAAGTAAGCATATTAGAGTAAAAAGAGTTATTTTTCAGTGTTATAATGACAAAGAAACGAAGCTCTGATGGTTGTTTATGATTCAGCATCTCTGCAAGTGCCTAAACTGGATAACTGCAATGAACAATAAACGTGCATTAGATTTCCCCTCTGTGGGTCGAGGAAACTGTCATATGTTCATCCCGGCCTTTCCCCATCCTGTGCCAGTCACGTCCAGCTCCCCTTGTGACTTCTGCCTGGGCGGCGAGGCCACGCTCGAGTGCCGGGTCAGAGGTCCGCGCCAGGTTGTCGCAGTGCAGTGGACAAAGCCAGATGGAAGTATCCACCCGGGGTCAGAGACGCTTCAGCTCAAACCTCTGTCCCACTCAGATGCAGGGAACTGGACCTGCAAGTTCTCCCTCGATGGGAGGGAGTTCACAGAAAGCCTCGTGATCCAAATTAAAGGTACCTCCTCTGAAGTCTTCATTTTCCATTACTCTATGTGGCATCTATAAGAGAGACATTGTTACTAGCAACAGCAGGTATAGGTCTCTGTTAGGAGCTCTGATGTCATTGCTATCGTCTCCTGTTTTGGAGAAGTGCTTGAAGAAAACTGTAGTGAGATGCATAATGTTGACCCTGTGCTGGGCACTGGCTTCCTGTAAGACCAACCACTGGAAGACTGTAACAGGCTGATTTCTTGGAATGTCAGAGTTAAGGGAAGTGATACATCCCTTAGTTCTACCAATTCTGCTTAATGCTCAGTGTCCTTTCTCTTCCCCCCTCTCTTTAAATAAGTCCAGTTTGTAGCAAAGGACACTTCACACCCGGGTCAGCCCAATGTTTGATATGGAGATTTGAAAGATATGAAAAGACTAAACCATACAGAAATAGCTTCCACACAACAGCAGTAACAATACTAAACAAAACCAAATTATCCCATAAGTCCAGTAGAAATGGTGTGTGGAATGCATGGTTATCTATTTTTTAAGGGTTAGGGTTAATGATGTAATGTTTTATAGTTATATTACATTGAATTTTTATATTTTATAGTTCATAGTTTTATAGCTGGTTGTGAAATATTGCATGCATTACAAAGACAAATATTCTGTTTCGTTCTATTCTATTCTATTCTATTCTATTCTATTCTATTCTATTCTATTCTATTCTGTTTCTTCCAGGCCTTGCACCCACACCGCCTCCACTGGTCACCTCCCATGGCCCGAAAAACCAACCTAAACGTGCGTACGTCCCTCACGATCGCTCCTCGGACCCCCCCCTAGTCCTCGTCTTCACTCTGGTTCCTCGGCCTGTTTCCACAGCTCGCCCAGGCGTTCCCGAGCCCTCGCCCGACTCCGACGGTCTGCTGCTCGGCCTCAGCTGGTGGATGTGGGCCGTGATCGGAGGCAGCGCCTTTGTTTTACTCGTGCTGACGGTTGTTGTTGTCTTGCTGTCCAAGAGGATCAAAAGAAGGAAGGTAAGTAGAGGAAAATCATGTTTAGGGTCTCGGACATGGTAAATTACTCCTAGGTGTGTATATATGTGTGTGTGTGTGTGTGTGTGTGCGTGTGTGTGTGTGTGTGTGTGTGTGTGTGACCTGGTGACCTGTCCGGGGTCTCTTCCCTCGCTTGTGAGCTGGCACCAGCAAGTCGCCCTGTGACAGCATTGAGGTACAAAGCAGCTAAGATAATGAATGGATGTTCATCCTCCACATCCTGAGTCGCTGCGTTGAAAGAGGATGAGTTTCTGGAGCGAAAAAAAACAACTATAATGTGATTTTTGTTTTGTTTTGTTTTGTTCCAGAGAAAATTGCAGAAGGTGCAGAGCCCCCGCCGGTACTGCCACTGTGACCGGTAAATGTTCTTAATTTGCTTCTATGTGTTTTGAGGAAACTCGCTCCAGCCACCGTCCGGTAATCTCTGCTACTCACTCTTTCCTTTACTATTATTATTATTATTATTTTAACAGATGCTTTTCTCGCAGACCCCTTCCGCTTTAGATGAATGACAGTTTGACCTTCATCCTCACCGGGCCTTTCACCGAGCGCTTCATTATTGTCTGGTAATTAGTGTGAAAACTTCTCGTCCTCCCCCTCCTCCTTTATCACAGCCCGGCAGCTGCAGCCAAGCCGAGGCAAGGACGCCGGCGAGAGAAGCCGTCGGTCCCCCCTCTGCAACCCCTCCTGATGGCGTGACATGAAACAGCGCTGGAAAGAAAGGAGAGAGAGGGAGAGAGAGTGGAGAGGAAGGAAGGGGAGGAGAAAGAGGTGAAGATAGAGAAGAGAGAGAGAGAGAGAGAGCCACTGAAAGAGAACCCTGTGTGTGAATATGGCATGAATGTAAATGGGCTTTTGAATGCTTGATGAAAATAAAAATCAAATGTAATGATGTGGGCACTTTTGTGATGCGGGAGCCTTTTCAGCCGATTCAGCCGGCGAGCTGAATGCAAATGGGCTCTCCTGGTACCGCAAGAGAGAGACAGCGGACCGTCTGTACGTGCTCTTGTTCTATTATCTTTTCCTTTTTTGTTGTTGTCTTTCAACGTTTATGCAGCATATTAATGCGTCCTGACGCAGCACCGTCGGCTCGCTGCCGCCCTGCAGCTTTCGCTTTCACTCAGCTGACCGGGATGGACGAGGGTCTGCTCCTGAGCAGCCCGGGGGTCACCTGAGGAGACGCTCGTTACACCTCCTCTGTGCTCCTCGCCAGACAGACGAGGAAATATATAAATATATATTAGGAACGGACGAATGAGTAATCGGTCATGAATATAAACTATGTTTTATCGTCGGCTGAAGGGGATGAATTATTTCACAGTCTCAGGAATGTTTTTTTATTCTGTGTATTTGATGTCCATGCGTATCCTCTGCAGGTTGTAAATAAAAAGGTTACGCCACGGTGTGTTTCTGTTTTGTCCTCTTTCCCCCCTCTTAAGTAAACTTAAAACATATGCCAGATTGATCTGTTTAACTGCGTTCACCCTCATTAAACAATCATGTTATGGAGCCTAATGCGAGAATCTCAATTCTTACATTCTGTAACACACTGAAGTGTAATGCTGCAACACAAAGCCAGGTAATGTTGCTGCTGTTTTCACATCACAATGTGCTCCAACTGTGTGTGCTCTGGCTCAGGAGCACGGCGTATTTCCCACAACTGGTGCAGGACAGAGCAGGTGTCGACTCCAGCACTGACACACATGTACAGGAACACACAGTCGACACCTGTTTAACACAGTAACAAGGCCACTAACGGCACAGACACACACACACACACAGTTCATGCATACACACACAAAAATGATACATGTAAACAAATGTGGTACATCCATACACATGAAATACAAGGGAACACATGTAGTACATTCGTACAGTACATACATACATATAGACACATGCAGTGGATCCATAAATACATACAGTACATAAATACACACATATAGTATATACCATGCATGTATATACACATATATATACACGTATATACGTATATATACA
This sequence comes from Karalla daura, assembly GCA_029224185.1. Taxonomy (NCBI): domain Eukaryota; kingdom Metazoa; phylum Chordata; class Actinopteri; order Chaetodontiformes; family Leiognathidae; genus Karalla; species Karalla daura. The sequence goes on along the minus strand of CM055191.1, from coordinate 9,341,680 downwards.
TACATATATAGACACATGCAGTACATCCATAGATACACACATACAGTACATAAATTAACACCTGCAGTACATGCAAACATGCAGTACAAATGAATACAGGTGCAGTATATCCATACAAACACATGCACTTCATATATACACACATACAGTACATAAATACACATATATAGTACATACATGCACACATGCAGTATATACACACATGCAGTACATGAATAGATGCACACACATAGTACATATATATACACATACAGTAATACATTAACACATATATTACACACAAACATGCAGTACAAATATACACAGGTACAGTATATACATACATACACATACAGTACTATATACACACACATGCTATACATTAATTAACTCATATAGCACATAAGTACACACATACATTACATTAAATATAAACACATGCAGTACATCCACACGTACAAATGTACACATACATTTACACAAGCACAGTGTATCCATACACACACACACTATATACACACACACATGTACAAGGTCTTAAATGAGCATATGTGTGTGTGTGTGTGTGTGTGTGTTTGTGTGTATGTCAAAGATAGATAGAGCAGAGTAGAAGAGAGAGAGACCTATGTAACTCATTCAGTACATGATAGCGGTGTCTCACTTCCTCCGTGTGTGTGTGTATGTGTGTGTGTGTGTGTGTGTGTGTGTGTGTGTGTGTGTGTGTGTGTGTGTGTCAACGCGACACCTGCAGTGCTTACAGTCTACCAAATGTCAGAGCTGAACTCATCGCTGCACAGAGAGCATCACAAGTAAGTACTCCTACCAAACAAGCCGTACAAATGGAGGTAGTGTTGTTGCTTGTTAGGAGCTGCTGTTGGGGAAATCCTCACCGGGGGGATGAGACTAAGATGTGAGTGAGTAGCGGCGGCCGTGCCTGCGCACCCAGGGCTTCAATCGTTCCCACAAATACCGACAAGACCTACGCCGAGGGCCAGCGAGGGGCACAGCTGCTGCCCTCAGGTCTCGCTCTCCTCCAAGGCCAGACTTCTTCTTCTTCTTCTTCTTCTTTTGTGTTTTTTTTTTACAGGGCTTCGTCTCGTCCCACTTGCCGATTGATTTCTCTCTGGTTTCTCTTTTCTGTCTCTCACGTTTCACTTGAAAAACTGACAGACGCACTCTCGAATAATTACGAGACAATGGGCGAGGATGGAGTGAAAACACGGCCGGGTTGGACTTGAGGCGAGCAATTCTGAATGGTTTGCTCTTTCTTTTATCACCAGCTGTAGATAATAATAATTATAATAATAGCGACAGAGTGCCGGTCTCTTTGTATGGATCGGACCATCCGTGCGGGCTCGGCTTTTTTTTTTTTTTTTGCACGTCTTTGTGCTGTGCTGTTCCTAATCGTCAGCCGTGAATGGAATATCAAAATCTGAGATCAGAACAACCCAAAATAGATTCCTCTGTTCTTCTGTTTCGCGAAGAGCGAAGAGATGTAACATTTACGCAATAACAAAGGTCACTTGTTTGTCGATTTTGTAATAGCTGCCATCGACAGGCGCCACACGCAAACAAGTCCAAACGGATTTCTTTTGTAACTTTTCTGCTGCTTTGTGATTGTGTGGCTTACATCTCTCACTCGACTCTACTTTGATGGCGCCAACTGTGCCTTACTTATACTCTACATACTCTATGGCCTGCGGTCTGCTTACCAAAGTGTTTTATATGAACTACTTCACATTACATCCAATAATTCCTGCTTGTTTGTAGTTCCAATCGTGATAATACGCTCCTTTTAATGTATTTTTTGGGGGCACAGATATTTACGAAATCCCCGATCTGACCCTTCACAGTTCCACTGCATTGCTAATTACCTGCCGTGTGTGTGTATATTAGCAGGTGATGGAACAAACAGCTTTCAACGTGCTCTCAATAAAGCCTTTAAAAGCGCTGCCATAATGCGTATGGCGGCGTGCACATCCATAACGTGGCCTCGTATACGTAGAAATGCAAAGCGAATTTGGACGTGCGTCGCTTTTATCCAATCTATTGCCAAAGAAAGGTGAATACAAGGCGCAAGCTTTTAAAACTAATTTAGATTTACATAATTGCGTGTGCTGGTTGTGTTCGTTTGGGCGTTTGACACTCGCTGCGACACGCTGCCAGCTGCTGTCAGGCTGCTGGCTGTTGATCGCCAAATGTTTTATTTCAAAAACAAGTCGTTTCCTCCCGATGCAGACGCTTGTAGCCCTCTAATTCGGTCCTGGAGCGATTCTGAAAAGTCTTAAAGTTTAATGCAAGCGTAACCAAATATTTATTACCCTGTGACCACAAAAGCTATAAAAATGTTATGATACTTGTCACTTTCAGCACAGAAAATCTCAGAGGAGCATGAACCCGCGATAACAGAGACGCCAGAGGCTGTGAGACATGGGCAGGTGCAGAGAGACGACCAGTTTGTCCTGTAAACCTTTCATTTACACGTAACTGACCCAATAAGTGTCAGCGGATCGTGTGTATCTGTGTCGCTTTGTATCCACCAGCCTCAATTCGTCCGCTGAACCGAACTGAAAAAAAACGAGAAAACACTTCACGTTTACGTGCTAATTGACCTATAGGATAAACAGCTTACCTCCTCTACTTCAATCTGTGTTATTCGAGTGACCTCGATGGGCTCAGTTTAGGTTATGTCGTGCTTGCTAATAGAGACTGACTGAGAGTGACTGTTTTCGTGGAAGTGCTTGTTTAGATTTGTCCCATTTTCTTGCATATTTTCTTATGGAGAAGGTTTTTACTGTCCTCTACTATATACGGGAAAAAGTGACACCTTCTAAACTATGTCAGCAGGCCCAGGGCCATGTGTTTAAAACTGTAAATACCAACTCCTTTATATATGTATGTATATATATATATGTTTGGAAGTCGGTTTGTAGCTCCTGGTATCTTGCCTGGCAATGCTCTGCCATAGCGGCACGGTACCAACCTTCAAGCTTCGCTCAGTTGTCTTTGAGTGGTTGACCCAACTATTGTGGACTCGTTGAGGATTATTGTCCTGGATTCAATGGACCTGCGACTTTTATCAACCTAACCTCCATCGCTGCTCCATTTCAATGGATCAAGTCAACATTTCACATGGACTAAGAGTAAAAAAGAAGTCATGTAGGCCTGTCTCCCTCAAGTGCAGTGTGGCACACATGTTGATAGTCACACTAAGACTTGTTTTTTTTGCCTTTTTCTGTAGGCGATTAGCCGTGTCTTCCTCACTCTGTGCCTCATCGAAACATAACATCTTTGGGGGTGTTTTCATACGAGACAACAGGATTCCCTTTTCATGGCTATTACTCAGTTCTCATTCTCGTGTCTTACACATACACACACACTGACAGACTCAGACGCCGTCAGTCAAAGTGAAACGGTAATTTCTGAACCTGTGCACATCCCTCCCATCCATTATCTCTCTTGTTTTACCGCCGCTGGAGCCTATCTCCAGCTCACACAGGGCAGGAGCTGCGAATACATCCCGGACTGGTCGCCAGTCCGTCACAGGCCAAAGTGACGTTCTCATTTTGTCTCAGGCTTCTTCTGGTCTATCCATCTGTTATTTCACCAGCTTTGTATCCGACTACGCCTGCAGAAACCTATCTCTCCAACTCACATAGAGCAGAAGCAGGTCACCAGTCCATCACAGGACACACACACTCTCACACATACAGAGGGGCAATTGAGAGCGTCAACAGTATCACAAACGTTGCCTTACTCTTCCAAATATCTCAAAGTCTGACACCTCAGGACCTGAGAAACTGGCTATGCACAGTATAAATAAAGTCTACTGTACGTGTGCATTAACAGTCAGGGATCAGGGCGATGTGGATGCCCGGTACAGGTCGACAAACTGCTCCAGCTGCTGCAGGAGACACAAACAGACATCTGTGCTCCAGGTGCAGGTGCAAACGCCCCACGACTGCTAAACCATCTCCAATCCTTCGATCTGAAAAATCGGCGAGAATAGGTGATTTCCCATCTCATACGTAAACTCCCCTCTCTCGTGCTCAGCGTTATCTCCTCTGCTCTTTCAAGTCTTGTCTCTCCTGGTCGCTTCTCCTCCATGCTTGTTGTTGTTGTCGTTGTTGTGAGCAGACGACAGCCGAGCTAAACGCTAAAGCGTGTGAGCGTTTGCAACTTTTAATGCTTAACTGCTGAACGAGGAGATGGGTCCCAGTGGGCCAAAGGTAAAGTGCAACGAACCAGGAAATGAAACACGATGCCGAGGCTGTTTGTGAGGCTGTTACTGCGATTTACACAACAGCGGGTGTGTTGGATGCCGAACATTAGCCCTGTGATGGCTGTAACAGAGTACATCTACAAAAGTGTTGGAATGAAGGAGAAATCTGAAGCACTTGTACTTGACAATTTTGTATTTTCCCACAAGCTCTGTTACTTCTCATTCTCCTCATCCCGGAGGCAAATACTCAGTGTCGAGTGAGATACTCCTCAAATTACGTTTTTGTTTTTTTCTCCAATCCTTCTTGAAAATCTGAAAAATTGGCCTCATCTGGTAAACGCAGGACATTTTCCCACCGGTTGGGGCAAATATACAAAAGGAATTGGTTGAAAAAGCTCCGGGGCAAAACTAAAAAAAAAAACACAAAACAAAAAAAAAACACAAAACTAAAAAAAACACAGGCCTGTTTCGACTGATCTGATGAAACAGGACGGCGATGTGAGAAAATGGAGGCTCGCCTGAGTTTAAACAGCCCAGCAGGATACGATTTAGTACGTTTAATGTAAACTGTTTAATGTTAAATTCAACACAGTCATTAACTACAGCTGCTCAACGTTCAACATCAGCTCTAAAACCTCACATATATTGACAGCAAAATTCAGTCTTTTGACCAGTTTGTAGATGACGAAAGATGTTGGAAATGTTGGAACGATGCTTTATATTGACTATCGAGTGCTTTCTGTTCAGGATGCTTCTCTCATACCCGATCATGACACTGTATCTCCTACTCCCAGTAACCCTCTCTGAGACGATCCACACAAGCGTTCAATCGTCCTTAAACCTTTTGCTCGAATTCAGAACAATCAGACTGATCGAAAACGTTTCAGCAAAGACGTTTTGTTGATGTATTATCTGGTTTTTGGAATCTGTGCTGTATAATTTCACAGTGTGGTTTTGCTGTCTTTACTAAGTGAGTAAAGGTTATGATCACTCCTTCCATCGCTGGAAATACGCCGTAACCTCCTCTGCTAACTCTGCTGCTCTGCGCAGTAAATCTGAATAATTAAGTGTCTGTTTTTTTCCATTTTCGAGCAACACAAAACGTGTTTACGAGGAGCGCGACAACAGAAAGAAGCCGGATTGATGTAGCCGAGTTTATTTTCTGACTTTGGCATTGTATTTGCAAACACGTCTTGTCATCCATAGGCTGCTGGCAGGGAGAGCATCAAAACAAAGAAAATTAATTTCGACAAGTGCTGCGCGGTAAATATTCCACGGTCTTACCTGAGGTGAAGCAGAAACACAAATAAGAGAAATACTTCTTTTTGTTGGTAGGGTGGTGCTTTTGTCTCAGTGTAAATACGGACAGAAAACCTTGTCGACCTTGTCGTGAACGGACTCAAGGACGACGTCCATACGTGATGCACTCTAACCATCAGGACATTAGCGGAAAGTCTTCGATCTCATGCTTTCAGGTTCGCTTTAGAGTCGTGCTTCGCTATGACGTGCCTCGTACGTAGCCTCAGACATACATTTACTGAGCCTGAATGTTGCCCCGGAGGTTTAGAGACGCTCCGGCGTGAAAAAAGAAATCGATTTCTCCTGGAGGGCGGAGGTTTGCAGGAAGAGAAAGCCATTTTGTGGAGAAATGGTAAACAGCTGACGCCACAGTTTGCCCTCTCATCGATGTGTTGTGTTCACGGTCACGTTCGGCATCACCCCTGGGGTCGTAAGGTCAAACAGCAGCTCTGAATGAAGGTGGGATCGATTACACAGGGGAGTGTTGAGCCATAGAGTAGCGCTACTAGTAGCAGTGCTACCTCAGATCATCTGTGTTGATTCGACTCGATGCTAAATAGTTAGCTCGGTTCAGTCTGGAGGGCTGGCGCCTCAACATGACTTGACATTTAGAGCCTCTTCCAAAAATGAATCGAGCACCGAGTGGAACAAAAGAGACACAGGATATTATTTTTTTTCCACTGAAGCAATTATGCAACAGCCTACAAACAATACAGTGCTACGCAGAAAACAGAAAGAAGTAAGCCAGGCAATCAGAGGCGCACTCGTGAGTGGGAGAGACAGTAGGAGATCGACTGCTTCACAACTCTGAGGTTTCAGAGAAGCTTGAATGAAGTTCCCCTCACAGCAGACACACTGCTTTCACTCCCTGAACACTGAATGTCACTTGTTTCTGATTGTGAACCTCATTTCCACTGACATTTTGTTTATTTCTGAGCTCTCTCTCTCTCCCTCTCTCTCTCTCTCTCTCTCTCTCTCTCTCTCTCTCTCTCTCTCTCTCTCTCTCTCTCTCTCTCTCTCTCTCTCTCTCTCTCTCAGTACGGGCTCCTCGCCCTCCCCGTCTTCCCTCCGACTTCCCCTGGTGCTTTGGCTGCCAGCCTCGCTTTAATCAGACAAACATTTTTGTCTGGCTGAAAAATAGTTAAACACACATGAAAAAAAAAAAAGAGAAAAAGAGGGAGAGATGGCGTGCTGAGGGAAACCCTGAGGAGAGACTGTGGGGGGAGGAAAAAGAGAACAAAAAAAGAGAGAAAGACATGTGAAAAATGTGAATCACTCCTCTTTTTTCTTTTTGCCTGTGGCCCACACGGTTTGGCTTTTTTCTCTTTCAGTAATGACACGATGCGATACGCACGCCCTCGTTGGGAGGGTGACTAACCAGGGAGTCCTCACTTTCAGGTGTTTTCCATCAAATCACAGCTCGAAAAAACAGCAGCGTGTCCATGGAGAAATGTCACAATCTAAACCGCCCGTCTCTTATGAAGAGAGCAGCCGTCCAAAGCTGGGAGGCTTTATTATCGTAGCGAGCGAACAAAAAGAGAAAGGGCCCCGTTTCATTCGGAGCTCAGAGGCGACGGGAGCAGGTGCGAGCCCTTCATGCCGGCGGTACAGAGGCAGGCAGACAAACCTCAGAGAGACACATGAGACGCGCTCGAGATGTTTGTTTTGTCCTTGTTGTGGTTCGTGTCTCTTAACCACCCCGACTCCATGCTGCTGCTGCTGCTGCTGCAGCTCCGGTCCCCTCGCCCATCCCTTCAGGTCTTCAGGAAGTGCCTGGCAGAATCGCCTCGTTACTATCGCTGTCTGAGAAGATGAATTTCCAGGTGCTTGTGAAGCTTAAAAGAATAAATGAATTAGTGTTTTAAATGCCTGGTCGGGCCCGCCGAAACATGCCGTTCTGCAGACTTTCTTTAGTGGTTTTTGAGCTTTAACCCTTGGATGCATGACCTACTAGTACCTACACTCTTCCATAAGTGGGGTCAAAAATGACTCCACTTATGCATCTAAGGGTTAATGATCAGCCCTGGTTGCCGAGGCTCGCCTCAAAAAGGAAAGAGAGGAACAAACAAACAAACAAACAGCAGCGAATGTCGAGCGGAGCCGCCTTCCAGGGCGTGTGACAGACCCTTCGATCGCCTTGAAACGTACGTATGTTGACGGGGTGATTAACTCGCGTAATGGCAGCCAAAGCGGCGATGCCGAGGCAGTAACGGCCCTCGCAGGTTGTCGGCGGCGACCACAATAAGCTGTCGAGGAGCAAACAGAGCGGCGCAGATGTTTGATTAGCGCCGTGGAGAGAGCAGACGCGGCTCCGCAGCAGGCCGGGAGCGGAGGTGAGCACCGGCAGATGTTCCTGCCCTCCCCTCCCCTCCCCCACCTCAGCACAGGTGTACGTTTAGCACCATGCATTACCGCTGTGCATGTCACCTGGGCGTGATGTGAATTTGAATGCTGGACGCCCGACAAAGGTTGGCTCCTTTACGTCTCAGTGAAACGTGAGCAGAAACGTGGAGCTCAGGTCGGACGAGACCGTAGACGTGTCTCGGATCGATACGGGCTCACAACGCAGGGTTCTCATAAGCAGCGAGTAGGGAGATATTATAGTTGGGTTTCAGTTCGCATAATTGGTTCTTTTCATGGTAAAACTGTTAGCTTACACTTGGCTGGACTCTGGTCAGCTCCTGGGGACAAATGTGGGGTTTTATAATTGAAGTGAGAAATGATTTGGAACAAAAAACAAGAATTATATTAAATGAGAACATTCAACAGAATCTTGTAGGCTGTTGGTATCATAGTCTCACGAATGTACGCAGAAACTTTTCAAAAGACCTCTATTCATGAATTCATTTTCGATTGCAACTGAATATGCCTGACACGAGAAACAGAAACTTTGCCGTCTGAGATTCGAAGAACGTTATCGGAGCGGTCATTGAAAAGAGAGAGAAAAAAGTGTATGTTAGCAAAAAGACGCGTACGACTTTTGTTAGCGTTGATTATCATTCGTACGCAAGCTCTCACAGTCTCAGTTGTTTGACTATAAATAGTAAAGTTCGGAAAGTTTTTGTGTTCAACAAGAGACAAATTCAGAAACTTTGCTGGGTCTGGGATTCGAAGAACGTTATCAGTAGAAAAAAGAAAAAAAATGTATGTTAACGTTTCTTGTTAGCGTTGATTACCATTCGTACGCAAGTTCGACGTTTGACCGAAACAAAATAAAGTTTGGAAAGTATTTGTGTTCAACCAGAGACAAATTCCCCCGCAGAACGTAGGCACTTAACTGGAAAATTAATGAAATGTTCATTTATGCTGATGATGAACTCTAAAACAAGCCCAGTGAAGTGCGTAGCCCCAAATGTGCACCTGATGACGATTCGACCTCGTAGTTTTAATGTGATCGACAAATTACGTTCAGAGTGACCATTAGTCTGTCTGTGAAAACGAACTAAGGTTCCTGTCTTGGAAATGTGACAAGGTGACGTTAAAAATGATGAAACGTGTTAAAGTTTTCCTATTTTCCCCTGTGCCTATCTTCTCTGCGTGCTTGTCTTTAAGGAAATATTGCATTTTTCAATTTGCATTGAACAGCTGCATCTGTGAAAGCTGCTCCACGGTTTGGATTCAAACGCAACAATTATTGCATCTAAACCAGTACAATTAAACGACCAGGGGAAAATCAACAGAGCAATTACAATAAATTAGGCCGTAAGCCGCCCGTGCAGTATTTAGAGCGTGCTAAAGATAGATAATGAGTCCAGAGAGACCCTTCACAAATTCTGGCATTTCTGTTATCAGGCAGCAACTCAAATGGCAATTTTAGCCAATTATGATTAGTTGTTTATTTGTTTTTTGCCGACTGAGCGGATGAAAAAGTAAAACGTAGCGGGGGAAACTAAAAGTATAAAAAAACTCTATTAGAGCTGAATGATTAGAGCTCGACTGCTCTACACCGTCTAAATACAGTTTGTGTTTTTATCTCGTGTTACGCTTTACGCGTAACTTTTTGGGACATTGGGGAGCCGCTTGAAACCGTTTTAACAGATCATGAAAATAGTGAGTTTCTAGGTGTGTAGCAGCCAATCAGAGGTCACTGAGCTGGGCCTGGGCCTGATGAGGACTGTGTGCTCTGTTTCCAGACCAATCGCTGGGCGAGGGAGGTGCAACGGCACCTTACAAAGAAACTCTGTTTGATAAACATTCACCATTTCCCCCCCGACGCCGGATCTCACCGAGACGCTCCACACTCAGCCGCACTCGTGAGTACATTGTTTCTTTCATTTCGTTTATTTTTGTAACTTTTGAGGAATACGCCTCAGAATATGCGACGATTTACAGATGTTCACGTGTGATGTGTGCATCAAATCTTGTTTTCATACTTCAGATGAATTTTTGGGAGTCTGACAGACTCGAGCGGCCCGGAAATGGCTTTCGATAGTCATGTAATTGCAGCTGATGTAGACGCCAAAAGAACGTGATGTTAAAATGTTCAACATGTTACTCTATAGATGCTGTTTTGTTCTTTTAGTGGATGAATTTACATGTTTTCATGGTTTTTGTAGAAATTCACAAGTCTCACGCAGATGTTGTTTTAAATGATTTTACGGGCTTAAATTGAATATTAGATTGAAAGACAATACATTTTATAAGGTGAATATCAATACAGTGTAACAATATGATAACTGTGTATATTTATGACAATATATTACAATTTTTTTAAACATTTCCGTTGTCAAATACGGTCCAGCTCCCAAAGTCTTGGCCTTGAAATTTAGTATATTTACCTCAGGAAATATTGTACGAACTACGTGATTGTGTGTTTTGTGAGATGATAACCGTCGTTATCGGTGACACATTGATGATAGTTGCAAAATGACTGAATGTTAAAGCCTGAAGCGTCCGATGCTGAACCTGGTCACATAACTCTCCCAGAGAAAACAGGAGAGCGAAGAGGGTGAAGATGCGGACGCTGCCATCGTAAATGAAACAGACGATTTGATGGTTGTGATGATGGTACAATCTGCATCCAGGCGGCCAGAGGACGATGATTTATCCCATAGGAGGATAAATCTGAACCGTCCCGGGCACGTAGCCCGCGTGTCAGACATCGACAGGACCTGGAGCCGCTGTTTGAACCAATAAAGGACGATTATATTGTACTTTTTCCTCGCAGAAGAGTTTAATTGATATATCACAAAAAAATAGCTTTATTATTGCTATTAATTCAGGATTTTTTAGGGGGCAGAGTCGACCTCGAGCGGCCTCTTTGAGGTCCTGATTAGACCAGGTGAATGACATCCACGTTTAATTAATGGAGAATTAACATTTATTGAAGGAAGCCGGAGATACTGAATTCAGCCCTAAAAGCAAAGGACACTCTGGACCCTGTAAACGATGCTCTAATCCTGGCTGCTCTTCTTTTCTTTTTCTACCCTCTCTCCTCCCCGACTTCATCTCTCCACAGTGTTTGACCTTCACCCTCCTCCTCCTCCTCCTCCTCCTCCTCCTCCTCCTCCTCCTCCAGCTGCACTCGTCGGGCGAGGCTTCACCCTGAATACAGAAACATCATCGTCTCCGTGTCTGGCCTGCAGCGCCACAGGTGCAACGAATCGACGGGTTTTATCTCTGTTTGCTTTCTCATCCCCGAACGACAAACTGCAACAATAAACAAAGCTGCGTTGTTCGTTTTTCCGTCCGATCTGAACAAACGGATTTCAGATCTGCAGCGTATGTGTTTACGTGTTTACGGCCCGTAGATTTGTCCGTTTTTTAGCTTCAGGCTTTTCTCCTTGACACGTGTCACCTTAGATTTTAATGCTTAATGAGTTACGAGTTATTAAAAATATTTGCTTTTTTTCTTTTTTTCTAACCGTTTTCCGCTAACAGGGACGTTAACTTCCTCATATTTGGCCTTTAGCAGCAGATGGAGGAGAGAAACGCCATAAAGCCGTAAGCCGAATTTCATCAGCGTGTTGGGATTAGCCGAGCTAAAAGTACAATAAAGACTTTACGACCTTCATAAATTTCATACATTTATCCCCATACTTTTATGTAGAGGGCTACAACTCTTTTCCACGGGACATTTTAAATAATTTGTGAACAGATTGCCTCTAATAACGAGATAAAAGCAGTTTTTTTTTTCTCTTTTTGGAGGGGAGGGCATTTATGGGACAGCGGACAATAGAGCGATGACAGGAAATGAAAGGAGAGAGACGAGGAGTGACAAACGGTCTCGTCCTGGGGCTCCTCGGGGCATCGCACCCGTGGCGGGCACCGTGACCCCCCCGCACCATGAATATGCATTTCGGCGGCGATGTTGTAATGAGTGAAGAGGGAAGAGCGGGGCACCGAGTTTGACAAATTAGCTACGACGCCTCAAAGTGAACTACCAGTTTCATATTACCTCAAACAACCCTGGCGCCTAAAAAAGTTGGGGTACCGTGTGAATAGTAAATAAAACACAAAGTAAAAGTTAATCCTCTGAGACACATACTCCATTAAAAACAGCACAGAGATGATATATTCTGTGTTTTACCGTATTACCGCTCTTAGTATCCACATTTATTCCTCAAGTAGAAACATACTGTAGATACGAGGGTTCAGAAATACTTCTGTAGAAGTTGAAGTATCAACTGAAGCTTTTTACTGAAGAAATGGTAAACAGTACTGGTTTCTAAACTACTTAAAGTATAATAGTAAAAGTAATGAAAAGGACAAAAATGCCATTAAGGACCAAAGCGTAGTGCACTATATATTTATATTCATATCTATAAAACCATGTAGTTTTACTACTGACCATTAACATTGCCTATAAATATTGTAATGATGGCTTCATATCTCAGAACTATGTTATCAATAGCCTTTATTGATTAATGATGAATCAAAAAACAAGTTAGAAACGACACATACAAACACATGCGTCTACTTGACTTCTACTGCTTAGATTTATAAATGTACGGAGTAGAAAGTACATATAATTGCGTGAAAATGTCAAGGAGTAGAAGTAAAAAGTAGGCTGAAAAACAATTACTCCAGTAAAGTATAAATAGTCTCTAATTAAGCAAGGTAACAAAGTGCTTGTGCTTCGTTATTTGACGCCTCTGCTCATTTCCAGAACAATCTGTTCCTGCTCATCCCAGCAACAAGTTGTACTGTGAGCAACAAAAGACTAAAAGTCCTAAATCTGAAATCTCCTCATTCTAGTGGCAAACAGGTTTCAACGGCAGCAGGTGATAATGTTTCGATTGGCAGCTCCTGGAAAAGCTCAGGCGGACACAAGCAAACACGTTACCGGGTCCATCAACTGATAAAACGCTGTCTGTAAAGAGACAATCACGCCTTGTTTTCATCGGTCTGTTCGAATTTCGACAATAATCGGGTTTGCTTTGTTGTTTTTCAGCAACAATGAAAGCTCCCACTAGTCCATTCAGGTCCATTCATCTGTTTACACAATATAATACATTTAATCTTGAGGCTAAACGCCCGGCACACGTCGAAAATGCAGCAAATACAATCGTTTTCTTTCCCGCCTAATAATCCTCTGATCTTTGCCTTTTTGCATTGGTGTTTTGCTTTGAACACACTTGAGCACTGGAGGAAGCCCACAGCTTCACCGCTATCAGGGGGGGAAACTGTCTAGAGCGTCTTCAGTCGGAGCGGAAAAGTAAAACGCATTTCATCGCTTATTATTTGATTTTGACCTTTATAAGCACTAAAAAAAAACAGATTTTAATGCACGACCTTTATCTCTCCTGTTAAAAGGGTCAAAAAGCTTTCATGGATAATGAAGCCGGGGTCGGGCGCTCTCACTTATGACGGCGTAAACACGGCAGAGACACAAAGCTCAGAGGGAGAGATAAGGGAGAGAGACTGGAGGAGAGAAACCACAGTCTAGATGAGCTGCCGGAGCTGTGGTCTGGGTTTTTTTCTCTCTCTCTCTCTCTTCAGAGCGAGGAGGGATCCGTCTTTCGTGGAACAGGGGAGGAAGAGGGTGTGTGAGAGGCAGGGGAGGGGGTTAGGACCCGGGATAAGAATCTGCACCTGAACTAAATCAAGGCCCACCACAACGCACTGTACCTGCGCCCCGTGCCGCTACGCTCCGACACTCGTCTCGTTTGTTCTCATCCAGAAACCCACCACAGGCCGCCTACACCCGGCCCCGACAGCTCTCTGACTTTTATCTCGTCGAATCTCTCAAAAATCTGAGACCACCACAAACCCCTCTCCGCTTCCCGCGAGCGACTTCCCTTTGCAGTTAAAAAATCTGACAAAAGCGCAGCGTTTCTTTCTCAAAGGACCCCCCCCCAAAAAAAAGACATTGTTTTTTGTGTTTTGGGGGTTTTCATGAGCATAATTTGTCTGTTTCTGTCAATAATTCCAAGTCTTTGCAGTGCAGATTGAATTTTTGGCACCATATAAATTTGTAGTAGTATCTCCTTCACTTTGATAAGTGGCGATAACGCTGCAGAGTTCAATCTACTCCTCACAGACCGAAAACCAAAGATGAACCTTTGGTAAAAGTTCACAGGGTAGTCCGTGTGTAGTGTTATTACACGAGTAATTACCATTATCAACACAACTGATGAGTGATGGTAACAGGGTTTACTGGACTCAGACTCATACTCTACAATAGTAAATTTGCAGAAGCTCTTTTGGTAAACTTCCTTCAGAAACCTCCCAGATGCTCAACAGGAGCTCCACAGGGCAGCGTACCGGGTCCTCTCTCTTTCTCCCTTTACATACTGTTTTTAAATTGGAAAAGTCAGATAATTATTCTTCTAGAGTTTCCAATTGCCTTTTTATTGTTAATATTATTGCATTTAATCATATTTAGTTTTTATACATCATATTCTGAATCACTTGTGGTTTAAAGTTGTATACAGATAAAATAATTTTTACTGCCCACACTCTTTCAGAAATGGTGAAATCTCAAAATGTGTTGCAGAGATACACACAACTTCTTCCAGTGCTCTAAATTGAACACTGGACTCATTTAACTTAATTACATCTTGGATTACCAATCTTACATCATATATCCTAGGGCTGGGTTAGCAAATAATAACAGCATGAGGAGCCTTTTCACAGATCTGAGGAGGAAAATCTCACATTTCTGACAGAATACAGCTGCAAAAGTATGAGCTGCACTGTCTGTGCAGAGGCTGTCACACAGATAAGCTTCTCTCATTTTAACTTGTCAAGATATGCGACCTGTGTTTCTGACTGTGTTCCAGACGTGCCTCTGAGATGAAGAGCCTCATTCGGCCCGTTCTCCTTCTCATTGCTGTGGTCAGGTTGACAACAGGTACATTCACAGATTCGCTTGAACTGATTCGGGCACTGTTTGCATTTTATGCACGGACACGTAACAACTCTTCTCTCCGTCCTAGGGGAAGAGGAGGTGGTATATGCACAGGTGGGAGAGAGGGTCACCCTCTCTACAGATTATACAAATTCCTATGTTACCTGGTTTGAGAGTGGGAAGGAGGCGGCATGGTGCAATCCATTTGGAAAATGTGGAATTATGGAAGGCAAACACTGTTTTATTAAATCTGCAAAATATTTTAACCAGTCCATACATCAAGGCACTTTTGGAATAAGTGACAATTTTTCTGTACAGGTCCCTGGAACACGACACTGTCCGTATCTCGAAATGAGTTTGTCATCAAGAAAATGCCGGATTTCCAGTTTCACACCTTTTCCTGTCGAGGAAAGAAGTCTGATGACACAGCTGTTTCCGAACACACATTCAGACTGGTTAAACTCACTGGTAAGAGGCAAGATCGCTCCACTCTGTTATTATCTACTATCATACTAGTTAGACATAATGATCTATGGGTAGATATACTCGTATGTGTGTAACACAGCCCATGTTTTGATTCAACGTCAGGCTCATTTTGAATCACAGAAATGTGTTTGGAGGTTTTTATCTCACTGCAGAAGCATTTCTATTAGTTCAACTTCATGGAAATGTATCGCCACATAGGAGTAAGAATATTGAATTAACGGACGTGGAAGAAGGAGAAGAAAACATTTCCACGCTTTTCATTCTGTTTCTTTCTCCAGTTAACAAGAGGCCGCCCTCTCTCCTGCTGCCCGGGGATCAGATGTCTCTGAGCTGCAGCGTGGAGCCTCAAAGAGGCAGGACACCGACCGTACACTGGCTGAATCCTCAGGGGGAGAAAGTGAAAGACAGCCGAGGAGTTGTCAAAGTGACGGTGACACACCAATCCAACGGCCAGTGGGCCTGTGTGGTGACGGATGGCGGGAAAGAAAAGACGGCCAAAATCTCCGTGAGAGTAATAGGTGAGTTATATCACACAAATACATCCTGGTTTCATGATGCCCTGAGGATAAGTTTCCGGGATTGTGTTCCTCTCCTCGTCTGTTTAGACCTGGCGCCAGCACCTCCACATTCTCAGTACACGTCCGAGTCCAAGCCCCTCGCCGTGCCCTGTTCCCTCCCCTCCGACATCTCCTGGGAGCAGATCAGAGAAGCAGGCGTCCAGGAGGTCCACTGGGACTTCTACCCCACCATCCCTGGTGGTGGCACTCGATGGAGGCTCTTCAATCTCTCTCTCGGGGATCCGATGTCCTGGCACCCGGTGAGGCACATGGACCTGACTCCCAAGTCGGACCCGAAGAAAGGAAATCTGGATCTGTCCAGAAATGCAGGACGGGAGGAGGACACCGGAGACTATGTGTGCAGCATGAAGTTTAAGAAAGGTGTAACTGTGAGCGCGACTGTGCACGTCCGCCTGCTGAAGAGTAAGTCCGGACTAATTGCCGTCGCCGTGTGCAGGCAGGTGTTGCAGGCACATCTGCCTGATGAAATGTCTCTTGTTTGTTTCCTGCTCCCCGCGTCCCCATTTATCTTTTTTGATGTCCGGCTCGTTGTTGCACTTCCTCATTGTCATTCACAACAAGCCGGAGACGGCACAGAGCCTCTCTGGCACAGTGGCACCGTGCAAGCTTTCATTTATTTATCTATTTATCTATTTATCTAATTATTTCTTCAGCAGATTTTACTTGGAAGTGGCTCCGGTGTGAGATGCATCTAATTCGCTGGCTAACACACTGGCCTAGCTCCGGTTGTTTTAATGGAGTCTAACGAGTTTTTCCCTGTGCCAGAGCAGTGAGATAGCACAATGAATTTTAATTGGATGCCGCGTTTGGAGGATTTATTTGGTAAAAATAATGTTTTCATTTTTATCTGCGGGATTACATAAGCAGGGACGCTGAAAGGAAACAGGTCCACAAATCTGATGGAATAATTCAAGGCAGAGCTGTGTAGAACAAATCTGGGGGCCACGATTTGCTTTGGAAATCTCTAATTTTACTAAATCCCTCGCGCTCTATTGCAGGTTTTTTCTTTTTTTTCAGATCCAGTTTTGCCCCCCGGGGAATAACCACCACCTACCAGCAACCTCAATCTAACCTGGTGTATAATTAAAGACTGTGTTCACAGTTTTATCCTGGTTATTTAAGCCCCCATTTCCCATCCGCATAACAAGATGAATTTCCACATAATAACAATAATAATAATAATCATTCATGATTACAACTGAATTGTTGACGATCAGTGAGAGATTGTGGTTGTGGGTCTGGTTTTTCTCAACTGATCAAGGATATAATCGATGTTTGACAAAGATATTGAGTTAACTCTAACTATATATGAGGATATGAGAATATTAACATTTGGGGGGTCAAAAGCAAAGACCCTAACTGAGGGTCTTATCAGAGCAGCTACATATTGATCATCTCTCTCTGTGTTTGTATTTCTATGGTTGTCTCTGACTCTGGCTTCTTGTTGTTGGTAATTCTCCTCACAACGATTCAGTGTTGTCATATAATTCAATCGTTCTGTTTTTTTTATTATTTTTACATTTCATATTTGGCACATTTTTCGCTGGCACACCGCGGAGACAGAAGCCAAAGCCTCAGTCGGATCCACACGGTTTTTCTTGCTTAGCCTGCTGCATCGTCCCTCCGCCTGTCACAAATGCAAAATGTTTTCACGCATTTCGTATTCACTGCGAGGAATAATCTTTCACGCCTTTGTGCCTCCTCTTCCTCTCTCTCTCTCTCTCTCTCTCCCTCCCAGTCACTCCCTCCCCATCCGCACATTTGATCTCGGGCCAGCAGCTCAACCTGACCTGCGGCTCCGGCCACCCGCTGCCCTCTGACCTGCAGCTGAGGTGGCTGTCCCCGAATCCCGCTCGCCCCAGGCCCGCGACCCCTGACCCTCAGTCCTCCCCGCTCGTCATCCCGAAAGTGGGCACGGAAGATGGCGGCGAGTGGAGTTGCGAGCTGTGGCGGAGCAACGTGAGGCTGACGTCGGCCGTGATCGTTCTGGAGATCGGTGAGCGGCAGGAAGTGAGGAGGAGGAGAGCAGGAAGCGTGACTCGGGCGTGACCTCGTGGTCGCAGCTCTCGTTGCAAGCAATACACAACTCGACGTTACATAAGTGGATGCATAAAAGTCAGAATGGATTTGAGGAATACACTTAAGTGGAATTCTTGCACATTATTGAGCAGCTGTTTAACATTAAAAGCGTACTTCAGTATGATTGATGGGTTGGATGTTAGATATTCTTTCAGTCGTCTTCATTTCCTCAAATGCTTTGCTGTATCCAAACGTCTTTACAATGTGTATGGCAGACAGCATTCAGTTCAGCATCTCTGTTTTAACTTATGGAAGATACTTAGATGTTGTGCTTGCAGAACGTGCTGTACACAGGGTTAAGGTTTGGAACCAGAACCACGTACAAAAGGTACCAAAGATGATGGATGGATGATATTACAACCATGATTTTTTATCATTTGAGTGAATTCATAAAGTTGAAGTATAAATAATGTTGAAATTTAGGGACAATCATAAATCATCAGATTTGACTGATTTATATTTTAAAGCCAAATCTACACAAAAAAAAGAATAAAATGAAGATACTCGATTTCTTGGTTTTGAGTCAATGGCGTTGAATTTGTTTTAAATAAGTGAGTTGAGTAAACGTAACTTAACTGCCTATTTTGAGCCAATTAGAGCTGATTAAGTCATATTAGTCTAAGTCATCTAGTTAAACTGCATTAGTCAACTCACTTATTTAAAACTTATACCGTATGATGCTATTGAGTCTAAGAAGTTACTTAATAGTTGTGTGGAACCACTTGAGCCACCTGATTTGATTTTTTTGTGCATACGCTGAATTTACGACATCATCTTGTCATAAGACCTTGTAAAATCTCTTCGAATCGTGCTGTGTTTACTTCCTCTTCCTGTCAACCGAGTTCAGATTAGTTAGTAACATCCTGTGACTGTTGAACTAAAACTCAGATATGGGGTGCTGAGCTCAGGGGGGATGGGAAGGGACATGTCCCTCCACAGTTTCTCAAAAGCATGAGCCCCAGAGTCCATCTCGTGGACCGACCGGAGGCCTGCTCTACAGACGTGTTTGGTAACAGTGTGTCTGTGAACCTCCTCCTGTCTCCAGAGAACCTGAACGTGTGGATGCTGGTGATCATATGCAGCGTGGCAGCCATCGCCGTCCTCCTCCTCCTCATCCTGGGCGTCATCGTCTACAGACGCAGACAAGTACGGCTCGACCATCCCTACCGCCTTGTGTTCGATCGCGCCGGGCTGTTAACATGGCATTAAGAGTCCTCTCTCTCTCTCTTTCTCTTTCTCTCTCTCTATCTCTCTCTCTCTCTCCCTTCTCTCTTTGTCTTTCTTTGTGTTTGTGGCTGACATTAGCGGAAGATGAGACACCTCAGGCATCGACTCTGCAATTGCAAAAAGTGCGTATCAACCATTTCCTGGACAGATGAAATGACTCCAAAAACACACATTTGCACTCACAAGCAGCAAATTCTGAATACAAAATCCAGCCATAAGGTTTTTTCTTTCTTTTTTTTTTTATATGATGATACAACCTTTTAAAAAGATAAGCAGTTTCATTGTGCCGTTTGTATCTCTGTGCCTTTTTCAACGACTCATACAGAAACCTGTGACTTTCTGTTTCAGCCCCAGGCCCAAAGGATTTTACAGAACATAACAGCTCCAATGGAGGCAGTCTGCAAAGGACATCACAAGCAATTGAATTTCTGTCCAGACAAGATGAACTTTTCTGTCCTATCGACTAAAGCGTGAACCCTTTGTTAGTTCTGTCAGATTATGGCTCTGAAAGTTCATTCACGATTGAAATGTCAAATAGTATTTTACAGTTGTAAATATTGGCAAGTTTGGATTGTTTTCTCAAATGTTTTTATGGACATCTGTATTTTTTGTCATTTTAACATTACTCTTTATTTTGTCTTCACTTTTTCTCCTTTTTCTCACGCTATATAATATATTTCTACAGCTGATGAGTTTGTATACACTCTCTTTTTTTGTACAGTAAATACAAATATGTTGTTGGCAACATTATCAAATGTTCACGGATCAGTTTTGTAAATGGTGTTTGATCATGATTTGTACATTTGCCACACATGACATTTTTCAATAAAGCATCAGCAACTTTTATAATGGTGCATTGCTGCAGTGGTGTGTGTGTGTGTGTGTGTGTGTGTGTGTGTGTGTGGGCATCACCTTAGAGGTGTCGCTGCTCTCTGACACACTCTGGGATACGAGAAGGAGCAGGGCACGTCGAACCAGGTCTGATCGAAGCTGTTCACCACCACACAGTCCTGAATGAATTTATGAATGAATGTCTATGTGTGTGATGTTTGATTCTCAACGCATGTATGTGAAGTCTCTTGTATGAAAATTTATCATGCCAGAGACCATTCTTGTTACTTAGAGAAGTTAGTTTGGCTTGAAACGCTTCAATGTTTTCACAATGTGCAGGATTTTCCGAGAATTTTACAGTATTCTGATACAGATATTGACACTTATCACTACGTGAGAGTATTTCCCCCCCAGCTTGTACTGTACGTGATGTTTTTCATCCCAGGAGGGTGAACACTCCTGATACAGATCACCTCTTGACCTTTTCTCCAACACCCCCAGGAAGTATTGAAGGAGGGATCCCTCCCTCTAGCGCCATCACCAGGTCAAAATGACAACTATAGACTAAATCTGTCTACAATTGTAGACAATCTAAGACTAAATACCTGCATGGTCAGATTCAGCTGTAGCTGTAACTTCATACTATATGCCAAATAGTTCACAAATAGGTAATTAGAGCCTTATCAATCAAACCACAGGAATGTTTTGAACAGAACTCCATTACATTCCCACTGATTTTAGCATTCAAGTCATAGAGCCGCTGTGCCTGCGTGCAGCCTCACAGAGCGGCAGGAGCCGCTGGATTAGTTTTGTTCAGATTATTATTGACAAGCGGCCGTGCTGCCGACCATGACCAACCACTGTTAGGACCGTCCAAGGTCTGTTATTTGCAGAAGCACAAGAATAAGAGACAAGAATAAGCTCAGACGTTTTTCCTCTGTCGCACACCACAGCTGCTCTACAAGGGCAACTGACACATGAAACACCTTCTTTAAGGTCTTGGCAAATTCAGCGAACCTGTCAAAGTCGCATTTCCCAACTTTGATCCGCACGTCTGGCTGGTTTTCAACTGTTTCTAAAATAGTGCACTGAGACTGCACTGCCATCCTCACGCAGACAGAAAAAGAGCTGATGCTGCACCTCAATGAATCATTATCTGGCTTTTGTCTCTAACACAAAATATTGTGTTAGTTACGTTAGTATGTAACACGTACGTGTGAACGCCAAGTAGTGCCTGTTGAGCCCTCCAATCCTTCTGCCTTCTCTCTGCACAACTTCCTGGAAAGATGTCCAGCCATCCAGACATTTTCATTAGCAAACACATGTAAGTGAATGCATAAGAAAAGACTCTCGAACCCGTGCGCTGAACCACTCACGTGCTGTTCTCTGGTGGTCAAGATGGCAAGATGGCCGCCACTGTCCCTGCACTGATGCCCGCTCTTGTGCCAGTCTTATGAGTTGGTGGAGAGGGCGAAGCACTAGTCGTCCACCTGCAGCCAGTTGTCTGGACACTCTTGATCACTGTGTGGGAGCGTTCATGCGGCTATGTCATGAAATGTAAACTTTGCTACAGAGATTAACTAAGAAGGAGCGATGAATTATTTTCCAGCTCCTGCAGCAGGAGGAGGGTGCAGTACCTGGAGCTGAGCAGTTGGAAGCCATGCTGGAATACCGCTGACACATCTCTCTGTATTTGCTCTCCAGGAGACTCAGTCTCAGCTTCAGGGAGGCGGCATCTTCACCTGCAGCCTGAGGGGCGACTTCAGAAACCAACAGGCTGACGAGAACCAAGAGGAGGCCGTGGCCTCTGGTTTCCAGGGCTCCTGGAGAGACAAACAGAGCGGGGATGGAAAAAGACCAAGGTCGCTTGTATGCACTCTGTCTAGGACGTGTGCTGCGGCCTCACCTTTCTTCCCGGTGAGGTTCATCGTGTGCGTCAGCTGGGTGAGACCGTGGCTAACTTTGCCTCGGCTCCTTCTCTGCTCTCCTGGTGTTTTGTAGAGCAGTTTGTGTGCCAAAGGAGAAGCTAAGGCAGCGGGATGGAAAGTACAGATTGCACAAATCAAGCAGACAGATTGGAGTGTGCATGATCAAATCATGTAAACTCAGATGGTGCAATATCTCATAGCCAAACCACTCGCCACATTGGATTAAATAAACAAGCGTTTGATGATTGAGCTCTGGCACGTAGGCAGGGCATTATTTACCATTAGGTGGGCAAAGGTCCCTCTCCATCTACCACCTTTTTTTTTTTTGTAAACTGGCAGAGATGGATGCCCGAAAACATGACTCAGCATTGATTTGCACAGTGTGTGACTGCGTGTGCGCGCGTGTGTGTGTGTGTGTGTGTGTGTGTGTGTGTGTGTGTTTGCATTTCAGAGTTATTTGAATTCCCCTCGTTAGTTGAGCAGCTGCAACAATATCACCTCCACACCGGCACACACGCACACGCACACACACACACACACACACACACACACACACGCACACATACTCACTCACACGCGCCAGATGCCGACTCAGTTGCTCCAACAGACTGTCAACATTTTTTTTGGTGTATGTCCCATTTATTATTTTCTCCTCGGTGCTTTATTCTCGCAGCCATTGTCAGCGCTTCTATTTCACGAGGTTTTGTTATTCAGAGCCGAGCTAATTAAACCGGGGGAGAAGTATTTAATGTTTATCTCTGTTTCGGTGACTTACAGGGCTGAAATTTAGGGGCTGTGCATCACCACAAATTCTTACTGAATCTGTACACTTTCTGATTCACAGCTCGGCCCTCCCTCGTGAATACCACACACACACACACACACACACACACACACACACACACTCACACACACACACACATACAGAAGACTCACACAGCTCCCAGCTGCCTTCCCATCATAACCTTGTCGCTGCTCCAATTTTTTAATTAATGTCAGTAAGTTGAAGGTACTTGCTGTGTGTGTTTTTTTTCTCCCTCCACCTATTTCTCAAAACTCTATTTCTCTGTTCTGACTCACACACAATGTCCACATGATGTGTCATCCGTCTCACACGCATACACACACACACACACCTGTCATATCTAGAACTTTACCAAGCAGAGAGGGGTGAGGAAAGTCCGGGGATGATGCAATAGAGGGAGGGTTGACAGAGAAACAGCAGAAATGCACCAAACAGAGCCAGCAGAACGAGAGGGGGAAAAAAAACTCCCCAGTTTGGATTAAGAGTCTTTTCTACAAAGCACCTGACAGAAATCTGGGAATTTTCTAGTTGTAGGTACACGATAGCTAAACACCAAACGGTACGTCTCCCAGCACATTTCTTGTAGTGCTGCTGCACTGAGTCGTAGGCAGAGAGGGACGTGCCATGATAAATCAACCAGCAGGGACAAATTTAATTTCAAGGAGAAATATTGCTTCTTGGGAGAGGAGATACCGAAGCCTTCGGGGACCAGAGGAGGTACGGCACAAAGAGAGACAAAGTGACGAAGAGTGTTAACGAGGCCATCACAGCCACGGAGGAGAGAGGAAAACTACAGCAGCCCGGAGGAGCTCACTGAGCGGCTCCTATCTGGACCAAACAGGCTCGTCCTCAAACGCAGCACTGCTATTTTGTGTTTATCAGTGACGGTGACTTCATGTGTGAAACAGCCAAATCATATGTGATGTACTTTTTTTTTTCCCCATACAACACGACCTCTACTTCTCCATGGCTCAAAAGGAAATGCGATTTATCGCTCTCCATTTCGCACATTGATGGAAGAGAAACTCAGACTCTTTGCAGAAGCGAATGTACAGAGATATGTTGGAAATGTACCCAAAATAGGGAATAAAATTACTATGTTGTTGCTGCCTTTACTAGTGCTGCATTATCATGCACTATGTGATTCTTTTCTATCACAGATTTTTAATCTGCAAAGTGATAGTGACTATGTCTGTCAGATAAATGAAGTAGAGCGAAAATCATAATTTGTTTTGTATGAAAAAAAAACAGCTTTCCTACATGAATTGCACCCCAACGTACAATCACGATGATACTCGACTCGACGTAAACAAGACAAAGAATTAACACAGAATCAGGGACGTGTATCAAACTGAAAATGCTCAAGTACATCATCGTAAAGTGTAAAGAACAGGAGTTGCCTGAATGTACTTTAAATATTCTCTGTGCATTATTATTGTGCTTTGCGTAAGGTTAAACAACCCATATGTAAAGTTCAGCTCCACCTATATAGGCTACAACAGAAACAGCTGTTTACAGATGAACTGACCAATAAGAAGAAGAAGAATTCAGCGTTATGCCTCTGGTCCTGCATCCTGGATTATACTGCGTATTGTTGGATGAATCGCTGTACTCTGTAAATAATAGCACAACAGACTATTAATGCAGGCATTACTTAATTAGTGCATTGCAGGGACTACTGACACTGCAGTGCAGTATTTCTACATTATGGTACTGCTACATCTCAGGCCATAGTGTATTGCATTTGTTTACTCAACTTCTGCACTTTAAATGAAATTCAAGGGTACATTAACTAAACTTAAATTAGTGGATCGCAGTATGCTCGAACTCATTCCACAGTACAGTGATATATGATTCAATACATAGTATTTATTTATTATTTCTCTGCACAATCTGGCATCGCTTGGCTTTGCGGAGAGCCTGAGTTCTTCCGCTGCTTCTGAGACAGTCAACATGCATATTTTCATGCTTGCGAGCATATGTGACAGCGAGACTCATAAATAGAGGATTGAGCAGACTTCCAGTCGACAAACACGGCACTGCGTTTGGGGAATGGTAAATGTTATTAAGCTAAATTCTGGCGAAATGGTTGTGTTCTGAAATCCCCTGTTAGTCAGAGTCTGCACTGGGAGCTCCACCCGAGGATTAAAAATGGTGGATTGACAGCCTCCACGCTGTGGCCTGTTTTGTGTCTAATCAGGCTCCCAGGGACCGAGGCGGGGCGCTGAGTGTTTGAGGAGTCAGGCCGCTCTCACTGATGGTTATTGGCTTTTTGGCCTCCATCTGCGGCAACATGGCACTGGCTGTGCTCTGTCAGTCTGAACAGCGTCTCCACAGCCTCCCGTGTCTCCCTGCCCTGCGCTCTCCGGCCCATACATCTGCACATCTGCCCGTCTGTCTCTCCGTCTCACGCCATCCCTGACTCGGGCTGATTATTCTCTCTTTATTTCAGCTCAGTGTGCTTTTGGACACCTATAATTGGCAATAAAAAAGATAAAGCGCTCTCTCCAGTCCAGTGAGGGTCATGTAATAGAAAAAGCACAAAAGTCCATAATTGTGAAATATTTCTCCTGCAGGGCCAACAGTCTCTGGCAGCTCAGGCCGATAATGTGCTTGTGGGGACACTCTCTCATTTAAAACAAACACCACTGGGGACATACGTGCTTGATCTATTACCACCACACAACCCCGCGCTCACCCGCACGGTATCTGAAAAATATGACTTGCAACAGGGGGAGGAAATTAAAAGAGAAAATCCAACACTTTCTGTGACACCTGGATGTGTAACATATTTCTGGACTCCAGATAAAGAAGACGTTGATTCAGTTCTACTTTGCGGATATGACCTGGTTATGAGATCATGATGAATAAGAGTCAAGTGTTGTTCTGTGGTTTCAGTAAGCTACAATAGTCATGCAAATCTTCTCCTTTTTTTCATAAAACTGGTCACAATTTTGTATAGAGGTTGTATTTTCTCCTCATCTTTGTGTTTTCTCTGGGCGATCTATTCTAAAACTTGCATATTTAGGCTGATTGTATGAAACTGAATGGTTCCCTATGATGGACCATTGACCAGTCCAGGGTCTATCATCTGCCTTCATCTGATGTGTGTTTGAGATAGACACCACATACACAGTGGGGCACAAAGCCAGTTAGATAATAGATGAATGGATGGATGGATGGATGGATGGATGGATTTCTTATTTCGCTATGTCATGGCCAATTCATTTCACAGTAAACCACGTGAAATGAAACTATCGGACATTTTACCATTTCCTTTACAGTAAGTAAAAAACATATATATGCGTAAGCACAATTTGTAGCAGTCTTACATCACGGCGGTTCTTGTGAAGAATTTGTGGTCGCGACATTAAACCGCAGTTTAGCACCTGCACATCTGTTGACACCTGCGTACTTGCCAAAAAGCGTTGCGTGTGTCACTGGTTTTATCAAGAAAAGCTGTTTGTAATACACAGCTGCTCTGGGGTGCTTATCTGGCTGTTATTAGCACGAAACCGTTCCAAACACTACACCAATCAGACAAAAAGGATTCGACTTTCAGCTCCTCGAAATCTACAAACGGTGAATATATTTAAAGTTGCAAACTCGTCCTGGGGTTATTGTTCGTGTCCGTGGCGTCATCTCTTAATGACAGCCGCATAAATATGCATTGTTTGTCTTTACCCGTGACTAATATTCAATTACTCTTCATAGAAAGTGTTATTTCCTTCATTAGAGCATTCAGGAATATTGTTGAATAGGCTATTGGGAGGTGGTGGCGTAAACAGCGGAAACACAAATGTGGAAAAATGTCTGGCAATGAAACCTCAGAGAGTTCATGTTGTAAATGATAATTCTCCACAGCCGCGAGGGAGCTCATATAAACCCAATTATTACAGCGGCAGCAGCAATAAAATCCTTGCAAAGATTCACGGACTGTATAGAGGAGCGTCGTATGTTTGAAAGGGGGGGGGGGGAATCAGTGGCGGGTGAGGAAGCGCAAACGGTATGAAAACGACATTAGTTTCCGCTCTGGTCACGCTTTCCAGGGAGGAAACAACAGTCATGAAGCCGAATACTGCTGCTTTGACTGACAGACCTTGTCAGCATCTATTAGAGGGATTGATGGATAGACGGATGGATGAATAGATGGCTTTCGATCTAACTTTGCACTGTATCTATCTACCTACCTTTCTATGCACCTCGGCTGGACAGGCAGCAATCTTTCAACACAATGGCGTACTATAAAAAGCAGCGGGGCGGCGTGTGTCACCGCGTCTGCGGTTTCATGGAGGGCGAGTGCCTGTGAAGTGCACACGACTTCATCAACACACTTCACACGGACAGAAATGAGCACTTTGTGGAGCCCTGCTGACCGGCACAGGTGTTCCTCATTCCCTTTAATTGGGTCGGTTACTGTGTGCTGTCGCAGGGAGAAGAAAGCTTAAGATGTGAAGGGAAGGTGTGTGCGTGTGTGTGTGTGTGTGTGCGTGTGTGTGTGTGTGTGTGTGCGCGTGTGTGTGAAGTGATGGGGAAACCTGAAGGCATCTTTTGCCAGGCAAGGTCACTTTGTCTAAGCCCTTTACTTTCACAAGTGCCTCTTTCAAGATTGGAAGTTAGATTTAGGGCCACTGTAGGTCTTTCTCAGAGCAGATATTGCCAAGTGTCAGTGTCGGGAAAGCTTTAGTTACTAGAAACACAAACGCTACCCCGGGTAGGTCTAAGAGTCCCAGAGAGCCATGACGGTGCAATACTATACACAATAAAAGGACCCAGGGAGCTCAAAGGTTTTCTCTCTTCGCCTGTATAAAGATCTATCTGTGGTCCAAACCTTAACACAAAGAGACATCCAAGCTGCAAGCACAATTGAGCACTTAATGAAAAGTACGCTGTTAAGAGAATACCTAAATACATCATCTGTCTTTATATTTATTGAGTTCAGTGACCTAATGCAATAGACAACAAGGGGAAAAAAACACAATGACAATGAAAATAGTAAAATTTCTCCATAAATGGATGTTCTGAGTCACAACAGAGGCTAGAATGAGACTTCTTTTTAGCCACTTTACTTGCCTTGACATTCAGGTGCAAAACAGGTCTGAGATAAGGATTTAGAGCCAGGTGCCGGAGAGAGATTTATGTCAATGATGGGTGTACCTTTGTTTTCATTTAAGAGGCTCTGAGGGGGAAGAAGCCAGGAGAATTAGTGGATTCGATTACCACGTCTGGATCGACACGGCTGATGTGGAAGAGGAAAGAGTCTGGGTGGACGACACAATGTTGCCACAAAGCTCAGCTAATTTCAATAATGTTTTTCATTTCCACGGTGGATCGAAGGTTTTTTTCTGCAGCTGGGGTTTGTCTGTCCACGCTCCATCTTTACCTCTCTCCTCCTTCTGTCTTCCTCCCTTTACAGACATCGGGATCAGTGGAGCTCAAAGCCAGATAACCGACAGTAAGGAGGGGAACTGAGGAGGATAGTGTCACATTAGACAGCCACTCGAAAACATGATTTGATGTTCCTTGTGCTCACATTTCTAAACGGATCTGCCAGATGGATGCCATTCAGGTCAGCGCTTGACTGAAAACACTGCAGAACTGAAATGTCTGGAAATTACAGAGAAAACCTGTGACAAAAGGCTCCATGTTTGGCTCCAAGACAAACACATATACTTAAATGTCTTTTTTTATGTAGTAGGTTCTTTTTATTCAAGGTACACTTGTAAAGCTGAGATACCACTTGTTGAATGAAATGGACAACAAAGTCTCCATCGAGAGGTTTTATCCAAAGCAAAGGATTCATTGGTCTCATGGTGATTTTAGAGAAGAAACTCTTTATTCATGACTGAGAGGTTTATTACACTAACTTCTTGGGGTGTTTACGTTGGCATTTGGTTTGTTAAATTTGGTCTCTACATGGAATCATCCACTTCCGACAACAGAAAAATGTCTTTATGTTTCAATTCTGAACGGATGCCATGAATCTCCTGCTATGCGTGGCAATGAAAATTCACACCTCGTTACCGAGCTGCAAATTACTTCAGAAATAGCGCCAGAGACTTTAATTTTCGGGTTGTTATCCTCTCACAAATATTGTCATTGGTACTCGTCAACGATGCAACTCGGAGGCTATCTCTCTGAGTGAAATTTGTTTCATGATTAAGTTGACTCACAGCAAGGACGCCTGGCTTTAAAATCCTGGTAAGAGGTGCCTTTGGGATTCTTTGGAATTTGGAGTTTGCATGTCATCCCTCCTCCATGTGTCTGAAAGGGGTAGTCTGATGAGCTCCCGAAATCCAAAACTTGAATGCTTGGACTATTGCCTGGAGGCGTGATAGTCGATGCCCTGTCATAGACTGGCAACTTGGGAGTATTGCCTGCCTTTGCCCTATGTGTGCTGGAGACTCCTGCCACACTGAATGGGTAACGTCAAAGACAATTTGTGTGAAAGAGCTTATCTCATCCATCTGCTCCGCTGTCTGTCGTACAGAGCTGTGTATTGAAGCCATATTTGCTTTGCTATGCAGGTGCTTTATATTTAAAAGCAATCTAATCCAATCAATTGGCAATAATTCATGAAATGATTTATCAAGAAACAGGACCAGAAATAAGAAAACTATTACAAACTGGATTTGGCAGCTGTGGATTTCATGAAATAAAACTCTGTAAGTCAACAGAGTGGTTTATCCTTCTTTCCTATGATCCGAGTCATCGATAAAGGACTTCAAGATGACACTTCTAAGACTTAAGATGTGATACTGACAGACCTCTACAACACCACTGGATGAGATTATGGAGCCTAAAACGGACGGACTACATTAAAACACTACTCACAGTAACTCGTCGTGACCCTGCCCTCTTATTCTTATTCACAGACAACACAATGAAAAGAGACAAGCATAATACATACAAATCCTCCCTTTGATGGTTTTTGACCCCCCTCTGATTTACACTGAGACCTCCGACCTGTTGTTTTTCGCTCCCCAGCTGGAAAACATCGATCTCTCCGCGTTAGCTGTAGCTGGCGTTAACCACAGCACCGCTAGATGACGCTGTTCTACCTGATCCCTGGATACAGATGCTGATTGACGGCTCCTTACGCCCCGCCCCTTTCACTGTATGGTCCAATCAGCGCTTACGTCGCTTTGTTTTCTTACGTCTCCCGACAGCGGAACAGGGCTATCGAGAGGCTGACTGAGGGTACAAAACCAACACAACGAGGTAATTTCTGAACCACGCAGCCTTATTTTGACGCTTTTGTTGAAATATTTACACGCGTACCTAATTGTGCAGTTGTTTCGCTGCACGGGAGGAGGATGTAGCATCCAGAAAGGTTTAGAATTAGCTGAGGCCTAATGTCAGCGGTGCAGCGGAGCCTTGCGGTTGCTCGCCCGTTAGCAACAGAGCTAGCATGACACACTGAGCTTGGAGAACAGACACTGCACGTTTTGTGAGAACAGATCATCTTAAATCACGCACGTATCCATGATGAGTTGCTTTGTCTGGCTGCGATTAGTAGCTGGTGGATATGGGAGGCTAGTGTAGCCAAGCGAGGCTTGCTGCTTATAGTAGCATCTCTACCCAGTAGCAGTAACTGCATTTGTGATTAACCACAGTAGAGGTATGCTACTATTCCACTTCTACTGTGACATAATATCACAGTAGAACAGGCCTGCATGGTGTAGACAGTGTGGGTTTTAGGAGTTTATGTCCTATGCCTATGTTTATGTGTTGCACTTTCCCCATAAAAGTATTGTTTATTCACAATTACAAGTTAATGTTGTCATATTTGTTCATCTGACAAATCTTTCCTGTTTCGTAGACTTTTCTGGCTTTATTAGGTTTCTAAATACAACTTAGATTTACTGGTTGCTACTATAAATGGTGTAACAGTCAGGTCATTTACATACAGTTATTTTACATTTCACATTGTGTCTGATACTTGCTGATCTTCTCAAATTATTGAACAAATTGCCACATTAGCTTCTAGCGACTGACAAGTGTATTAATGACTGTGAGTAAAAGTTGACAGCTTAATGTAAATATGTTTAGACTTACTACCTTGTGAGATCCTAGACCAGTATCCTTATCTTTATCTCATCGTACCTTATCATCAGTATATTTATAATCAGTAACCTTATCTGTATGAGCACAGTAGCAACACCGTAAAGGGGGTAGGGGTGTAATCGTAAGTACCCAGCATGTATCTGCATGCTGTTGAAAACATCGCATTAGCTTCTGTGCTCTTGATACATGTGTACACTTGCACCATATTTGCATATCACAGTGAAGTAATTAAAGCAAAGGTACTGTTTACACACCCTTGCATGACACAGATGCCTGACATTATCATGTTAACGGTAAAATGGTATTCCCTGAGGTGCTCCAGATTTTCTGTTTTAGACTCATTAAGTCAATTTGCTCAGATTTGTGTTGTTGTATTAGTGTTTGCCATGCAAACACCATCACTTTTCATCTCTGTTGGAGATGCTCCTTGTTCCCGTTCCTCTGCAACGACAATGAAAACTCTTTGTTTGATTCCTGGCCGCTACTCGGACAGTCAATTTGAGGAGGTTCTTTCACCCTTTAGGGAATTGTCAGGGTATATTTCATGATGCATCTCGTATCATTTATAATTCAGATTATTGACCCGTTGAACATTTAATTACACCTGTTAACTATTAACTATAGTTAGTGGATATTTCCGTTGTCAGAACTGGCAGCCTTTATGTTTGTCTCTAAATGCCACGGAACGCTCCATAAACTCAATCATATGTCTATAATATTTTATAAATCTATGTGTTTCTGTTCTGTTTGGGTTGGACTTTGCAAAGATACCGTTTTGTTTTTCCTTATGTATCATTTAGCTCGCCAAAGGAGTTTTTTCATACAGTCTGACAGTGCCATATACCGTGAAGCTATTCTGATATATCCTTGGTTTAGAGATAAACCACTGACAGTGGGTTGTTTTGTGTGCTCGGATCTTGTGTTTTTCCTCAGCTGTTTGTTTTGGCATGGGTAATTCAACTTCAGACTCAGATCTCCTCAGATTCTCTCCAGCCTGCTTTAGAAACAGCCTCGTTCAGCATTAAAATAATTCACCAGACTGCAGTTCATCTATTAGATCTGAAGTCTCAGAACTGGTTTGCTGTCATCTCGAAGTCCGTTATCGTTGACTTGGATCATGGGAGAGAAGGATGAACTGCTCATTAGAGCTGAACCAACTGCTGCTGACTTACTGAGTTTTATTTAGTGAAACCCACAGCTGCCGAATCCAAGTTTGTCATAATTTTCTTAGGAGTTGTCCTCTTTATAAATCACTTTCTGAATTAGTTTCAATTGTTTTAGACTCTAATTTAATATCAAGCAATTGTGTAGCGAAACAAATGTGGTTTTGATAGTCACCGGTGCCCAACAGAGAAGCTTTTTCACACAGATTGTTTTTGACATTCTCCATCCATTCATTATCTTACCTGCTATCTATCCTAACAGTGTGGGGTGGGTCTGCTGGTGCCTGTCCTCAGTGCACACAGGGGCAAGGCAGGGAACACACCCTGGACAGGTCTGGACCATCAGGGGACCTCTCACCTTGGGACAATTCAGAGCTTCCAATCGATCTAAACACGCATGCGACTGTGGGAGGAAACTATAAGCACTGAAAACCCATGCAGGCGCAGAGAGTCATCTAGCTGTGGTTCAGTGACCTGCCAGGGACCTGCTGAAGTCACCATCCAGGCTCCATCCACTGAGTCACTGTGTTGCCTAGCATCGAACGTGGATGATGGAGGTGGAATCAGTGTAGAGCAATAACACTGAGGTCGTAGCTAGGACCAACCGAAGCTTCACAGGGTGTCCTCAGGGTCTCACAAGTATTAAAAGCTGATGAATCAATTTAAGGATAATTAAGGCCCTTAAAAGTATTAAAAAAGTCTTCATCAAAGTTTTATGAAATTTAGTTCATATTAACACTCTTTCCAAATAGTTAGATTGCAGAAAGTCTGGTGTGTTTATGGTGAATAATCAGTGGGGGTGTCATTTGTTGTGACCAAAGGTATATTTTAGTAAACTTTATCTTTGGTTTAAATTACTCTTTCAAGCTCTGTTTCTTCCCAGCTGTGCTCTATAGGTTCAAGTGTAATCTACGACTGTTTAGTATAGTATAGAGATGCACTCGTTCATTTTCTCCTCACGTCTTTGTGGGTTTTCTCTGGATGCTGCAGTTTCCATCCTCAGACCAAAACCATGCATGTTAAGTTTCACTGGAGGCTGCAAATTGCCCCTGGGTATGAATGTGAAAGTGAAAGGTGTGTGTGTATGTGTGTGTGTGTGCCCTGTGATGTGAGCTGGAGATAGGCACCAGCCCCCCCAGACTCTGTTAAGGTACAAAGCAGGATGGATGATGGATGGACAGATAGTGTGTGTGCGTGTCTTTTGTACGTGTTTATCCGTGTTCCCGTCTCTCCCGGCGGTCTCCGTGGCTCGGCCTCTGAGCGGCCGCAGCCTTTGAGGCGGCTCGCATGTGCCTCCAGCCATCCCTCACTGAAATGCAGCCACTTTCCGCTCCGTCTATTTGTTATCCTGTCGAAAAAAGAGAAAGAAAATCAGACGGGTGGATGCGATCCAAGCGGCGCATCCTTCGCCCCCCCCCCCCCACGATTTCACTTTTAAAAAAATTCCTGAAAACGGAAAACGCAGGTGCCGGCGCCCGGGAAGGAAAAGCACCCCGGCTGCTCGTCTGTTCCTCTCCCCCATGAACGCTGCTCTTTGGGGCCGCGTGGGACGGCGTGCAGGAGGCGTGGGGGCCAACGGCCCGAGCGCGGCGCGTAGACACGGGACGATCCGATACGTCGGCGCTCCCCGGCGCCGGAAGCGCACTGAATGCGAAGCAGCCCAGACGAGTGTTTGCTCAGCACCCGGCACGCACACGCTCCCGTTGCATTCATTTCAGGAGAGGGGCCCCAGGTAATAAACCCCCCGTCTGACGCAAGAGCCACTGCTTCATCTTAAACGTGTAAGTCTGCGCCTCCCTGGCGTCTTTAAAGGCCTCCGCTGGGACCTAGATTACGCAGCATCCCTCTGAATTAAAGGATCTCTGCTCGGTGTATATATTGGAGGTGTAGGTGTGTGTGTGTGTGTGGAGGGGGGGGGGTTGTTTGTTTTTATCAAGACTCGCTCTCAGATGGATTTCTGTCACTACTGGGGGAATCATTCTGGCGTTGCCCTCGGCCCGGAGTGCATTTGCATGGTCTCCATGCAGGGAATGGGTCTGGATGAATATACATGGCCTGCTTGGCATTCATTACACTCCGCGTCCGCATTGGTGCCGTCTAGCGTGGCTACTCCTCCTCCGCGGCCCGAGCGCCTCTCCAGGTAATTTGAGGGTTAAGTGCTCTGGTCAAGAGCTCTTGGCTCGTTGGACATTAAATGGATGGTATTGTTCATTCGATTGTGTGTCCCTCCGCCGGAGTCTGGGCGGGAGACGCCCTCACGCCGGGCTCATTCATAACGCCCGCGATAGAGATGAAATGCTGTCTGTGCGAGTCCATCCTGGCTGACCCGTGTGTCCCGTGTCCCCCTGGCCTCAGATGGAGGTGGAGCAGCTCCTGTCGCTGTCAGGCTCAGCCCTGGCCCAGGCTGTCAGCTCTCTGCTGGAGACCCCGGGCCTCTACGTCTTCTCTGACATCCTGGAGCTGCCCAACGTCAGAGAGGTAAGCAAACTCCGCCGCACTCCATCTTCCTCAGCCCCTCGCGTCTTGCGGGACCTTTCCAGGGCCCGGCGCGAGAGCATCCGTCTCGGTCGGGGCGAGACGGCTCATCTGTTGTGACTCTGACGAGCCGGGCCTCTTCATTGACGCCATCCGCTGATGTCATTAAAGTCGCAGCTCTCCTCCCGATCAACGCGGCTCCACAGAAGCTTCCAAAACGCACGTTACGCATCTCGTCGCCGTTGTTGCTGTTAAATTCGAGACGGGAGCGCGTCATTAACACCTCACTCCTGAGATGACGCGCTGCGACTTCTAGCGAGGAGACGCTCTGAGAGGACGCAGAGCCGAGCGCCATATTTACTCTGCCTCTCGCCAGGTAAAATGGATGGCAAGCGGCACTGCAGATAAACACACACACACGCACACACACACACACACACACACATACAGAGGACATTGCTTCTGAGAAGCGGGCGCACAATCTGCAGCACTGTTTTATTGGATAAACAGAGAGAGAGAGAGCACCATGAGTGAGAGCCGGGCCTAGACGTGGGGAGAAATGTCTTTAATGCTTCAGACAATGACAAGGCTTGAGTGACTGTCGCCGAGACCATCGCGGCAAGCTGTGAAAGCTGCACGAACTCCCGTAAGACAAAGGAGCGAGGCACGCAACAGCCCGTTCTGGTGGCGCCCATAGATGTACCCCCCTTTGTCCCCGACTGAGAACGACAAAAAAAACTTCCCGTCCTGAAGAAAACGAAACAGTCGGGCGCTACACACCCGGCCGTTATTTCACAACAAAGCTCGCTCACTAGGCTGCGTGTAGCGCTGCTCGTGTACGGGGTGAGTGAAGGCGTCCGTTTGTCCTCCCCCCAGACGCCGGCCGCTCACGCTCCTCCTCCCTCGCTCCGCGCTGCGTTCCAGACGCCCGTAACACTCGGGCTAATTAGCCCGGCGCAGAAATCAGATGAACTGCGCTCGGCTTGTTTACATCTCACTGAGAGGAGGAGGGGGAGGAGGAGGAGGAGGAGGAGGAGGAGGGGGGAAGGGAAGGGAAGGGAAGAGGGGGTAAAAAAAAACACCGAAGCGTTTGGAGAGTAACAGGTGAAGCCACTTGAATCAGAATTAATACGCTACGACGCTCGCATTAATGTACGAATTTCTTGGGCGACTTTTCTTTTTTTTTTTTCCTCGGGCCGAGGAAGACTTGAAAGGCAGAGGAAGACAGGTTTCAGTGTTGTCAACACCAGGTGTGAAGGCAGTAGCTCTCACGCCATCTCCCTCTCCCTCTCTGTCTCCCCCCTCTCCCCCCCCCCCTCTCTCTCTCTCTCTCTCTCCCTCTCTCTCTCTCCCCCTCTCTGTCTCTCCCTCTCTCCCTCTCTGTGTCTCTCACTCTCTCTCCCTCTCTCTCTCTTCTCTCTCTCTCTCTCTCTCTCTCTCTCTCACTCTCTCTCTCTCTCTCTCTCTCCCTTGGAGCTGCACACCGGGATGAAATGCTTTTTATGCCATTTACACACACACACACGCACACACAGGCTCATTACTTGTGTGTTCTGCCACATCATTGTTCTCCCCCCTCTCTCTCTCTCTCTCTCTCGTCCTCAGCTGGAGAACGGCCCCCACGCGCCCGTCTACCAGCTCCTCAACCTCTTCGCCTATGGAACTTACTGCGACTACAAAGGTATTTGCAGTGGAAGCACAGTGTAAATAAGTAATGGGGCAGCGCCTGCAACTCTGTTATTATGAGCCGTGTTTCCGGCCTTCCAGGCAGACACCTTGACACGGCAGCTTAATTCCCTCACCTGAGACTCGGGCAGGAGGCTTATTCTCGGGGAGAAGCTCAGCCCAGAGCGCTCCCGTCCGGCGCTCTGATTGGCTGGCGATTGTTGGCACGAGGAACCAATCTTCTGTGACTCGGTTTCATCGCGCCGGGAAAGCGGCAGAAAAGCGAAATGTTAATTGTGCCTAATTTTATGCTGAACATCAACCAATAGCCCGGAAAAAGACTGTAGCCTACTTTTCGTTTTTAAATTTTTTTTGTTATTCCGAGTCACGTAGACGGAGAGAGAGAGAGAGCGTATTTGACTTTCATGGCGCTTTGTAGAGGAGCGTGTAGAGGAGCTGTCAGAGCTGGCATCTCAGAGGGACTCAGAGTCCTGTCACCGGAGGAGTGTGGCAGCAGGAGACCCCGGGCCCTGCCCCCCGCCCGCTCTGACCGCCCCCCCGCCCGCCCTGTGATGTCACCAGCCAGCCCTGTGATGTCACCAGCCAGCCCTGTGATGTCACCAGCCAGCCCTAATGAGCAGAGCGGCAGATTAGGGCTCCGGCCCTTGGCAGAGAGACGCCGTCGTAGGGTCTGGTTCTCCTCTTTCTTTGGTGTTTTTGTTTCACCCTCTTGTGATGCGTCTCCTCCGTGCAGAGAGGGCGGCCTCTCTTCCTGAGCTGACCCCGGCCCAGAGAAACAAACTGCGCCATCTGTCCATCATCAGCCTGGCCTCCAACCTCAAGGTACGACTGCCCCCTCTCCTCCTCTGCTCTCCTCTTCTCTTTTCCTCTTCTCCTCTCCTCTTCTCTTTTCCTCTTCTATTCATTTTTCCTCTTTCCTTCTCTTCTCTTCCCTTTTCTTTTAGTCTTCTCTTCTCTTTTCGCCTTCTCTTCTTTCGTCTTCTCTCTTCCTCTTCTCTTGTCTTCTCTTTTCCTCTTATCTTCCGTCCTCTTCTCTCTTCTTCTTCTCTTCTCTCTTCTCTTCTTTTCCCCTTCTCTTCTTTCGTCTTCTCTCTTC
This sequence comes from Karalla daura, assembly GCA_029224185.1. Taxonomy (NCBI): domain Eukaryota; kingdom Metazoa; phylum Chordata; class Actinopteri; order Chaetodontiformes; family Leiognathidae; genus Karalla; species Karalla daura. Next base: position 9,304,467 of record CM055191.1, on the reverse strand, counting down.
CTCTTCTCTTGTCTTCTCTTCTCTTTTCCTCTTATCTTCCGTCCTCTTCTCTCTTCTCTTCTCTTTTCCTCTTCTTTTCTCTTCGCTTTCGACTCACATGCTTTGTTCTCCACCACAAGGCAGGGAATATGTCCATCACACACACACACACACACACACACACACACACACACACACACACACACACACACACACACACCATGCACTGTCACACTCTCACACTCTCACAGTCACACCTCGGAGTCTCCCATCGACCTAAACACGTATGTATACCATGCAAACATGTAAACCAGAGTACCTGGTAATCACCCCCCCCAGTCTTTCCGCCCTGGCTTTGACCTCCTCCTCCCTGCGAGGTAGCGTCTCCTCTCACCACTTCTCACAGCCTTAATGAATGAATTAATGCCACCGCTGTGTTCGCAGTCACATCAAACACCCAGGAAATAAATCTCACTTCTGAAGCCTTCATATTGCTGTAGGCTTCATAAAGCAAGAAATTAATTATGTATTAACTATTTTTTTTCTTTGCTTTCTGATATGGCTTTCGCTGTTTTGTTGGAGAAAGTTGGCGCTAGGTCGGCTGCGACTCGCAGCTCGTGGGTGTGTTTTTTTATTGGCTGAATTGGGATCTCAATCGCCCGATAAGGCCGTCAGTCTGGAGGAGGAGTTGCCAGCGCGTCTCGTGCTCCTCTCTCCTCGTGGTTCCGCTTTCAGCCTCCTCTAATGTGCTCGTCTCGTCTTCTTTTAACCTTCCGCGTGTTGGCAGGTGATCTCATCCCGAGGAGACCCCGCGGTCGCTCCCTTGCTTATGCCCTTTTCCCTCTCGGCTCCTGATAAATATTTGATTCATTATACGTGCCGGCTCTGTCACCGTCTCTCTCTCTTTCTCTGTGTGTATTTTAAACTTGATCCCGGTTTCCGCTGGCGCTGCTCTTTTCACTCTTGCCCGTGTTTTTTCCTCCCTCCTCAGTGTGTCCCTGCTTTCCTCTGCGTGTAGGCTGGGACTCTCTAATTGACCGCAGGAAGCGCCCTTAAATTGTGCCCCGTCGCCTTTCATTTTCATCCGCCGGTGACATTTAGACAAAAAGGCATTTTCACAGCCACATTTTTTCATCATTGTCCATCAAACCCTTTTAAGTCCAATCAAAATCAGAGTGGAAAAACAAAGGAAGGAGGATTAAAGCCTGATCGCGTCTCCTCTCTCTCTCTCCCTCTCTCTCTCCTCCCTGCATCAGTGCCTGCCCTACTCGCTGCTCCTGCAGCAGCTGGAGCTGAAGAATGTGCGGGAGCTGGAGGACCTGCTGATCGAGGCCGTCTACTGTGACATCATCCAGGGCAAGCTGGACCAGAGGAACCAGCAGGTGGAGGTGGACTGCAGCGTGGGCCGTGACCTGGGCCCCAACGAGCTCCCCAACATCATCAACACGCTGCAGGAGTGGTGCGTGTCGCCCCGGCCCATCCGCACACACACACGCACCCTAGATTTATGTCTCAATTACGCCTGTTTTTCAGGCGAGCTCCCTAACCACAATGTTCCTCCTCTCCCTCTCTCCCTCTCTCTCTCTCTCTCTCTCCCTCTCGCTCCCTCTCAGGTGTACGGGGTGCGAGGCGGTGCTGTGCGGCATCGAGGAGCAGGTCTCGAGGGCAAACCAATACAGAGAGAGCCAGTTAAAGGTCAAAGTCCAAGTGGAAACAGAGGTCCGTGTCCTCCATCCGTCCGTCCGTCCATCCTTCTCGCTCCTGCCCGCAGTTCTCTCACTTTCTAGCCCTCAGAAAGAAAAGAAAAACCTAATGAAAACCACTCAATGTGACTCTTTCTCCTCCCGTGTCTTTGTTGTTGAGCTCCCAGCTACGCGTGGTATTTCAGTTTCTCCTTGGCTGCATGTTTTGTTTTAGGGTGAACTCGTGCAGCGGCGTGTTCAGAAACATGGAGAAGCGGCTTCGCTGGCTGTAATCATCACTCCTGCTCACTCTGGCTCCGGACCGCAGGGGTCCAACAATACATTTGTCCAAGGGCCAACATTTCCTCAGCACTGTTGGGGGTGCTGGACTATTTTCTTATGAAAAGGAAAATAAGAGTTTTAGGCCTAATTAGCTTATTTTTCCTTAATATTATTGTTATTTTTTAATGTAATTTTTGTTGCAAAATTAATGTTGTTTTTATGAGTCGGTATCGCTCATGACCAGGCTCTTTAGAACATTAAAAAATCCCATAATGACGATTAAAAACAGTCTCAGAACAGAGACAAAACCTACAGTTCAGCTCCCAGTGAATGAGCTCTTATCTGAGTGAACCAAATCTTCTGGAGCCCAGGAAGTGAACTAAAGGACGTGTCTGAGACGTCCAGTGATGACACCTCATAGACCCCGGACTCACCTCCCCAGTCAGTCCGTCCTTTAGACTCGCTCTGTACCTAAATGATGTCACATAGGCGTATGAGGGTCTCCGCTCAGCCTGATCACGCTTCTACCTCACACTCTGTGTTTGTCATCTAGTATGCACTGTGTGTGTGTATCCAGTATGTCACCTCTTACGGCTCCCTCCCTTCCCGTTTCCCCTCAGGTGTCGAACCTACAGAAAACGTTAAAGGCCAGCGCCGCCTCCCCGTCGTCAGGCCCCGCCCCCGCCGGAGCCGCCTCCAATCAGGACGCAGACCAGCCCGCGGAGCCACGGGACCCCGCCTCCTCTCAGGAACCTCGGCAGCCGGGGAAAAAAAGTTCAAAGGTGAAAGGGTGAGTACCGGCACGCCACATGTGTGTGTGGCTCTGTCTGTGTGTGTGTGTGTGTGTGTGGTGTGTGTGTGTGTATGTGTGTGTGTGTGTCTCTGTCTGTGTGTGTGTGTGTGTACTACAGGGGGGAATGTGCTCCCCATCCTGGATGCGACGTCTTTGATAAAAACGAAGAAACTTGCACAGAAATCGCATTCATTTTCCTACAGCACGGCCAAATGTTTCAGGATTTGAGCACGTAAAATATGTTTGGCCATGTAGAATAATCTTCCAGAACGATGTTTTATTCAGAATCGTCCGTGCGCTGCTAAATCAGCTTTGTGTGTTGTTGTTTTTATATATATTTTTTTTGTATTCCCAATCAGAAAATGCTGTTTATTCCCTCAAGCCACAAAATTGGAACCAAAAAAGCCGAGCGTGGAGTTTTTTTTGTTTGTTTTTTGGGTTTTTTCCCCATTAAGTTTCGTTTATTGCCGCTTCTCCATTTGTTCTGTGAAGCACTTTGTTAGCGCGGCGCGCCCAAGTCGCTTCATAAATACAAATTCACCTGGTTATAAACACAGCGCTGCGAAGACGTTCTCCAAGCCCTAAATGAAAGCCATTAGTCCAATGTTCTCACACAGAGTTAATCCAACAGCCAAGCCACTACCTCGCCCCTCCTCCTCCTCCTCCTCCTCCTTCTCCTCCTCCTCCTCCTCCTCC
>CM055191.1:9208535-9298535 GCA_029224185.1 Karalla daura | reverse complement strand
GTGCGCAACCAGCATGGCTACACACACACGCGCGCACGCACACACAGGCACGAGTGCATTCATATTTTATACGAGTATGTTTTGCCCAGAGCTTCTATTTCAATGTCAAAATTGCCTGTTGAAATTGCCTGCCACCCTCTCGTGTACCTCCATCATGCAGTCAAAATTGCCTTCATCACGCCGGCCCCGTCCATCTCTCACTCTTTGGATTCTGTTTTTCTCCAAATTCGCCGCTCTCCATCCGGAATGACATTAATGGTGGCGATTAGCTGACCGGCAGAGGCAACAGCGGAGCGGGGGAAGCAGACGGGGTGGAAATAATGATCCTGTTTCATTTAACCCTGCATCCCCCCCCCCCCCCCTCCTTCTTTTCTCCTCTCCTCTCTTCTCCCCCCTTCCTCTCCAACATCTCTCTCACCTCTATAAATAGTGGTGTTAATTTCAGTCGGTGTGATTGAGCTTGATTAGTTCGGCTTCTGCCAGACTGGAGCTGTGAATTCTGACGCTCCTCTCGGATCGCTGGTGAAAAGCAGAAAAGCAGGAGGGTGTGTGTGTGTATGTGTGTGTGTGTGTGTGAGGGGAGGTGAGGGGGGGGGGGGGGGGGGGGGGGGGGGGGGGGGGGGGGCTGACTGAGTAAGGTGACTTTTATCATCGGGCCTCGATCCGCGTTTGCTGTTTGTCCACTGAGACGAAAACTCCAGTGCTGCAGCGTCCTGCTGGTGTGGCATCTCATAACCAGGCGGTCATTAAAACTCGCGGGTGGAACAAAGCCAATCAATTACTCTGATTGATCAGTAAAATGCCCAGAGGAGATGGAAACCTTAGCTGTGTGCGGCAGACTGCTGGCTGCGAGTCTCCACACTCCTCCTCCCCGGTGGCATATCTGCACTCACGCCCCGTCTTGATTTTTATTGACACTTGTTTGAAAAACTGTACGCGGAGGAAATTCTTGCTTAGCATCCTGTTAATCTTTCCGAAAGGCGCTCGGGATCCATACGAGGTGAAGGAGATGAGGAAAAGCGGCGGCCCGTCTTCCTCGCTCTCCTCCTCCAGTCTTTGTGGCTTGCTCCTCGCTGGCAAAATGGCACATGCAGTACTTTTTAATGCCAAGCCCACAGTTCAGAAATCAATGCGGGGCGTCGGGACGAAATGTTAACTTCAAGGGAAGGAAAAAAAGAAAAAAAAAGATTAGGATGCGGGCGTAGCTATTAAAATGCACTGTGTAAGCTTTTGTCATTCCCGTAAAGCATTGCGGATGGATGGCGCAGCCTCCCAGAGGAATCCATCCAGCACGAGCAGGAATAAACAAGACGAGACACAAAAGCTTTAAAACGCCAGTGTTGTGGAGTCTTTATTTAACTTCCATGGTACAGAAAGACCACATGTCTACAGGAATCGCTACTGAAAATCACAAGACTGGTTATCTGGAGGATTGTACGAGCCACGCATGATGCCACCAGCACTATGTCTGTAGTGGAAATGTGTGTAAGTGGGGGGGGGGGGGGGGGGGGGGTCGGGTGGGATTCATGTCTCAGAGACGCTTAGAAAAGTTGCCAAACACAGACTGACATTTGGCTTTGAAAGGTTTTTGTAAGATATCACTCACTGCTAGATAAAATAGACATTTATAAATAATAGATTTGAAGCAACTCTCACAGGTTTTCTTACTTCATACATGCAGATTCGTTTGAGAGACAGAAATGAGGCGTCTTGATGTCCTCGGTTCCTTTGGTGCGCCCCAAGACAGCTGATATACAGTGACTGGAAAAATGACAGGGGAGGAAGGGAGATGATGGTGATGATGATGAGCTGTGGTGTTGTTGGGTTAGTTTTTTTTTTTTCCTTTTTCTTTCTTTTTTTTTCCAGATTGAGATACTTGGCTGTCACGTGAAGAACAAAATCCTTACGGTAACATCGGTCCTTTGATCACACGTTCAGTTCACAGATGCTCATTTCCGTGATGACACAAAGCCGTCTCTGAGCACCATCCGGAAAAGAAAGAAAAAATCACAAAAACCCCTCTGGGAATCATCGATTTGTGACAGGAATGCCTCCTCCTTTACCCATCGGTCCGTCTGTCGAGAATAGTTTACGTCCGGCGGTGGAAGAACTCAATCTGCTTTACACACCTCTGCACGGTCCGGCAGGAACAAAGGCTGCTTTACAAAGCCTCGACCACAAAAAACAAAAAACAAAAGGTGAACATCGGCCAGATAATTAAGAGAACAAATCACGGGGAAAAATGCAAACAAAACACGCTCCTCTACACATGACAGAGGGGAGGGGGGGTGGAGAAAAAAAGCCACACTATTTGCATTTCAGGCGCCCAAAGCAGGGAATAAACAGCAGTTTTTGGAGCGTGACATGTTAAACACATTGCCTGTTGGCCATAGCCGTGCCAAACAGCTTTGTGAAATACCCCCGTTTCAGCGTTTGAAGATGTTGAGAATGGCTGTTTTGACCATTTTCTTTTTTTTGCAAAAGCAGGCGCCAGGGCCCGCGTGCGATACTGAAGCGAACGCTGTTTTTTTTTCTTTCTCTCTCTTTATTTTTTTGTTTTTGACGCGAACAGAAACAGTCTGCTGGATTAGGAGGAGCGCCGAGCAGCCGCACGTGCGCTGCCGGATGGCTGGGAAGCAGCACAGGTAGGGTAATGGGATGTTGCACGGCTGTTAAACTGCTTGTTTGTGCATTAGTCATGGCAGGTCGCAGCGCAGAGCGGCTGGGTAGCTTGGCACAGCTCGGGGCCATACGAGGAGGGGATGGAAAGCAGGGAGCAGGTTACAGTGACACACAGCCACATGAAAGAAATTTACACCCAGCACAGAGGAAAGACGGAAGGAAGGAGGCCGCTGTAGGGAGGTGAGTTGGGTGTTGTTGTTTTTTCCTCCCCCTCTCTCTCTTTCTCTCTCTTCTTTTTTCTTCTTCTTCTGTGTCTGACCCCAGGGGAGCTGAGGAGTTTTGTGATGGCTGGGCACCTGGGATCCCTGAATTCATTTCACAGTTTTCAGAGACCAAGAAAAGAAAGACGGCGCCGCGGGCGCACCCCCCGGTAAATGTTGATGCTCCTCTTCAGGCCTCGTGGAAATGTTTACCGTGTGGAATAAACAGTCACCTCAGAGGTTCACGACTGGGATCCTGACACAGCAAGAGACACAGGGAAGAAGAGTGAGAGGGAGGGAGGGAGGGGAGGAGGGGGGGGTCTGGGATGCTTAGGGAGCAATGATGATGGGAGGAAAGACAGAAAGGGAGAAGTGGAGCAGAGAGGCCCGAAGCTGGAAAAGTGGTGTACACGCAAACGGAAAACTGCATCACAAGGGATTGATGGGGGGTGGGGGGGGGTGGAGGGGGGGTGAGACAGAGGAAGAGGCTGGCTGGTGGTGGAGGTGGGAGGGGTGCACTGGAGTACAGTACTATAATTATCTGGATTGAGATTAACTTTAAATACCCTCAGATAAAAGCATCATTTCATGGCTGGGCCCGCGATGACTCATCTGAAGAGGGAGTTTAAAACACTGATACATCGACACCAACACTCAGCCCCGGATCCTCCACAGAGAATAGCACCACTGTCCAATTACACTCCATACATCTCACCAGGGCTGCAAGGCTCCCTCACGCTCTCTCCCTCGCTCTCACTCACTCACTCACACACACACACACACACACACACATACACACTGAGAAGCAGACTGGAATCCAGAGGTGCACAGAGTCACACATGCATGTCACACACAAACTCACAGATGCACTCAGACTGTGCGGAGCGAGGCGACTCATTACCTCTCCCTGTCGGTGAAGGAGGAGGAGGTGCTGTGCAGCGTCTGCCGGCTGTCCTCCGAAGCCAGGGAGCGAGGGAGTGCGAGGGAGAGGGGGGGAGCCACGCCACGGGAAAGCGGGGGCGGATGCTGGGAACAGCTGCGATCGTAGCTGGGAGAGAGGGGGACAGCAGCACAGATAGATGGAGAGGAGGAAATTGTTGGAGAAGTGTGGAAAAGGAGGGGAGCACAAAAAAGAAGAGATAAGCTCCGAGAGGATATTGAAAGAGACAGAGGGTGATGAAGAGGGGAGCGAGGAGGTGGGGAGGGAGAGAACAGACAGAGAAGATAGAAGAAAGATGGATGTGGGGAGAGATGAAAGGACACAAAGAAAAGTTGGGGTGAGACCAGGTGAGAGGTGGAGATTAAGGGAGGGAGAGAGAGAAACAGGTGAAAAGAGTCGAGAAGAGAGAAAAGACAGAGGTTGGGGTGAGTGGGCGGGCGGGCGGGTGAGGTGGGGGGTGTTGGGGTGGGGGTGTCAGAGAGCATCAGGAGCAGCCGAGCCATTTAGCATCCTCGAACACATTACACTGCCACTGTGAGAGAGAATTAGTGCACTCATCGGACTCATTAAAACGCAATGAGAGGGAGGGGGGAGGCAGAGCGAGGGATGGGGATGGAGACAGGGGCGCTGTGGGATGAGAGGGAGGAGGAGGAGGAGGACAGGGGTGGAGGTGGAGGTGGCGAGGAGGATGCAACAAGGCGAAGAAAATGACCGGAGAGGTGACGCTTTTACTTCAGTGGAGGAGGGTGAGTTAGGGTGAAGGCACGTCTCAGAGTCACAAGGTCCAGGCACTTAAGAACACTTGGAGGCACAACAAAAGCTGTTCCTGCGGCCGTAAGAGACATCCTGTGCCCTCTCCATGCCTCCAAAACACCTGTCCTCCTCTGGCTGACTTCTCCCTCTCTCTCTCTCTCTCTCTCTGTCTGTGCACACACACACACGCTAATACACAAACACCAGCATGCTTGATAACATTAGCCACACTGTCGATTTTTAGGGCTGGGAAAATCACTGAGCACATATGCTGCTCTTCTATAATCATAATGAACTGGATGGAGGCCAATTTCCACTATAGGCTATCATTCCAGTCCATCTGCACCCCCACCCTCCTGTTCATTCTGTGGCACTTTCTCCATCTAACACATGGTGTTATTTACACATTTATGACACTCAAAGCATGAGCCAGTCTATAGAGAGGGGGCCTCTGCCATGTCTCCGGTCTGAGAAGTCTCCCTTTTTTTTTTTTAACATTTTTTGTGAAGGCCCCTTTGGATGCGTGGGTTTTTCCCTGCACGGCGGGAGCCTGGTGAAGTAAGTTATCCGAACAACAAGCCGCGGCCGGTCTCAGGAAGAGAAGAGAAAGGGGGGTTTTATCGTGTATCGGCTCACAGCAAGCCGGGGGATTATCTGTGGATCTGCAGCCGGACTGGCAGTGCTGGGAGAGATAGGAGACTGGTGGGGGAGATAAGGGGAGAACCAGCTGTGCAAAGACAGGCGAGCGATGGAGCCAGGCAACGGTGATAACTGGAAGCAAGTGAAAGAAGCTAAAAAAACCAGGGGGGTGAGCAAAGGTATTCAGAGACAGACAGAAGGAAAAAATCCCTGAGAGCCGATGGGGATGGAGGCCCGGATGGGAGGAGGGATGATGTAGGAGTGTGGGAACAAAACTGAGATTAAGAGCAAGTGTGAAAACGGGCCACGAGGGAGAACAAATTATCCAGATTTAGGCGGAGGAATGAAAAGTTATGATACAATAGAAATGACGGAAAGATGAGCTGATAAGAGAATTACAGCGAGGAGGAGGAGCGTTAAAGCGCAAGCGGGGGGGGGGGCCTGACGAGAAAAAAGAAGAGAAGGAAAGGCTAAAAGTGAGAGGCGGGAGGAGGAGGAGAAGGAGGAGGAGAAGGAGATGTCCCAGTGGTCGAATAAAGCAGGTGTTATTGGTTTGGCCAGCAAAGCGTGGAAGTGCTCCACTACATCACATAGATGATGCTCCACTCCCAGCTAATGGACATGTGTGTTTGGCAGCGCTTCGTAAGAGGCCTGAGAAAGTAACACACACACACACACACACACACACACACACACACACACACACACACACACACACACACACACACACACATACACACACACACACTCACAGGCCGCACCCTGTGTTTACTGTACATGCTCTGGCAGCTTTAATGGCTGCCGAGCCGTTATTGAACACTGACACCAGTGATACACGCCGGGTAAACACGTTTGTGTTTAATCATTGCGACTCTAATGGCACTAAATGACACATCTGCGCCGGCTGTAACTTTCAGGAACACAAGTACTGTTAATAAAGTCATCAGCGAGCAATTAGTCGGCGCCGAGTACGGATAACGGAGACGAAACCCGTGGCTGACAGAGACGCCGTGACAGACTCCTGCATGCGAATAAGTGTCTTATCTTCACTTGAAGCCGTGGCGTCGTTTTGGTAATCTCTGCACATCTGGATCAGTCCATTAATCTTCACTCTCCTCCACCAGTGGGTAGGAAGAGGGGGAGACACCTCAGGTCCCATTTCTCAAAGCAGAGTAATCTGAGAAATTCTTAACCCCCGTGGGCAGGCTTAATTCACTTCTAAGTCGCGGTTTCCAGACACATTTTCTCCATGTGAGACACAGACGAGTTTGGCTATGTCAACAGATTATACGCAGCTTAACAATAGGGAGATAAAGAGTTGAAATTAGCCAGACATCCATCCACTATTGTACCCACTAGGCACATCAATGGTGTTGTGGGAGGGAGGGGGGGGGGCAGGGAAAACACCCTGGACAGTTCGCCAGTGTGAAATTAGCCGTTAAATAAAAACAGAGAGCGAGGAATTCATCCAATGCTGGAAAAATAACAGTGACTTGAAGTGGCAGAAACACATTTCTCCTCCAGTCCTAGTCAATGATCACACATGGGGCCCTGAGACTCACTCTGCTCTAGCTACATTTACTACTGACCTCTCACACACACATGCACACACACACACACACCTGCTTCAGCTGAGACGCATGTGTCTCTAAAAGAAATCCAATTTAGCCAAAGTAAATGTCATCCAGACATCTAGAATACGGTTCCAGTTCCAAGCACCTCGCTTAACCCTCTCAGTCTCTGAGTGTCCAATTTAGAAATCCAAAATGGCGCCACATTAAGAGAAGGAACCTGGCACCGAAGCTCCCACTGGTCTGCACCTGCTGCAGACCAGTGAATGAGAAAGCATCTGAAAACCCTCAACGTTTACTAGCTATAAATCAGCAGGGGCATCAGTGCCCTCCAGCCAGGAGGGTGTCCAGCTCTGGTCGCTGATCATTCACTCTTAGTGAGCAATGAACACACACACACAGATTTGTTGAAAGTTTCCTACCAGAGTTTGGCTGTGATGACGACGGCTGTCAAGATGAGCAGTGAGGAGATGGTCACGGTGACGTAGAACTGAGGGTCCACTGTAAGACACACACACACACACACACACAGATAGGGAGTCATGCCGTTACCATTCTCAGACGGTGTGTGGCTGCATCCAGAACAAGAGGATAATCCTTTTGAAGTCGGCACCAACGTGAAGCACCATGTTCAGGATACCAGCATCCACCTGGCAGCTCTGAACTGGTGCCATCTTCTCTGCATCTTACATTTTGACAGCAGCCAATTCCTCCCTGTGACTGATGAGAACTTTATTAGGCATTCCCCACCACAGACACGGGCGGCTGCTCACAGACACAGCCTTCACCCTGGTGACAGCTAATTCCCTGGAGGACTTGTGGCATGTGTGCATGCATATGTGTGTGCGTGAGTGTGTGTGTGTGTGTGTGTGTGCGCATGACCATCCTTTATTTATAAATCCTTCATGTGCGTCTCCTGATGCCCACCTTCCTCAGGCTCTGTCTCCTCTGCTTCCGTCCCTCCTCCATCCTGCACTCCATCCTGGTCCCTGGACTCCAGCGGTGCCTCCTTGTCCCGGGGCTGAGAGCTGGGGTCCGGGTAGATCCAGTCCTCGGTGCCGGCCTCCTGCTGGCCCCCATGCTGCTGATGCTGCTGGTGCTGGTGGTGCAGGAGCTCAGTCTCCTGACTGGAGATGAGGTGGTAGGTCTCGTCCTCCAGAGGCTGAGTGGGACCCCAGACCACCGCCCACAGGGGGGTGGGGGTGACCTGGGCCGTGACGGACAGCTGGACGGACAGGGGGTCCAGCTGCTCCTCAGCCTGGTCCCGGTCACAGGAGGAGGGCTGAGAGAAGAGGACCAGCAGGAGGAGGGAGGCGAGGCAGCGGGGGACAGGAGAGATGGAGCTGCGGGGAGAAGTGATGGGGACAAGAGAAGTTATCTATCAGAGGAAAAACCTGTTGTCTCCTCGCCCCCCCACTGCCTCCCCCCCTCTGCCAGACATCACTCTGGATGTCATCTGCACGCCTCCTCCATCTATCTATCCATCCATCATCTTACCATCTCTCCATCGCTTCGCTGTGTTCACTGAGACTCCGCTCCTCCGATCATCTCTCTCTCTCTCTGCGAGATAGGGACAGAGGGGCAGGAGAGATAGAGATGGAGAGAGCGAGGGAGAGGGAGAGAGAGAGAGAGAGAGAGGGTGAGAAAGAAAGGGGGAGGGTCCAGCTCTTCTTCTTCTTTTAATGTTGCCAGATGAAAACCATGTAAACACCGCGCGCCGTCACTTTTTTTCTCTTTCATTCTTCCAAAAGAAAGGAAAATAGACTCTGCTGAGCTTTGATCGCTCCATTATAATCCACATGTTCGCACATCTGCATCCGAAAACACGCACACACGCACTCCGTGTTTACAGTGCGCGCGCGCACACACAACCACACACAACCACACACACACCTGCGCGCGGCACATTCATCATCATTAGGAGGCGCAGCCAGGAGTCTATATGGCACTTCCCTACACACAACTTCCAATCTGCCCCTGAAATGCCACACAAATGTCACTTCAGAGACACGCAAGCACAGCGGGAGACGGTCACTGACACAGGCGACACACACTCCGACACAGATCAGTTATCATGCCTACCTCTGGCAGTGGAGAGAGGGAATGTGGGAGAGAGAGAGAAAGAAAGAGAGAGACAGAGAGAGGGAGAGTGAGAGAGAGAGAGAGAGAGAGGGAGACGGGGGGAGAGACGAGAGCAAGTGAGGGAGAGAGGAGGGAAAAAAGGCATCGGTTGCCTTAGCGACCGAGACATGGAGAGGATGAGAGAAAGAGAGAGAGAGAAATGGAGAGAGGGGGGGAGAGAGGTGTAGAGGAGGAGGGCAAGGGACTGTAGAAAAGAGATTTAAATGCTAATTATGTGTTTTTTTTAAATGGGTTCAATTAAACGGACGCATGAGGAAAAGAAATGAATTTGACGAAGCAAACAGAAATGATACTGGGGACGACATTAATAAGCTCGTTTAAGACTGTTCTCCCCCCCTCGCCCCCCTTCTTCTTTTTCAGAAAAGAAAAAGAGAAAAAAAAAACTCTTCAATTAGGTTTACAAAAAAACAGCAAGGACGCCCCAGAGAGAGAGAGAGAGAGAGAGAGAGAAACAGACAGCAAGGAGCAAGAGGGAGGAGGAGGAGGAGGAATGAAGATGGAATAAAATTTAATTTACATTCATTTACACAGACGGTGGCACCGGCAGAGTGGGCCGATGAACTGGTGTTTGAAGAGGAGTCAGGGTCAGGACGGAATAACACACACGCAAAAAAAAAGGACAACAGGAGATGCAAATTTGGAGGTGAGAGTCACAGTGTGACAGCTTTATTGGACGTGGAAATAATATTTACATAGAAAACAATCTGCCTAGCCCTCTCTCACACACACACACACACACACACACAGAGTCACACATACACACACTTCCTCCATCCATATGCTCCCACTCCAGCACCGGCTCTCAGTCTGTCACACTTCACTCCCCTGCAGCCTCCTTCGCTGTCACTCCTCTCCCTCCCTCTCATTTCCTCCTGATGGCTGCAGGCCACGGTGTCCTCCGCGTGAGGGGAGAGGGAGAGAGAGAGAGAGAGAGAGACCGGCGCTCACTGGAGAACGCAGCGAGACCACGCGCTGGAACCTCCATCTGCCGCGCCGCCGGGCTGCCCGTCTCTCCGCCCGCCGCTGACATCATCATCATCATCATCGTCGTCCCGGCACTCTAAATATGACAGGGAGGGTCATGAGGATTCACCCAAGACACGCATCGTCTGTAAACCCAGAGCTAAACCTGCAATTCCACGGTGACTCATTGACAGAGCCGGTCTGTGAATGAAGACATGAAAAGGTGTGAAGCTGCACTCTGCGTGTGTGTGTGTGTGTACCATCAGACTCCTCATCATCTTCTGTGTCCCCCTCCGACTCCAGAGAGCAGGACTCCAATTGGCTGTTTCTCCTGGCCGTGACGTCACCCCTGGAAGATTCACACCAGCGATTCATTAAACACTTAATATCAATAGAAGTGCGTGTCAGAGTCAGTTAAACCCTCGAGCGCGTTGTAAAATCCCAGAATAGCCTCAGAACGAGCGCACGCAGTTGACCTTGGGAGAGCGATGCAAATAGAAGACATGATCGAGCGTGCTAAGGGGCCTCATTGGTCTGAGATGCGGGGCGGTTGACGTGCGTGGGCCCACCTCTGCTTCCCCGAGCCGGGGAGCTGCTCCCACACCACCAGGTCGCGACCTCCGGTGACCCAGCGGTGGTCTCCGCTCCCCGTGGTCCACGCCGCGAAGCAGAGGATCCTGGGAGCGTCGGGCCGGGTCAGGGAGGCCAGGTAGCGACAGTGCGGCAGAGAGAACACTGCAGAGAGGAGGAGGAGGAGGAGGTGGGCAGGGGTCAAACAGGGGGAAAAGCAAAGTGGGTTCGATTATTGTCTTTACTGTGTGTGTTTCTTCTCCCTTCTCTTTCACAGCGGAGCTGCTTTCGGAGCGTGGTTTCTCCCGCGACTCACAGTTTAGCGAGCTCTCTCCGTTTGCCAGATCGTAGCAGGAGCCAATCAGGAGGCCTCCTGCCTGGTGAGCGCAATCTGTTACCCCAGCCACGCTGCTGTGATTGGTCAGCCTGGACATCGTCCCTGGGATAATTGGGCAGATGTTTGGTGGAAGGAGATTATGCAAATGGCTGCCGCATCTCGACCTGCTGTCTCTTTTTCACGCTGTCTGACGGTCACGTCCGTCCCCCTCCTCCCCCCTCGTTCTCACCCGTCCTCCAGTGCAGGATCTTGAGCCAGGCGCGACCGTGAGCCAGGAAGATCTTGTCCCCCCGAGGGCTGAGGGTCAGGCGGCCGCCGGGGCCCCCGCCGCAGCCCGTCACCTGGCCGCTCCAGTGGTGCAGCAGCCTCAGGGGGTCTCGATCCGAGCAGCGGTTCTCCCACACAGACACCCCCCCCTCAGCCGAGCCGCTGAACACCAGCGGACCCTGAGACTGTGGAGGGCACAGGAGACACGGTTGTCATGGTGATCCCAGTCTTTACCCGGAATGTGTGTTTATATGTGTGTGTGTGTGTGTGTGAGGGAGAGATAGATAGATAGATAGATACACAGAGAAAAGGAGAGAGAGAGCAGACATATGCTTGTGTGTGTGTGTAAGTGTGTGCGCACTTTTAAAATGTGTGTTTTTTTCCCCCTCCATCGCTGGTGGTTAGAAATGGATTGTGCACTTTGCATGATAAACAAGACAGAGGACGACAATGATGCGCTACACTTTCATGCCTCGGGCATGTTTTGATGATAGCAAATTGAAAAAATGTGCACACACGCATTTGGATTTCAATATCCATAAAAAGCCCCTTTGCTCAAAATAATATGTACAGTAAAGCTCTCTAAAATTGGCCGAGCTCCACAGCTTACATCTCGACAAATATCTTTGATTTCCTTTTGAAAGCAATAAACACGAAGAGCTCGTGCGAAGATAAGGGCGCGTTTGATTCCCGAAGAGAGGAGGCTTTCTTTTCTTTTCTTCTTTTCTCCCCCCCCTCCCCTACAAATTAATAATCAAGAGTAGAACACCACTTCAGACGGCAACAGAAATCGCCGGCCTGTTTCTGTGTCAGCAGCTGCCTCCTTAGAAACAGTCTGAACGTGGGAGACGGAGAAGAGCCGGCCCGGTGAGCGACCCCACCCACCTGGAGGGAGGTGACTGCATCCTGGTGAGCGTTGATCGACTGGCAGTTTTGGAAAGTGTCCCAGTTCCAGGCCTGGACCTTGCCCCCGTCTGCAAAGAGGAAGAGGGGGTGGGGTGGGGGGTGGGGGTGGGGGGGGGGGGGGGGGGGGTGACAGAGTGTGGGGTTAACGTGTGCTGACAGGCGCCTGGCAGTCATTACTGCTGGTCACGGTCGACCCACCTGAGCCTTACTGCCTACTCCGCGCGCCTCTCGTCTCTTACTTTCAGCTCTATAACACGCCACTGTACTCTCACATGGCGCCCCTGCGCCCTGTGAGTCTGAGCCAGCATATAAACGAAGACGTAAACACACGCTGGCATTCGTTCATACATGCATGCATGCACGCATGCACGTTCACGTCTGCAACGTGCACGCAGGTGCAGACGGTGACGCAGATGCAACGCGACGGGAGAGCATCTAACTCCCAATTACTGTCTGCGGTGTCCCCGGCTCCTGCGTGCACCTGCTCTGGACGCGAGCACACACACCTGACCCGGCGATGATGTAGCCGTCTCCCTCCGGCACGAAGCAGAGCGCGGTGACAGCGTTGAATGTGTAGATGGACTTCACGCACTGGCCTGGAGGGAGGAGGGAGAGAGGCTCATTTAATTGACAGGACACAGCCCACCAGTCGCACAGGAACACATCGATTACCACGCGCACACGTTCACGGCTCTCAGACACAGCCCTGAGGCGGTGTCTACCTCAATATATATGTATATGTATATATATGTATACATCTGTGTGTGCATGTGTGTTTGTGTTTGTGTGTGTGTGGTCAAGCGTACCAATGTGCAGGGCCCAGATCTTCACGCAGCAGTCTGCCGAGCCACTCAAAATAAACCTCTCCTTGTCGGACACAGACAGGGCCCAGGCTGGCGAGAGGGCAAACACAGACATAAGAACAGAGGAGGAGGAGGAGGAGGAGGAGGAGGAGGAAACGGGGATCAGAAAAAGACAGAAATTAAACTGAGATGGAGCTGTAAATAAGTGATGATGTGAGAGAGACACGTTCCACGAAAGAGGCAGAGACAAAAGAAAAAAGGAAACAAATTAACCGACCAACGCAGTCATCATTTATGTGCTGAGCCGCTCGACTTGGTATTTTAAGTTTGGGGGGGGGGCGCAGTGGTGTAGGAGTAGAGGCGGGGAGGCCGGTGGTGGAGTTCAAGTGATGGAAGGCTGCCTGCTTCAGACAGACAGTGAACTCTCTAAAGTGTCTGAGGAGGTTATCTCTCACTGGGGCTGATCTGATGAACTGCTCCTATAATTACCAGACTGCGGGACACAGGCATTACTCAGCCGCTGTCAGCCCACATGTGAGGATATGTGCGTGCGCGTGTGTGTGTGTGTGTGTGTGTGTGTGTGTGCGGGTGGGAGTGGGTGTCCTCACCCAGCCTCTTGCAGTACTCCGGGGGAGGTGCAGACAGACAGGTGACCCCACCGGTGTGACCCCCCAGGTTCTTCTGCTCGGCGGCTGTGGGAACGTGCCACACCTTCACCGTGGTATCTCGGCTGAAGGGGAGAGAGAGACAACACCGGGGAATATAATGAGGGAGCTATGGTGTGTGTGTTAGAGAGAGAGAGAGGGAGAGAGGGGGAGAGAGAAGGAGAGGGCGGGCAAAAACAAGCAAAGTTAAAAGCCGTTCGACATAAATGGCGAGAGAGTTGCGCCGAGCTTTCGGGGCGGAGGAAGGAAAACAAATACGTGTCAGGCGGCGGGGGAGACAGCGGGAGCGTATTAAGCGATAAATTGGGTGAAATGTTCACTTTGCACATCCATTATGCAAATGCGGGCTTCTTCCCCCCCCCCCCCTGCGTTACCTCCCGGAAACCACCAGGTTGTCAACAGCAACGGCGCAGGTGACGATGTCGCTGTGACCCTGCAGCGGCCTCAGGCGGAACCGCGCCTTCTCCCACGTCGCTCTCAGGGACGAGAGCTCGGCCTCTGCGAAGAGAAACGGGTCCGTGCAATTAGCAGCGCTGCCTCATCAGCAGCAGCGCTGTTTGTTAATCCACACCGCTGCCCCGTATGGATTAGGCTGCCAATGCGAGGCGCGGAGCTGATTTAGCTCCGAGGATGCAGGAAGCGCCAGGCCTGTCTTTGGGCTCTGGGTAAAGGCAGAATGAAGGGTGTTGGTTTTGAAGCTGGCAGAACACGAGCTTGTTAGCACTCCTCTGGGCATACATGTATAATCTGATTTTGGATGCTAATTGCAACATTAAAACCCTGGCTTTGTGTTTTTTTTTTTGTTTTTTTTTTAGCTGTGTGTGATAAACTGTAATAACAGCCTCTGCCCGGCCACTTTTCTTAATTACCCCCACCTTCCTGCTGCAGTTGCGGCTCATTGTCAGAGTGTCGGCAGCCATCGGGATCGCTGGCCGGCTCGGTCCCCTCCCGCCGTCTGCCTGGCTCCGCTCCCCCTCCTCCTCCTCCCCCTCCTCCTCCTCCTCCTCCTCCTCCTCCCCCCTCCCTCCGCCTGGCAGCCGGCGCTGGCGCTGGCTGAGCTTTGGACTCTTCCTCTCCCTTAAGGATCTTGGAGGCTGGAGGCGTTTGTGATGGAAGGGCCTCGGGGGCGTCCTGCCTGTGCCAGTGGAGAAAGCGGGAGCTGAATGAATAATCGAGACGCGGGCACGCCGCGCGGCTCCCTCTGTGACGGGCGAGCGTACCTGTGGAGGAGCCACACGCAAAAGAAAAACAACGCTCCACGATAAAAAGGGAAAAAAGAAAGGAGCTCCTAGTCTGTGCATTGGGGAAATAACGTGCGCGCTTCATTCGATTTGATGTTAATGTCCGCACGTGGTGGTTTCAAGTGATGAGCGCGAGGCCCCGGGGGGCCGTTAATACAGGGGATGAATGGTGTTTACATGACACATTACCAACAGTAGAAAGTTCCCATTTTCTTCAAGCGTGACAGTATTTGACCTCCAGCGTGTTTGGTTAGACATACAAAAAAGATCAAAGGCTTCAAAGTGAATGTTGTTGCTTTTGAAGAATTATGCTCCTCTCCATCTGCCCCCCATCCCGCCCTGCCCCCACTCCCCCTGTTACCCCCCACCCCCCCACCCCCCTTGCTGGTACCTCTCCCTCACTTCCTTACACTTGTCTTTTCATCTTCTCCTTTTTTCCGTCTCCTACAATCCCCAGAGTTTGCTGCGGGCCAGAAAGCTGCAGCTGAAGCTCAGCCAATCTGGAACGCAGCTCCGCCTTCCTGGAGATCTGAGAGGGAGAGAGGCACGAGATTGGCTGTAGAGCGAGCTGCTTAATCCACAAGTTGTTTATATGCACAACGATCAGACTCCACCCGTCTTGATGTATTACACCACAACTGGCAACATACCTCTGCCATCCTGGGTGACTACCAGTTATGAAACATGCATGAATCAGTGAATTAGTTTTGTCAACTTGAGACCGAGTGGCTGTTTTTCCTGTGTTAAACAAGCACCCTGCCACTTGCAGCCAGGGCAGTTTTACTTCTTTAATAACATGAGCGCCCGAGTCTTCTGTGGCTCAGCTGAGGGTTTCGTAGGTCTGAGGAATAAATGAAACAAGTCCTGATGATGTAACAGTGATCTCATCTTGGTAAACTCTGTTTGGACTCTGAAATTATCATTTCTTAAAGGACCCGCAGGCATGAGGCTTGAAATACACACGCTGGGTCTAACAATATATGGCACTGGGATGCATTGTGGGAAATGTAGTAACTAATGCATTATTGATGCAATTTTAACTGCAATTTGTCATTAATTAGTTAATTTATTTTATTCAGATTTTTCAGCTTTTTTGGCTTCAAATTATTAGTCCCGTTATCTAATTTCTAAACTGCAGGGTATCATAACTTGTTGTGTTTTCTAGGTTCTCTATTCATCAATTAAGTGTGGTGAGTTAAAAGTAATCCATCCATCCATAAATCCATTATCATGACAGTGTCCTCACTGAGATCTGCTGGTGTCTATCTCCAGCATAAAGAGAGTGAGGTCAGGGGATACATCCCAGACAGGTCACCTGTCCATCACTGGACAAACACACGCACACACACACACACACACACACACACACACACCATTGAATACAAAACACCTAGCAGCGATTTAGAGTCTCCAATCAACCTAAACATGCATGAATTTGGAGTGTGGGTGGAAAGATGAGCAGCCAGAGACAGCTCAGGCGGACACAGGGAGAACATACCAACATGTGAAGTGTGACCTTCCTGCTGTGAGACGACAGCGCTAACCACTGAGTCAGTATGTGGCCTCTAGCTTCAGATGTTCTTTTTACTCTGAGAACATGCAAAGTCCACACAGAAAGCCCCACAGTCTGACTTGGAGTCGGTCTGTGGACTTTCTTGCTGTGAGGTGTTAATCACTCATCCACTGTGTGACCAGAGGTAATACATTAGTCACTGAAATGTTATACAGTGGTATGTAGCAGTATAAAGGGGAAATAACAATTGTGATTATTGTTAGTTATATCCGCTCACTGCTGTCAGGTTAGGGTTTCTACTCTTTTGCTGATTTTTTAGGTTGCCAGTTCCTACAGTATCAGAGACAAGTTGTCCCACCCTACACTATGACATGCTTTGAAGATGTGTTTGTTTTTTAGAGTTGCACTGCACATTTTGTGCATTTACCCAAATTCCTTTCATGACTATTCCTCTTTTGCTCCCAGAAGTCTGATTTAAATATGTGCAGTCTATGACTGTAAATAATCTATGAAGTAACGTCTTAGATGGTTAGAAATTAAGACAAATTTACAGATCATGCATATGCAAACCCTTTTAACCATCTGTTAAGTTACAGGATAGGGATAAGCAGAGACGGGTGAAAAATTATTCCAAGACAATTAAGAGGACTTTTTCTCTCATTTTCTATGTGTTTTCTATGGCTGGAAAGCAAGGATGCATGGAGGGCCCTGTAGGTTGCTTCATGAACATCACACACATTTTAAAACGCATCCAAATTCAGGACTTCTTTTCATCCACAATGTGCAATTTGTCTTAATGCTATATTAATGTTATTTCCGTGGTTTTGTCATTTCTAGCTTGTTATTGGCTGTATTAAAAATACACGTTAAACTCAGACAGAGGTAATGCATATTATTCACAGAGATGAATTATGAGTATAATATCATGGGAATGGTATACGCCACTGCATGCATCTAATAACCAGTCGCCAATTAGGGCGTGTGAGGACAGCCTCAGTGAGGAAGCAGCTCTGTTGCAGGGCTGTGATTTATAGGATTCAGATTCTGCCCTTTAACACAGAGTCTCTCCTGAACTTCCTGAGCATTAATTTTCCTGATGCACTGTTTTCAAAGTGTGAGCTTCGGATCAGTCAACTTCCTGAGGCGATAGCTGTCAAATTATTCATCCATTCATTATCATTAATTCATGTTAATCACATATTTTTCTTCTTCGTTTCAGGATTCATAGTTTTAGGGGTTTTTTTTACGTAGCCTCACTTCACAACCTTGTAGCTTTCAATGATCATTAAAACGTCAAAATAAAAAACACGTGAGCCTGGCTACTAACTAAATGCCACTTCTGATATAGATCCCACACTACAAAAGTACATCTAACGAGATGATTGCGCCAAGGTCTATTCAGGACTTTGGGAGGCCGCACAGGTTACACACATCTTATTATCAGGGATGAAAAGTGTAGACGGGGTGTTTCAGTACCTTGAATCTCTCTTCTGAAGTAAGACTGATCTTTATTTCCAGATTCTCAATCTGTCTCAACTTCTTCTGCAGCTTCCTCACCTCCCCCATTTGAATCTCGTGCAAAAAAGCAGCTAATCTAGAATGATCTTTCTGGCTCACTCTCAGTTTGCCAGAAAGTGTCTAACCTATAGCATCGCCTTGCAGCTTTGTATCAGAAACGAGCACAGAAAGAGGTCTGATCGATCTGTGTTGTAGAGACGTGTCACTGGCCGGATGTTGACAAAGCCTTTGGTGTGTATTGCTGTCCTTGCAGCGACACCGTGTGGCCTGGTGATGAACTGCTCCGGGGAGCAGTCCACGGGTCATGATGAGAGCATTTACTGCTCCTGTGGACGGAAATGTGGGCAGATGTAATTGCGTTTCCATCAAGTCAACTGAGCCTATTTATACAGCACATTTAAAAACAAGTTGAACCAAAATATTTTTCAGTCGGACCAGACGAGACAAGAACGATGACTCAGAATGAACAGATTTAGAATAGGACAGAAAAGCTTTATTATTGATTGTCTGACAGCATTAAAGAAAACATAGAAGACAGTATTACAAACAGTAAATAAATGGTGTTTACTTCACTGTGAAGATTCTGTGCAGACTGTACAGAACGAAAACAATGGAGAATACTGCATATGGACTCTTGTGATAATGCCATGCGAGTAACAGTCTGCTGCTGAAGGCGAAGGAGACAGCAGATGCTACCACAGTGTTGTTAAAAGATTCTTGCTTTTTCTACTGGGTATCTTGTCCTAGTCTATCTATCTATCTATCTATCTATCTATCTATCTATCTATCTATCTATCTATCTATCTATCTATCTATCTATCTATCTATCTATCTATCTATCTATCTATCTATCTATCTATCTATCTATCTATCTATCTATCTATCTATCTATCTATCTATCTATCTATCTATCTATCTATCTATCTATCTATCTGTCTATCCATCCATCCATCCATCCATCCATCCATCCATCCATCCATCCATATTAATAGAAGATGTGTTCCACAGTGGGTAAATTTGCACTATAAGTTAAATATTCTCAATTTTATGTTACGGGGTGATATACAAGGGGGTACTCTTTAGTTCAGTTTTTATTTTCTCCCCCTTTGTTTTCGTGGACTTTTACATGTCTAAATAAGCATTATTCTTTCATTACAGGTGCAAAACAACAGACAAAGGGCATCAGTGAAGAAATCATAGTGTGTACATGTACTGACAAGTAGAAAATTGTTTTTGATTGTGTTTTTCTGGTTTGTTTTTTGAACGTTGTTAACCACCGACATACTGTACCTACCTGCCTTCTATGTACCTGTCTACAATACATACAGTAGGCTTAATGTATTGGTGCAAAGAAGTTCCAAACCATCTATGTAAAAGGAATAGCAGCTGCTATGAGAATTAGAATAGCATATCGTGTACCATATAAAATACTCCCATTACTGAATGAAGAATGTTAGCGCTTCGTTTCAGTAGTACTTTCCGTTTGTGCGTTTTTTAAACAAATTATTTTGAATCTATCAAACTGGCTCAAACTTGAGTCTTCGACACGAGCCAGCTCAAAAAACGAGTTAAATTTATTTCTTTTTAACGGACGTAATCAAACGGACGGACAGTGTCAACTGTCAGGCAGACGAGTCTCGTTTGGAGGGTAACCGTCACTCACTCAGCCACAGGAAGTGACGTCGACGCGCACACTTCTTTTGTCTGACGACCTTATCCGGAGGAAGTGAAGCCGAGACGAGGCAGCTGCTGAGAGGGAGGAGGAGGAAAAAAAAAAACACCCAAAGAGAGAGAGAGGGGGAGAGCGAGAGGGAGAGAGAGAGAGAGGAAACTCACAAACTTCACCGCTTTGCAGGAATTCTGGATCGATTTCGGAAAGTGCGTCCACGCTGACACGACCCCCCCGGAGTTCCCTGGAGCAGGCCGGAGCCCTCCGGAGCCGGTAACCGACACAACTGTCCGTGCTCTCGTTGTACATTTGGGCAGATTTGCATGACTCCACAGCCGGAAGTCTGTGAGGATGGTCTGCTGGGTTTTTTTTTCCTCCACTACGCGTCGTTTTTTTTTTCTAAATCCTTTGCTCCTTTTTTTTCTTTGCTTGTTATTTTTCCCCACCGAGCAGCAGGCGGATAGACGCGCATACACACTCGCAGCGCCTCTGTTTCTCACACACAGACACGCCGATCTGCTGTGCGTTAGCCACCGTCTGCTAATCAGCTCGTCAGGCCCTGATGAACTACAACAAGATGCGAGGAGCTGAAACGGAGTCTTTTAGTCCGAGCTTGATTGTTTTGTTGGAGGAGGGAAAGTTTGGGTGTGATATCGGAGGAATCCCGCAGTTTGAGAAGTTGAATCCTGATGTTAAACATCACAACATTTGGGATTTGGTCGCTGCATGTTGGAGCCCAGAGCCACTTAGGTCCGGGTTTCACTGCTCACAGTTTATCAAGTTTAACGTTACACAGCATTATATTTAAACTCTCCACGCTGTGTTTCACACGCAATGACACTAAAACAGCCGAGACCGTATGGGTCACTTCGTTCTTTCTGCAAGAATGGGCTTGCAGATATAATACATTACAACCTGCGAGTGTATTGTCAATAGTGTAAATGCAGTAGGAAGACAGTACAATAGAAATACAACAATCACAATCACGTTTAGCACATGATTATGATTGTTGTATTTCTGTTGTAGTGTTACTCTCATTCCTGTTTCTGTGTCAAGTGCCAAAGCTCGTAGCTATATAATTAAGTTGTATCCAAGAAATCTGACTGTAATCAATAGGAAGGCAATAAAATAGAGATGCAATAGAAAGATATAGGCACTGCAGTTAGCCATCAGAATGACTTGGCCAGTCGAAAAATATTTTGCTGAAATGTTTGCTGGTTCCATCTTCTAAAATAAATAAGGATATGCTGCTTTTCCCAGTCACTTATTAACCTTAATGTTGACTTCAGGGTTTTATTCCGCCACTTTTAAAACAATCAATAGGAATATTTCACGAATGGGGGAAAAGTGTGAGCCGTTTTAGCCTTTTTTGGGTAAATTAATCATGATTGCACTCATCAGGTTAATCGATAATGAAAATATCTGTAGCTCTGTTTGTTTTTCAAGATATCAGACTGAATTTATTAGTTTGACAGAGCAGAATCGACATGAAAAATTCAACTTTACAGTTGGTCCTGAATTTGCTCGATCGACAAATGTAAAGCACAATCAATTGCCATAATGTGAAATTATATATGGAGATTAATGTCTTAAGTGACAAGTGCAGTGTAAGTACATTATATGACTGGCATTTCAAATAAAAATCACAGGAGTTGACATTGAGTTCAGGCCCTGTGGTCCTGCTCTGGGAGGCAGCTAGTTCCTTCCGATCATTCAGTCAGTCTCTTTCCATCACGGTTCGTCTGATCAGTTAGTTATTAAACCTTTATAATTTTTCTTATCAGTAGTTCTACCGCTCTGTATCCGTGTAATTAATTGAACCTTTGACATCAGGTTTGCAGTGAGCACCAACAAGACTATGAACACATTGTTAGTCTGTCGTTTTGTGACGCCAAACTGAGATTTGAAGCTGAATTCCTCGGATAATATTCTTGGAAGAAGTTATTATCGGTGGCTGTGGGCAGTAACCTGCGCAGGTCACTTTGTCATGCAATATGTTTGGAGATGAAATATATCCAGCCCTAAGTGATTCTCTGCTCTACACACTACACTACACTCTGCACTACAAGCATGCATAATCTGCATGCATGCATGAAGATGTATTTAAATGTAAAGGATTCAAGAGTTGCAAAGGGGACAGTATACTAACAGACATGAAAAAGGTGATGTCGGCTCCGTTTCAACTGTATCAGCCTGTATTGTGCTTAAGAAGTGGAAAATAAAACTGATAGACTTGGCGCGCCCCAAACCTGGGCTTTAATAGAGGTGGAGCGGGTCACTTTTTGGCCGACCCTTGTTAAAAAGATAATGGACGTCGATAACCAGTCACGTCTCTCGCCGTAATTGCTTTTTAAAGCGTGATGAAATGATTTGTTTGAACTGCACAGTCGGGCTGCGCCTCCAGCCGCGCTGCCCCGTGCCCCGTGGTATCTTCTCTATCTTTATCACGTCAAATTAATTGCATCAAAGCGGAGGGGGCCGTGGCAGCCGGAAGCCTCACCGCTGGTGTCGTTTGTGTGGTTGCAGAAATGATGGAAGATTCTCATTTCAACTCGTCGTACTTCTGGTCTCCCATCCCCACCGTGCAAGGGCAGGTGAGTTTGGACGGCACACACACACGCACACACACGCGCGCCCGCGCGCACTGAAACGGAAGAAGCGAAGAGGCGCTTTCAAGAAGTGAAACGAGGTCAGGCCATCTAATCGAATTCAAAATGTCCTCCCTCCCTCCCTCCTGACAGATTGAGAATGCCATGTTCCTAAACAAGGTGAAGGAGCAGCAGGAGAAGAATGCGTCTTTCCCTCCCTCGGGCGCACCCCACTACCAGACGGCTCTCCTCACCATCCCGGCTCCGGGGCCCAAGAGCGAGGGAGGGGGCCAGGCCGGGGCCGTGGCGCCCCTGCACCCTGCTCACAGCACCCAGGCCGTGCTGCCTGTGTCCTCCACGGGCATCATGACAGCAGGTGAGTGCCCCCCCCCACCCCTCAGCTCGGGGGCTCACACATTTGATGGAGTATCTGATGTTCAAAGTGCACGTTGGTATCTGAAGGACGCCAGAGGCCGAGGCCGGATTTAGAGCTCATAGGTCAAACTCGGCCTCGCACGTTCTAAAAGACGTATTTAGATTCCTGCTAATTGAGAGTGTATTGATATTCCAGTTACATGGGGGCTCCGGGCAGCACTGAGGGCTAGGAGAAAACATTGTCAGTCAAATTATGGTGGGGAAAGATGACCAGACGGCCTCAGATCAGCCTCAGTGGAAGAGTAGAGCTGCGCTTTCTCACTCATTTGTAGCGCAGTCACCTTCCAGGTTTGGAAACCGTGTGCTCGGTATTAAAGTGCCAACGCTGCCCGCATCTTCGTCACGTGTGATCATTTTGTGTTTTGCTCCTCTTGTCTCTTCCGATTTCCGCCTGTCATGTCCACTGAAGCCGGCCTAGTCATCACAACTCCTCAGGGAACGCTCGTCTCCCCCACGTCCTCTCAGTCCTTCGTCTCTGGTCATCAGGCGACGACGATGATCGTTTCAGCGCTCCACTCCGCAGGTAGGCAGCAGGTTCCTCCACCGCAAGGCCTTTAATCGCATCTCTCCTCCGTTGCTCGGCTTTACGCTGCCAAATCTCATTCATTATACATTATTTAGAATTTCATTCCGACCGTCCATCCATCCATCATCTCACTCACTTCGTACCCCGTGGTGTCGCAGGGTCTGCCGGAGACTATCAGTCACACCTAGGGGCAAATTAGAGTCTGCAATCGACTTAAACTTGCATGATTTTGGACTGTGTGCGGAAATTGGAGTACCTGGAGAAAACCCATGCTCACACACACACAAAGATGTACACACTCATACACTCTGGAGCAGATGCAAACCTCCTACAGGATGGCTCTTGCTCTGATTTGGGGACCTTCCTGCTTTGATTCGCTTTTGCTATCCATCAATCATCCGTGTTGTCCCGTGTTATCCTGGTCATTTCAGATGGTTTCTTTCATGTCTTTCCTAATTATCATTAACACAGGTGAAACCTGTGCAGCATACTCTCTTCAGTTTAATGTCAAAGCTTATACAGAGCAACATGTAGGGCAGAGTTAACACAAAGAAAGGCTGGTTTAAAAACTTCAAAACTTAAACTTGAGTTGGTAAAGACAACGCTGCTGTTCTTGGTCCTCATGTAGACAAAAAGGAAGGGGAGGGGCCGCCTCACGTCGTCGTGATGCCCGCGCCCTCCAAGCGAGGCCGGAAGAGGAAGGCGACCACGCTGGCCCGGATCGGCCCTGTGGGCGCTCCAGGAAGTGAAACCCTGATACTGGCCCATCTGGCAGGAGGCGCCCCGGTGAGTTACATGCACGCACACACACACACATGCACACACGCACACACGCACACGCACGAGGTCAGATGGGGAACGCCTTCAAATGCTGTGGTCCTCGGCAGGTGACGAGCTTGCGGCATCACTCCGACCCGTACGACCTGTCCCACGAGGACGAGGAGCACGGCCCTAAAGACAGCACTAAGACGTACAGGTACGGTGTCCACGCAGACGCCCCGCTGCCGCAGCCTCCCCCTGTCTCCCCTCGCTCTAGCTGTGGAATGCAAGCAAGCACACCTGCTCCTCTGTGTCCTGTCCACAATCGGCCTAGAGATGTTCGGCTTCTATAGATGAACGAGGCGCTGCTGGATAGAAGCATCTGATACACACACACACACACACCCCTCTGAAACACACTTCTCACTGCATGCCGCGGCCAAATGTTTTAGAGGTCGACAGATTCTCCTCTCTAAATGTATTTGAGATGCAAATACATCAGCGCTTTGATAGATGTGCTTGCCGTCTCTCCGCACACACTGGAAATGAACTGCTACGTAGCCCCTCCGACCTCTTTGACTTTGTATAGCATGACCTTTGAGTAGTAACCTTTTCCAACACTCTTGTGTCCTGTTGTGTCACTTTTCTTCTAGCATCTGCGCACCTCTCCCCCGTCACTTCTCACTGATTTCTGCTTCGATATCTCTCCTCGTATTTATGTCATTCACATTTGTTTCAACACCCCCACCTCTGTCTTCATTTACCTGTGATGTCACCAACCCTGTTTATTGCTTTTATTGCATTTACCCGTCTTGTTTAACCCTCCGACAACTGTCACCTCTTCCTTTCCTCCCCCCCCCCACACAATCTCCTGTCACGTCTCCTGTTTTTTTCTTTTTGTTTCTATGTTGATGCGTCCGTCCTCCTCCTCCTCCTTGTTCTTCCATCGCGTCCTCCCATTTCTGTGTCTCTCCGCCTGTAGGTGCCGGATGTGTGCGGCGACCTTCCTCAGTAAGTCTGACATGCAGATCCACTCCAAGTCGCACACAGAGGCCAAACCTCACAAGTGTCCTCACTGCGCCAAGTCATTCGCCAACTCCAGCTACCTGGCCCAGCACATCCGCATCCACAGCGGGGCCAAGCCTTACACCTGCTCCTACTGCCAGAAATCTTTCAGACAGCTCAGTCATTTACAGCAGCACACACGGTACTGCAGAACTCCCGCCCCCTTCCCCCCCGTTACTATATTATTTCCCTGTCCTGTTGACTTGTGCTGCCACGTGCCTTTTTTTTGTAGAAGCCCAGACCTCCTCTGCCTCGGCCAGTTTGTGTGTGCAGATGCATATTTCGCCGCCGTGAACACGTTGGCTTGCATGCTAAGATCTCCATTCAGAAGTGACCTTATTTTTTTTCTTTTGAAGCAAAAAAAAAATATATATATATTATTCAAGCTGAGGCTGAACTATGTCCAAAAGAAAGTGTCATTATCGGGGCTGTACTGAATAGTTCCAGACTTCAAAGCTTCATTTCCATTGCACACATTTGAATTCCAAGTCTGTCTCACAGATGGATGAGATGTGGTGGGTGTTTTTTTTTTTTTTTTCCAACTTCAATGTTGTATGCGGAAGCTTAAGACGTGTGTGAGAGAGACAGGTGGTGAGCTCTGAAATCAGAGCTCTTGATACACACACACAAGTCTGTGTTTATGATAACAAAACGATCAAATAGTGGATGAAATGATCAAATAGTGGATGAGGGAATGTACTTTTTAAGTACAAAAATATCACAGAAATTGTGACGCTTGAGTGTTGAAAAGTTGTAATTCAGTACAGCCCTTTTTATTTCTACAGTAATTATTTGCATGGAGCTTGTGTGTTATCTAAGAATGAGAATATCTGACCTTTCTCTCCCCATATGTGTGTGCGCTAACCAAACTTTGTCCCTCTCCCTGCGGTTTGCATGGCATTTTCATTGCATTTTCCCTTCTCCACGTGTTTGTTTTGTCTTGTGTGTCCCGCCATTTCCTCTGCCACTGCTCCTTCAACAGAAACGCACACACACACACACACACTCAAACGCGCTGAAATGAACGTTTGGAGACAGACTCGCTCCCATTGTGCTTCCACGTGTAACTCATCGCGTGCCCGCCGATTGATGCTGCACTTCTTTTATTAGAGGCTTTTATCACTTTTTCATTGAATGCTGACGTGTGACCAAAGAAATCCCTTCGCTGCCATGCTCTGCTCTCCTGCCCTCTGCTCTCATTTGAAGCCATCCTGTTCTATGTGCCTGTGATTGAATCGATTGACGCTCATTTCTGGAGGCTCGTCCTGAATGTTGCAATGAGTGAAATCTCTGAAATACAGTTATCCAGTTCCTTTTCTCGAGCTGAGTCCAGATGATGTTCTTTTTGCTTTGCTGTCCTGTGACTGTGTGACATGTAGTCGTAGTTGTGACAAAAGTGTAAAATAATTCAGAACCTTTGCGTAGTTTCAGTTCACTTCTCCAATCTTGTCTTAACTTGCCTGGAATGGTGTTTCTGACTATGCATGTGTAAAGCACAGTGTTGCACATGTTGTCCGACCGCTTTTACAATGCCGTTTCCCCTCTCCCTCTCTCTCCTCTACCATCTGCCGTCACCAGGAACCACACAGAGTCAAAGCCTCACAAATGTCCCCATTGTACCAAGTCATTTGCCAACTCTAGTTACCTGGCCCAACATGTCCGCATCCACACCGGAGTGAAACCCTACACCTGCTCCTACTGCCAGAAGTGCTTCAGACAGCTCAGTCACCTTCAGCAACACAACAGGTAAGCGAGTCGGCTGTCTTGGGTTTCTCATCTGCCTCAGTGGTTAGATCACCATGAACCTAATCCATCAGTGTCCATCCATTTAAGTGTAATTGTTTTGTTGTTGTTGTTGTTGTTGTTTTTTTATTTATTTCTCAGGATTCACACTGGGGACCGGCCGTACAAGTGTTCCCATCCCGGCTGTGAGAAATCCTTCACGCAACTCTCCAACTTGCAGGTCTGAAAAACTTTGCTTTCCTCTCATATCGTGATTTTGTGTGCACCTTGTTTTGTCACTTGCCTCCCAGAAAGCTGTTCTGATGAACAATTGTTTTCCCTCCCAGTCGCACCGACGTCAACACAACAAGGACAAGCCCTTTAAGTGCACTAACTGCAATAAAGGATTTGTTGATGCAACGAGTCTGGAGGTGCACATGTCCACACACACGGTCAAACACGCGAGGATCTACTCTTGTAATCTGTGCAACCGCACTTATACCTCAGTAAGACCAATGCGCATTTCTGAAGAGCATTTCTACATGAAACACTATGAATCGCCTCTCTGGCATCAGACAGCCGGCAGCTACTTTACACCGTGTAGTCATGTGTCCACTGTTTCCCCTCTACCTATCCTCCCCTCATCTCAGGAGACGTATCTGGTGAAACACATGGAGAAACACAACCCAGACCAGTTGACTGCAACGGCAGTCGCGGCACAACAGAACCAGAACCAAAGCCGGGGCCAGGCCGGAGCTCAGAGCCAGGTAGAGAGTGCAGATGGAGGATCGAGCCGACCCGGTGGAGCTGGGAGTGGTGGAGCAGGAGGAGGCCAGCAGGGACAGAGCAACTACCCCCAGACTGAAGCTATCCCTTGTCCCTTTGACCTGCACCAGTATAAGACGGTGTCTGCCAGCGACATCCAATACAAACCAGTCAGTGTAACAGACATTACTTCCCACAAGGACCTCTGCCTCACTGTGTCCGCGTCCACCATCCAAGTGGAGCACCTCAACTCTTAGTAGTAAGGAAAGGAGGGAGTCCCGGGACACGGGGAAGTCGAAAAGTAATTTGTGAAATGGAGGATGGAGAGACGATGGATCAAAGCAATACAAAGAATGACACAAGAACTTTGGGAGATGCAAATGACTGTGCCTGAACGATGGTCGAGGCAAATAGGACTAACAACATGGGGACACTGTATACAGAAGACTTTGTTTTGTTTTCAATTTTTCAGTTTTTAGGTTTGTTTCTTTTGTTCTTTCGGCCTTTTTTGATTCGTTTTCCCCTTGCTTCTGCTGTCCTGTCAACGTAGAAAGTGCATGTAAAGGCTGCAATAAAACGCGTTTCAGTCCATCACAGTGATGGTTTTATGATAGGGAAGGGAATCACAAGAGGCAGCGTTTCTCTTTATCTTTGTTTAATCACCTCCGGCTCTTCCCTACAAGTACAGCTTTGGTCATAGTAATTAATGGCCTTTGTTGAGTTGACTGTGAAGGTAAATTTTTATACTTTCATACAGAGTCTTTGAGTTTTTATATCAGTGTTAATACCTTTATGTTGATTTAAAAAAATGCCCACTATTAATTCTTAAAAGGGACGTAGAGGTCATTTCTTTTTCAGGAAAGAAAAAAAAATCAATCAAGTATATATAGAGAGGTATATACGACCAGTTTGATAAGTATGATTGTGTGTTTAAAGGATGTGGTAATCCATATAACCTATTTAGACCCATTCGCAGGGCTTCACATGACCCTCAGGGAAATGCTGAGCCAATTCACATTTCATGTAATCCTATTGTACTGCTTGGTGTCTATGTCCTAAAAGTAACTTTCTCCAGATGTGTTCTTGCTATTATACTTCCATGATAATGTTTATAATACTTCTTTACAGAAATACTGACACATGAAAGTTGTGGAGGGGGGTGGGGGGTTGGCTTATGATACAATAAACCATATGAAAATTTGGTATGTGTTCTTGACTTTGAGTCCTCATGTGCCCTTCTGGATTTAATCTTGTGTGTATAATGTGAAAGAAAATACAGAAATGACAAAAAGATGTTGAATTCAAGTTGGAAATTAAAAATATGAAACTGTTTTACCAAGTATTTGCAATCGTGGAGCAAAATGTGAATGTGTGTGAACTCTTGGCTTGGAAATATCAAATTTTATGATACAAGTAATTTTGAGCTGCCAAAATTGAGTGGGTTCATTCCCCCTCACGTTATGTGTAAAATTATTTTTTTTGTTGATAATCATTAGCAGGTACCTGATAATGAAAGGCAAGCAGTATGGTACTTACTGATGTTGTACATCCAAGAATTTGTATTTTTTTTTTCAGGCGTGTTTTCTCTGCTGGAATGTGCAAATGTATGAGGTGTTTACAAAAGTGGGCCGTACCATTAAGATGAGGGGGGGGGTGCGAACTACGAGTTCAGTATTTTCTTCCTACTCGTATGCCACGCAATGACATTTGGAACTGGGGGAATTTAGTTGTTTATCTAGCGAAAGACACACACTTGGTGTCGACACGATAGACAGAAAGGAGGATTAACGGGCAGTTTGCCAACACGCTGACATGGTTCGGTCCGTCATTCTCTGCAGTCTGCAGTGTATATGGCGTCACTGAAAAGTGTAGGAGTCGAGAAACTTCACCCATGTAAATAACGTTAATTAGAAAGCGGTGTGACAAGCTGCGGACGGCAGCTTACACTTCATAGCGACTGATAGCAAAACCTCGCGCTTTAGCCATGCCTCGGAAAAAGCCATTCAGCAATAAGCAGAAAAAGAAACAGCTACAAGTCAAACGGGAGCGAAAGAGAGGTAAGTGTTAGCGTCGCTGTGCTAACTGCTAGCAACGATCCGTGTTCCAGAGCCAAGTTCAAACGTGTGTAGCGTCTGTAGATGTGGGTCTATGTCCTGTAGAATGGACTACGACTCAAAAATGATTCCCATTTAGCTCCCCCGTGGAACAAACCTCGATGTATTATGCTAGGCAGCCAGCTCTAATGATAATCTTTGTGATATAACGTCCTTCACGTTGACGAGCATCAGCACCGTTAACGTTTGAAGAGAGCAGCGCCAGCTGACCTGTCCTGAACTGTCAGGACTTGACTGTCCTTGTTGGTTGTTTTGTTGTCGTTATTTTGTCATCTAAGATGTAGAGTAGATGAGTAAATCCACAGAGGCCGCAGGGCAGTGTACGGTCATCACTTTACAGTGAGGACACATCGTTTAAAGATGTGCATGTGCCTCTATTTAAGCACCAGTACCAGTCATTGCAGTCATTTGACATATTTATATACCCAGAAATGTGTCTGTACACATGGTGTAATTGGTCAGTTGTGTCTAAGAAGTCAGCACTGTACTTGTATTGAAGTATTAAGCAATATAGACTTGATGGCTCACTTGAGACTCATCAACATACTTTCATAACATCTTAAGGATCTTCTGGTAAAGTGACATCATTATTTCATAAGGAGAGCAACACAATCCTGAGCATAAACATCTATCCATCCATTATCACACCCACTTAGTACGTTCATCTTCTCTCGCACTACATTTTTGAACCCATGGTCAAAAATCACACAGGTCTCAACAGATCAAACTATCATCATAAGCAGTTATGTTCTAATTTCAATCAAAAACTCTGCTTTGTTTCAAGTTTTTCCAGAGCCACACTTACTTCTTTTAAGCAATAATACGAGGAATTTTGTAACCAGGTTGCCTGTCTTGTATTTTTTTCTGGTCTTATAACACGGCTTTGGTCTATTTCTCATACAACACGATCCCTGGTCTCTTCCCATCAAGCCGTCATTTCTCCCGCTGTGTACCTGGTGTTGTTGCGGGCTCTGCTGTTGCAGAGCATCTACTTTCTCACCAGGGGATCTTCGGCCTGGGTTTTCTTTAGATGCTTTAGTTTTTTTCCCAGAGTCTCCAAAAATATGCACATGTAGGTTAATAGAGGACTCTAAATTACCCCTAGGCGTGCTTGTGAGAGCCAGTGGTGTGTTTATCTGTCCTGTGATGGAGTGGAGGCTTGTCCAGGGTCTATTTCCTGCCTTCACCCTTTGTTAAGCTATAAACTTGGTAAAACAGTGGACGGATGGATGGATGGATGGATGGATGTGTCTATCTTAGAGCATTCAACGTGAGTGTCAAAAGTAAATCATGGTTTTTCGAGGAGGCTCATTGGTCCGTGCCTGTGTCTTGTGGCCTGCAGGCGACACGGGGTCAGGGCCGAGCAGCCGCAATGCCAGCGTGGAGCGAGGAGGAGAGCGCCAGTCAGACACTTCAGACAGTGAGACCACCGATGTCAGGAGAATAAATCAGCAGCCTTTCAACAGAGAAGGTAGATATGACCCCAACAGGTGAGTCATCACTGGTTCTGCTGTTTTGAGAGGAATGGAAATGTAATGTAACTAAAACACGACGCCTGAAGCAGCAGGATACAGACATGTTCAGCGACTAGGTGTTGCAGCCACTGAAAGCCCATTTTAGTGGCTCTGCTAAAAATAACTTGCATCTTGTTTGCTCTAATTTGGCGTCATAAAATACCACTTTCAGTCATCTAATATTGACCCAGACATCTGCTCTTTCAGGGCAGTGAAGTTGAAAAATGTGGCTCCTGTTTGAAATGTTTCTCTCCGGAAAACGATCTAAATTCTGACCTGTGTGACTCCAGGTTCAGGCTCCACTTCGAAAAAGAGAGTAAGGAGGACGTGGAGAAGAGGAAGAAGATCGCCCGGGAGAAGGTGCTGCAGCCCGTCTCAGACAAAGAACTGGAGATTAACATCAATGACATCTACCCCTCAGAGAAAGGTCTGGGCTGTTTCTTAATGCCTTCCACATGACAGTCTCAAAATAAGCCAAACAGAGGAGCAGAGTAGGTT
Source organism: Karalla daura (assembly GCA_029224185.1). NCBI lineage: Eukaryota > Metazoa > Chordata > Actinopteri > Chaetodontiformes > Leiognathidae > Karalla > Karalla daura. The sequence continues at coordinate 9,267,170 of CM055191.1, read as the reverse complement.
AATGGAGTGTGTCACTGCTTGACATGCTGGAATTTGATTATTCACGGCCAGGTCTTGGTTTCCCACGGCGACCGTCCTGGAATTATGACATGACAAGAGAGAGCCTGCTGAGGAAGGAGGAGAAGTCGTACCGAGACTACCTGGACGACCTGCACTCCAGGAACCCACCTGGGAGCCTCAGCCACTTTGAACACAACCTGGAGGTGAGTTACTCACTTCTGTCGATCTGCAAACTGAAAATGGTGCTGGAGAACCTGGAGACCAGGGGAAAAGTCCACCAAGCAGTGCTGTTCAAATCTGAGTATGTAATCTGTTGCTGCACTGCCCATTTCATACCTCAGATGCTCTTGGTAAGCAACAGTACCCCACTTTATAGCATTTAATACAGGCCTGCACTGACTCGACCAGCTCGTATCATTACAGCTTCTCCCCTACATGTATGTACTTGTATTGTAACCCAGCTGGTATGGGGCATGCTCACAGGGTTCTGTTTAGCTTTGTCGGGCTCTGTCTTGTATGTGTCTATTGTTTGTTGATGTAAAGTGCCTTGAGGTAACATTGCTGTGAACTGTCACTGGACGTTGCGCTTAAAATGAGAAAGGTTGTAATCAGGCTCCATTTTTCCTGATGGTATAGCACTGTTTTGATTCATTGGTTTCTCCCACCTTTACTGTCCACATTTAGGAATAAATACCTCTTTCTGTAAAGAAGGTCCCAGGTTCGACCCCCAGTCGGACCTAAGGACTCTAGGATACTCTCTGGGTTTTCTCCATATACTCCAGGTTCCTCCCACATACATGTTTAGGTTTATTGGAGACTCTAGATCGCCTCCAGGTGTGAGTGTAAAAGTTAATGGTACACGTGGCCTGTGATGGACAGGTGACGTGTCCAGGGTGTATTCCTGGCCTTCACCCTATGTGTAATAAACCTCAGCAGCATTGTTAAGGTACAAAGCAAGTAAAATAGTGGATGGATGAGACTGAATTGTGAGTCATATTATCATAATCTGCATGAAGGAGTGAACATTGAATATCTACGACCTTTAGTCCTCGAGCTTTAAGACACTTTGTTGTGTCAAGTATGAACTGTATGTGCTTTTTTCTTTTCTTCAGGAGAATGAAATGGCTACAGAAATGCAAAAGACAGAAGTAGCGGGATGCGTCCCCTCATTATCATTCTTCAGAGAACACCGTTGCTCTTTGAGCTGCGCTCGCTCTCGCCTGCAGCCATAATATCGCATTCGATATTAAAGAGCGGCGGCTGCGAGCACATTGTCGGTACAAAATGAGCGCTTGTAATGAGACGAAGCCGTCCCGCCTGCTAACGAGTCTCCGCGTCGTGCGCGACCACGCAGGGACCTGTGAGCGTTTGGCGGCAGTACCTGGGCTGCTTCTCCCAACCCGCGACCCTGCAGATCCCTTCATTTGAGAGGGTGGGCTGCGCTGGCGCGGCACATGGCCGCCCCAGTGGGCTCCGAGCAGCTGGCGGCGTGATGAGTGACTGGCAGTGATTTGCAGATGATGGCTTTTTAAGTGGAGCGCAGGATCCAGCTGATCGGAAAAGAACCCGCGCGCGCATGCACAGCTCATCGTTCTCACAGGTGGCTGTGCCTCAAAAACGGAGCCTGGAGCGAGGCAGTGGATGTAGCCCAGCGAGTTGATCATTACTCTTTAATGAACTGACGAGATGAAATGTTTGCATTACCCGACGTCACCTTGATTACTACCTCAAGCACCAGCTTCCCTTTGTCTCTCTCAGACCTGGCGGCAGCTGTGGAGGGTGTTGGAGATGTCAGATGTCATCCTGCTCATCGTGGACATCAGGCACCCGGTATGTGATCCCGTGGTTTTTGGAAGAGAAAGCCTGCAGGATTGATCAGACCACTAGATGGGGACATAGTCAACATCCAGCTCAGTGTCCGACATGTTTATTATTCACCTGTTTGCTTTATTTTCTCTCAAAATCTTCAAATTTGATTTTGTTTCATAATTCAGTCTCCTCGAGTCTTTCACAAAGCTTGACATGAGCGTAATACTCTCATCTGACATAAAGTAAATGGATCTTAAGATCGGCTTAGTGGAACTAAAAACAAAACAGATGATGGTTTCACATGAAAAGTTTCACACTTAATAAAACTTTTCTGGACTTGAAATAAAGTTTCTTAGGAGGAGGTTTAGCTTTATAGGAAACTTGTCTCTTCCTGCGAAACGACAAGCTGAAGGAGGCGGCTGTGGCTCAGCGGCTTGATGGTCTGGTCCCTGCTGAAGGCCAGGCTGCCCCTGATGCTGGCCCGTGATGCAGATGGCTCTGGATGGAAGCGACTGCTAAGTGACCAGAATGCACACGCTCCAAGCAGCAGTGCAGTGGACCCATGACTCCCAGTGTGTCACAGGGACGACCCCTTCCTCACTGTCTCTGAGCTGCGTAGTGCGCCTGCCGTTTTAGCTGTAAACCGCCAGAAAATAGCTTCATCTAGAGATCCTACTATGTCATAATGATAGCACTGTTTGGTTCCAAGTTCACATTAAACCCACTTCTGTGGTTCTAATTATAGGACGTCGGCTCTCGACATACTTATTCTGACTTCTCACGTGCCAGATGTGCTTAATGTGATTTCATGGCCTCCACTTAGCGCTCGCAGTGCTAACGTGCAGCTACAGGCAGCCCGTCCCATCGTGCTCCTGTTAATAAGGGGGGGTGGTGGCGGCATTGTTCACTTCTTTACTGAGGCCCCTGTGTGATGTGCACCCGCCCAGGTGCTGCAGTTCCCTCCAGACCTGTACAACTACATCACTGGGAAGCTGCACAAGCAGGTGATCCTGGTGTTGAACAAGGCCGACCTGTGTCCCCCCCCGCTGGTGATCGCCTGGAAACACTACATGACCTCCCTGTACCCACACCTGCACATGGTCTGCTTCACCTCCCACCCCGGGCAGCCCTACAGCACAGGTGAGGGGCCGAGGGAGGGAGGGAGGGAGAGAGGGAGAGAGAGAGGGAGAGAGGGAGGGAGAGAGGGAGGGGGAGAGAGACAGAGGGAGAACGTGGTGGAACGAGAAGCAACGCTTCCCCATTTTTGGTCAAATGAAGGCATATTCCGTCTTGTTCCCTCAACCTGCGGGGGATCTGAACTGTCCGTCTGCTGGTTCCTAGTGCTCCAGAAGAAGAGGATGAGGAAGAAAGCCAACTGGAGTGTTGCCGGAGGTCTGGCAGACATCTTTAAGGCCTGTCAGGAGATCACAGCAGGGAGAGGTGAGCGCCGCTCCGCCTCCGCCGGCCTCGACGCTCGTTATCCAGCGACAGTGACAAAAACAGAAAAGAAAAGCAGGCTTTTCCGAGGCCGTCGGTCCTCGTCAGCTCTTTTAACTCAACCTGTCCCCGCTCTTCACAGTCGACCTGACCAGCTGGGAGCAGAAGATCCAGAGAGACGCGGTGGCCGAGAGGCAGGACGTGGAGCACCCAGAGGACGGCGTGGACTCGGTGCTGATGGAGCACCAGAGTGACAGCGCCATGGAGATGAGCAGCTCCTCCCACGAGCTCTACAAAGACGGCGTGCTCACGCTGGGCTGCATAGGTACACAGCCGCAGCCAGGTCCACCGGGTGCTAGTGCCCTGGCAGGCGGAGAAACCCCCGATTTGCAGGTGTTCATCTGTCCTTCATTTGCTCCCTCCAGGCTTCCCCAACGTTGGCAAGTCGTCCGTGATCAACAGCCTGGTGGGGAGGAAGGTGGTGAGCGTATCACGGACCCCGGGCCACACCAAATACTTCCAGACCTACTACCTCACCCAGACAGTGAAGCTGTGCGACTGCCCTGGCCTGGTCTTCCCCTCCCGTGTGGATAAACAGCTGCAGGTTGGCCCCGGCTGCTGCACAGCAGACGTGACTTTCTGCCCACTTGCCTCTTTAAAGGCTCGGTAGAAACCTAATTGTGTCCAAGAGCATTTTGTCACACCTCTGGGAAGATGGATTTTTTTTAATGTTAGACAGTCCCCGTTGTTATCTTCCACAGGCCTCTATTGAACTCCTGGATGTCTTGTGTGGTGGCGGCTGAAGCTATCTCGTCATTGTCAGAAATGACTCTCGACCTCACTGTGATCCATCTCATTGATCTTTTTTTGTCGGCCCCTTTTTCTTTCTTTCTTTCTTTCTTGTCTTGCGCCGTCTCCAGATCCTGGCAGGCATCTACCCAGTGGCTCAGCTGCAGGAGCCCTACAGCTCAGTGGGCTACCTGTGTGAAAGGACGTCGTTCCTCTCCGTGCTGAAGCTCAAACACCCCAGCCTGCAGGACAGCGACCCACAGCAGGGAAGCGAGGGCTGCAAAGAGCCCGGCTGGACCGCCTGGGACGTGTGCGAGGGTAAGACTTCACTCAGAGGCACCGACCGTCTCATCCAGTCTGTCTCTGTAGTGTTCACACGTCATACGTGCGCTGCAGGGGCTCCTGGTGGATGAGTGGTTAGCACTGTCACCTCATGTTTGATTCCCGGAGAGTCCACAAACATGCATTTAGTCTCTCCCTCAAGCACGACCAAACACAAGCGGTTTCCTTAACAGGTCTGAGTTTCTTCTCCCCACAGCAGAAGTCTACAGGTACCCACTATGTCTGCTTGTGAGTCCCAGGGAAGAGCCGTAGTCTGCATGCTAAGAATGCTATCTCATTATTGAGTTCTTATCTTACAAACACAAACATTAATCTCAAAGTGTTGATAACTTAGAATTAACATCACTCCCATCCCCGAGCACACCACCGTGCCTGCCTGCTCCCCGTCAGAGGCAGAAGCTGAGATGAAGTAAAATCAAGTGAGATGCATATACTAAATATAACACAAAATCAGTTATTCTAAAGCACATCCTGAGGCCATGTCTCAGTGCTTCCCTGCTGTCTTGTTTCCTGTCACAGATGTGTAACATGCATTGATGTGACAAGACTTTAGGTTAAATATACACACACAAACACACACATACTTTATCTGAATTTGAGTTATGTTTGAGGGAAATCTGATCAGAATTTGTCTGTAATCATTGCACCTGCGCCTCCTGGCTGGCTGTCACACCTCCCGTCGTGGGGTCTCTGTCTCTGTGCTCTCATCTCCTCGTGCGACACTCAGCCTGGGCAGAGAGGAGAGGCTACAAGACGGCGAAGGCCGCTCGCAACGACGTCTACCGCGCAGCCAACAGCCTGCTGCGCCTGGCCATAGATGGCAGGTTGTGCCTGTGCCTGAGACCACCTGGCTACAGCTGCCTGAGAGGTAGAGCGCCCTCTCCTCCGTGTGTTTGGGAGGCAGCACGGCGGGCCGAGCGGGGATTATCCTCATCTGTTCTGTGGCTCTGTTTCCGCTCCGCTCTGCGCAGACAACTGGGAGAACCACCCGGACCTGCCGGAGATCGTCGCCCTCCAGGGCAGGACGACGGAGGAGGAGGGAGCCGGGGAGAAGGACGACGAGGAGGACGGAGAGTCCAGCACCGAGCCGGAGGAGGAGCAGGACAGGGACGCGGACGACGACGAGGACGGAGACGACGAGGACGAGGGCTTCAGGAAACCCGAGAGGAAGGACGATAAGCCGTCTGGCTTCACCGTCAACATGTTCAATGTCCTCCGGGAAAACGAGTGCGAGTGAGAGCGGAGGGCGAGACGAGCTGGAAGACCCTCCGCCCTGGCCTCCCCCCGTTTACCGCCTCATTCCTCTTTTCATCCCAACTCTGCATTCCTGCTCTATTATTTCTCACTCCTGTCTTTCCACGATCTCTTCTAATTAACTGACCCGATTCTCCTCCTCCTCCTCCTCCTCCGCCTCCTCCTCCTCCTCCTCCTCCACTACAGAGCATATTCACGTATTCCATGCTGTGCCTCTGCTCTCTGCCTGTTCCGTGAAGCTTGTTCTTCAGTGTTGCTTCTAGAAATAGGTTTGGTTTGGTTTGATTTGCTTTTTTTTTCCCTCTCTCTCCCTCTCTCTCTCTCCCTACCTCTCTCTCTCTCTCTCCCCCTCTCTCTCCCTCTCTCTCTCTCTCTCTCTCTCTCTCTCTCTCTCCCTCTCTCTCTCTCCCTCTCTCTCTCTCCCTCTCTCTCCCTCCCTCTCTCTCTCTCTCTCTCTCTCTCTCTCTCTCTCTCTCTCTCTCTCTCTCCCTCTCTCGCTCTCTCTCTCTCTCTCTCTCTCTCTCTCTCCCTCTCCCTCCCTCTCTCTCTCGTTTTTTGGCATGAACTTCTCAGATACAAACGAACAAAGTAACTCTCCCCTCGGCCAGATGCAATCAAGCAGCTGGTTTACAATCTCTCCACTGACAGAGTCACTTCACAGCTGAAAATGCCAAAGTTCAGGAAAGCATGATGAATCAAATCAACGCTCTGTCAACATGATGTCATTCATTGGTTCCCGGAGCAGCTGGACGTTCAATAACACAACCGATGGAAACAATAAAATCATTTTGCCCTCCGGTTTTTGCTGTTACCAGTATTCCAGTTTATCCGAGCTGGGTTGCGAATCCCGATTATACTGTATCTATCTCAGAATATTATATTTGTATGGTTGTGTGCAGTCCAAATTAGGGGTGAGGGGGTGGGAGAGGGGCAGAGGTCGTTGAATTTAGAATTGTGCTGGAATGGGCTGTTTCTGGAATTTAACCTGTAGTGTTTTAACTACTACAAGACGGATACTTTGATGCCGATGCAGATCTGCAGTGTTTCGTGCGGGCTACACTCATTCAGCAGGTTATATAGTACAGTACAGTAGGACTTCTCCAACAGAGACTGCTTCAAACATGCGTTGGAGGAATAGTTCCACAGTTTGGACAACATGATCAGTCATCTTTGTGTCTGAAAGTGTAGATGAGGAGGACAAAGCCAGCAGAATCAGGAAAGTCCGAGTCATGAATTGTTGATTTAAGCTGTACAAAGAATCCAAATGTTGAACTATTCCTTTAACCACACACACACACACACACACACAGACTTTGCATTGAAAGTCACATGACTGACTACCATCTTTGGCCTGTCATTGGGTCTATGAGCCGTGGCTTCAACACTCACTCTCAAAGCTTCTCCAGTGCTAATCAGACACCAGCTGCGGACGACTCTCAGTGTTGGTCACTGTTTATATTTCTAAAATGAGGAAACGCTGACACTCCTGCTGTTTGACCAGCCCGGTCTCCCTCTCTCTCTCTCTCTCTCTCTCTCTCTCTCTCTCTCCCTCTCTCTCTGGTTTTCTCCGTGACAAGCTGCGGGCCTCCTCCTCAGTGCTGCATTATCACGTAATCTCTGGTGGTAGAGCACCTCAGTGAGGGAGCTCTGCAGCACTGTGCTGTGCTACCATGTAACACAGCACACTGAGCCCCCCCCCCCCGCAGTCAGTTCAACCCACGGTACATGAAAGTGAAGCAGTCTCTCCACACTGTTATGCCGTTCAGACGCACGACAGACTTTTCAAGTTGCGTTGATGTGGATTTTGTTGCTTTTGGGTTTTCTTGGAAATCTTCGAACCGGACAGTGTCTGAAGAGTGTCGTGTGAAGGCTTTGAGGCGTGTTCAGGCTATTTGCTGCATTCCTCATTTCATTCCTAGTATGCCTAATGATGACTGGACTGCTTTCTGCAATAAAAGAAAATAATCCTTCCAACGATTATCGGTGTCTTGGACTGCTCTTTGTGTTTTGTGTTCGTGTTCTCACAGTCTGGAGGAGTGCGGGTAGGCTTTAATTAAAACTATCGGAGTTAGATCTTTCAGTGATAGGCTGTGGAGATGCACAAACACACACACAGAAAGGCAGCACCCACTCATCTCAGACAGGCATCAGTAAATTGAGAGCAGATGATTTGCAAACTTCAAATGTTTTGACAAAAGTTGAGAGGAGGTCTGCGATCAAAATGGACAGCTGGGCCATGTTTGGATGAGATTTGTTGGACTAATTACCCTCTGTGTACTGTCTGAATGCCAAGAATACTGAGTTCTTCATTTACTCTCTCCGAGATGTTTGTGCTTTATGGTTAGTTGTCTTGCAATTAATCCACAGGCTTCCTCTTATGATCACCGCGGACGGATAATTACTGCGATGTGATTCACTGGTATTAACGATCAACTGCACCAAACGCTGATGTAATTAAAACTCCTCCCAAACAATTCTACAGGGAAATGTTCAGGTCCTGAAAGCACGAGATGCACCAAACCACACAGTGATTAAGGCATAATTTAAGCCATAAGCAAGTTTGGACTCTCGGGATCTAATCACTTGTTCAAGGGGGGCTTTTTAATTACACGTCAAGCTAAAGACGCACCAAACAATCAAAGGAAACTATAGTATGACAGTATGGGAGACGGCGGGTTGTGCTGTCATCCCTCGGTTTGCAGCCTGATCAGACTGAAGGCCTCTCTATGTGGAGTTCGTACCTTTTCCACCATGCCTCCAGGTCCTTTACTTTCTTCCCACAGTACAAAGGCATGCACGTTTTGATCCACCAGAGACTTAATTGCCCCCAGGTGTGTGCGTGTGTTCTTTGATGGACTGGAGACTGGTCCAGGGTGTGTTGCCTGCTTTCACCCTGTGTGTGCGGCAGATACGTCCCAGCAGACTTCTGAACCAATGTACTATGATGGTACAACTTTATTAGTGCTTTTTGGGGGGGCTCATGCCTTTTGCCCAGTCACTCAGTATGTTTACATGACATTTGAAACGCCTCAATCCATCTGTAACTGGACAACTAAAATGCATGTAAACTCATCAGTCTGACTTCTCCATATTTGACTAAATGCAAAGGTATGCTCTGCATACCTGCTGCTGGAGTTAGACCATGAAGAAGAAACATCTCAAGAAAACCAGGAATAGGAAGATGAGAGCAGGAGAACACCGACTAAAACTGCAACATGACAGAAGCTTCCAAGAACATACATTTTTGGAAAAAGAATTCTATTCATGCTAATGCTAATTCATGCTAACCCTAGTGGAAGGTGCTGAATATTTTAACAGGTAATAAGTGCTTTATTAAACCCTAAAGTGAAATGGTTCCCTACAGCAGCCAAAAATCACAGAAAAGAACCACACACAATCTGTCCATGTTAACCTGCTGAAACGATACATGTCTGAACCTAGTGTAGAGGAGGTAGACACGATCCCGTCAGCTATTTGATTTTCCACTTTGCATGTAAACTGGGACCTATGAAACGTCCAAGTCCAAAGGGTTGATGAATTGAACCAGTTATCTTTGGAAATGATGCCGAGTACACCTCTTCAGAGGACGGATGAGCTGCAGTTACGGAGTGAGTCCGCTTTTATTATCACAGCGTTTGTTTATCCAGATTCCTTTAATTTTCTTTTTAAACCCACTGTGTGTCTTACACGAGTACATTTAATAAAGCGGGATGTGCTTGGGAGGCTCCAACAATAAGATATAACCCCCCCCCGGCACAGTCCGTTGCATCACTGCTTTTATTAACTCTCGTACATATGGGATCGATTATCACCTCTACCAGCCTCTAATAAAACGATTTCTATGTCATCACGAGTCACAAAGAATTAAAAACCCAAAGTTGCGATTTGCGTCCCATTTCAGTGCGGTATGTCGATGTCATTCTTGTGAGGCCGGTGTTGACAGCCTCTGTCAAATGCTTGGCAATCTTGACGCCCGTCGGAGTAAATCTCGGAGCGGTTATCGCATCCACAGCCAGCGTTGGGTACCGCACACGGGCGTGCTGAGGCCGTGTGATGACTGCTGTAATCATTATTTAGGAGATGGAAGTGGGTGGAAATCCCCTCATCTTGCATAATTTGAACTGAGTGCCAACTTGTATGATACTCGCAGATGCTATTCGCTGACTAGATAAACTCGGAGGGAGGGGAAGAGAGGAATCATCTGGAATTGTTTCCGATTTGCAGCTGGGGCCATGAGTTGCTCCATTTCCCCAGTCAGAGCTCTCGCTATGCCGCGGCCCTCCAACCTGTACGCTCGGTAATTACAACCAGACAAAGGGCCCAGATTTACTGGAGCGCAAGCCATAAATTTCAGAACCGTTAATTAAATTCTGCTGTGTTAAATGTCTCCGCTGCCAGCATCGATCACGCCTCATAATACCCATGTGGTTTGAATTTGATCTTTCCTTTTTTTTTTCCCCCCTTCGCCGTCTTGAAAAACTTTCTCATGACGCCACCAGGTTGTTGTGGGGACTCTTGCCCTTTGACCCCTCCGTCTCTTTCTTTTTAGGCCTGTTACTGCTCCCTGCCTGACCCCCGCTAACATGTGGGTGAAACCAGGGGAGTAATGAATTGGTTTCATATGAGAACCGGACCGTGAGCGGGGCAGAGAAATTCATTAGTCTGGTTTTATACACTCCCATGGGTGCTGCAGACTCACACACACACACACACACACACACACACACACACACACATATTCACATACCTATGCACACACACATAAGCAGGTGAGATAGAGTGGGAAGCCGTAAAAAGCCCTCAGGATGATGGAGAGCAGCAATAGCTACAAGTGTGTTAGTGTTTCATTTAGAGACAAAATGCTAAACTGTAATGTCCCACTCGGCTTTATAGCAACAGCCAAAGTGTGTTTAAGTCTCATTACAGTAAATTTTGGTTCTGCGTCTCGGCTGGCAGGTTCACCCCTGCGGTCACTAGAGGGCTATCACGGCCAGTAGGAGTGAGAGTCAGAGCTGCAGTTAATAGTCAGGTGCACAGGACGGATGGCGCACAGGCCTCTCGTTTGTGGTGTTAATAGTACGTATGTGAAGTAATGTGTTATACGATATTACGAGTATGTTCAGGTTTATCGCCTTCGGAGTGGGTGGGTCGCGAACTATCGGGAGGGTCAGCGTTGGAAGTGTGCGGCTCTAAAGTGAAGTATGAAGGTTACGACGCCACCGTCCAAAACACACAAGCAGGAGCCCTGCGCTGGGAATCCGCAGCGAAGGCCAAGCAGGGAGAGGTTTTACTGCGAGGTGTACGACCAAAAGTAAAAGCAGATCAGTGTAACTGATATGTTATTATATTTGACAATGTTACAACACTGTAAATGAAAAAATGTGCAGCTGGCTGAGACGCAGCTGTGTTTTACTGTTTCATATGCGCACAGCAGGTTCAACCCAGGGAACGGACCGCTCCAAATGGTTAAATGCTAGACAATAAAGCCGAGGTCTTACCTGTGTGCATTGCTTTGACGTTGTCTTTACTATTACATGCTGGAAGTTCAGGTGAAATTTTTATCTGGAACTGCTAAAAACGTGCCAAAAAAAACGGCCCTCAACTCCTTCGATCTCCAACTAGATATTACGTTTTCATTTGCAGTGGAGTACTTTGTGCTTTCAGCCGCTAATGAGCTTTCCTCTCTCACCTGTGCAGATCATAGATCATCTTGAACGTGGCTGCTTATGAGCTCTTTTTTTTCCCCCTTCTTCTTCTCCTTCTACCTGCAGCCGTCAGAGCTGTTTACTCTGCAAGTTACTGGAGCTCCTCAGACAGCTTCACCTTGCATCCTGGAAGGAGTGGAGCTGTGCCAGAGAGCTCTGTTCTGCTCCGTTAGCAGATTCTGCACACTTTTCACCCCTATACACAGACCACACACACACACACACACACACACACACACACACACTGATTTACAGCCCTGGCAGTTGTCCTCCACCCAACGTCCTGGTGGTGTGAGGGGGTGTCAACGCCTGGACGTCCCGCATTTCTTATGGCTTTCCACTTTATATTTCAGGCTAAATTTAAACAATTTGTGGTATCTTAAATAGCAGTTTAAGGCACAAAGACTTTTATTGTATTGTCCATTGATATACATGGGGTTGCTCAGGTTCCTTTAGACTTCAGCTTAAGGTAGCTAAAGGTGAAGATCATACATCTTGCAGTAACTAAAGTATTAAAATGATGCTCTCATTGTTGGCTCATTAAGTCTCGTGTCATATGTCACAGTAGCCACTTTTTCCATCAGTCAGAAACATCTGTTATTATCAGGTAATATCACAAGTAGCTGATAAAACCAGTGCACTTTTATTTTTGGGAATATTTCATTAATGAGTTCATAAAGTCTGAAAGGATGTGATTTATTCTTCCACCACTGTTAAACTATCCAGGGCATAAAGGAATGTAAGAAAGGAAGTTTTGGTCATAAAGTGCAGTGGAAACCCGGTCGCAAGCCTTATCTTTGGAAACTTTTCGGTCAGTTATTTTTTTTCATCCGGGCCGAGCTCGTGTGTGACAGCACGAGTAAATGGATCCACGCCGGCAGGTTTGATCACGTCTTTGTCATTTTGTAATAACAGCTGTGATAACCCAGGCGCAGTGGGAAAAAAAAGAAGAAAAAGATCCCCGTCTCCTGGCATCTTCTCCAGGTGATTAACGCTTGGCAAACCGTCCCGGCTGTGTGTCATCGCCGGGTAAACTCAGGCACCATATTTGCCCCCGGTGCGCGTTCACACACAGTGTGGACAGAGCAGCTTTCCCAGCCTCCTCCCGCACTAGGTCACAATATGGCAGCTGGGTCTGTTTGCTCAGAGGACTTGAAGCTGGAGCGCGGACAGGCTCTGCTCTCCGTTTGACGTGGAGCGCTCCAAAGCACACGGCTCTGCCAGAGCAAACCCGGGGAAAGGGATTCAGTATCTAATGCTCCTCTTTTAGTGTAAATAGCAGCCGTTTATGTTTTCCAGCTGTTGCATTGATCTGTGTTTATGGCTCTGCTCACGTTTCTGCGTGCCTTGTGTTTGCCGCTCTGCCCGATGGTGCATGAATGAGACCTCTTCAGTCAAGTCACTGCCCTGTGTGTGTGTGTGTGTGTGTGTGTGTGTGTGTGTGTGTGTTTGTCTGTGACCCTGTTTGTGAGCTGGAGCCCATGTGTCAATAGATATTTTTAGCGCCACCTCTCACTGCAGTGCAATGGCACTCATTCGCACCCCTCTGAGTCCACCCCCGCCACTATCACCCCATACCCCCCCCCCCCCCCCACCTCCACCCCCCACCCCCCTCCTCCTCACCTCACCCCTGCTCGCCCACCCACCCACGTCCAGCCACTCGCGTCCAGTCCACCACCGCATTATTCACTCTCGCCGGATGGAGCCAGCAACAGTGCGTCCAGGAAAAGTTTCAGATCCACGGGTGGGAGAGACAGGAAGCAGATCAGACCTGGGTTACCATGGTGACCAGGTCTTCAGGCGAGGAAGGCTCTCAGAATCACTCCAGTAATATTAAGTTTTTTTCTTTTTTTTCTTTTTTTTTTTACTCCTTCCCTTGCTTCAGCTGTGGGCCATTTGAATATTAATTAAAGTAATTAAAGGATAGCTATAATTATATGTCTTCGCACACACACATACACACACACAGACCCTGGGAACGTGACATCTCTGCATGAGACAGCGATCAGGCCAGTTAAACTACTGTTTGAGCTGGCGGGGTGTGCAGAGGCTAAACATGTAATTGGTGAAGACAGTCGGGTGGAGGGCCAGACAAAGGAGATCAGAGCACATCCGATCGGTTATAGCGAGCGATTCCCAAAGCTCCTTTTTGTGAGCGGCGCGTGGAGTCTGGTAGAAGAAAGGAAGCTCAGCATTCATTCAACAGCCTGCTCAGACAGGTGAGGAGCAGAGGGAGGGAGGCAGGGAGGGAGGGAGGGAGGGAGGGGTTGGGTGAGGAAAAAGGGAAGTAAAATCCTAGAGGGGCTGGAGTGACAGTTAGAACAGGAGGCGACAGTTGTGGAGGAGCCTCCCAAATGCCATAGCAGAGGCTGCAGGCCTCCACACTGTCAGATGTATGTGTGTGTGTGTGTGTGTGTGTGTGTCTGTATGTGTGTACAAATGAATAGCAGGGGATTTCTGAGCAGGGGGGAGAGAAACCTGAAACTCAAAAAGACTCTGTAAGCCCCCCCCCCCCAAACCACCACCACCACCCCTCCCCTCCACAACCATCTCCAGCCACGAGGAAGAGGGGGCACAAGTGCGCGGCTACAGCTGAGAGGGTCTCCGGGGACTCCTGACTGTGTGAGGGGTCATCTGTAACGCCCCCACCCGACAATCCCACCTCTCCTCCCCCCTCCACCCCTCCACCCTCTCCCCTTCACATTCCCCTGACAACACTGAGCTCATCACGCCTCGCACACATCCAGCTGCGTGATCACAAGGGCGCTCGAGGCAGAATAGGATTTGTCCAGCAGATACTTCTATCTTGGAAAGAGTCTGCATAGCGTCAGACAACCGAATTAATCTGTTACAGTAAGTACTTTTATGCAGCCATCAGCGCGATGTGATTGCAAAGCAGTGACAGCGGTTCCAGGAAAGAGAGTAATTTCCCCTCAAAGACACAAAATAGAGACACATGAGGAGGCTCAACATGGCGACGAGTGCTTTTTGCTATTGAGGAGAAGCTGAAATATGAAATAGTGAGACATGATTATCCTCGATTCTTTGGTCCACTGTGGCCCCAGGTTCCAGCCATCCATTATTTAGTGGTGTGGGTCTGCTAGTGCCTCTATTCTATTGTATTCCATTCTCTTCTATTCTACTCTATTCTATTCTATTCTATTCATTCACTCTCATGTTCACACCAGAGGGGCAATTTTGAGACTCTAATCAACCTCATACATGGTTTTGAACTGTGGGAGGAAAATGAAATACCCAGAGAAAGTGATTGCATATACAGGGAGAACAAGCAAACTCTGCACTGAAAGGACCTACTACATCCAACTGGGATACGTGCCAGGTTCCTTCTTGCTATGATGCTCTCCACTTGTTCGCCACATAACGCGGTCTCACGTTATGCATCCTAATAATCCTGTCACCTGTTCTATCATACAAACCTGAGGCTAATTTGTGGTTTGTGTGAAATGTCTCTTGAACAGCTTCCCATGACATAAGGTGAATCCGCTCGGCTGCTCCAGGTGTGTTCCCAGCTCACTTACCTTATTGATGTAATACCTATGTTCCCCACGAAGCTGAGAAGCCTGTTTGGTTCCAAAACACCTCTTTCATAACCATAATAACAGACTGAATAATAAATGTTCACTTTGTCCAACGCCTTGATTTATCACCAAATACCTGTAAATGGATGGCATTCCCACCATTATTTGTCATATTTAGTGTAAATGCTAGGATGAAAACACGCTGAAGGCAGGTGTGGCCGGCTTGAGATCAAAGCAGCGCTATGCCTAAGCACAGAGTCTGGTTGTAAGATCTTTATCTTGCTAAGACAACATATCAACAATCTTAAATCCCAAAATAGAAACACGACGGGGAACAAAAGGACGGCTGCAGAGAAGGGCTCTGTGGAAAGTGAGAGGAGCTGACGCGACCGTTTTCCTCACCTAAAAAGAGAGCACCGGGGCCTGTGACGCACACCCTGACCCCTCCACCCACTCACCCACGCACCCACCAGCAGCCTCCCCCCGGGGCAGACACCGACCCTGTGACCCCTGACACCTCCACCGGCCCCAGATCTCCTCCAGGGGCCAATCAAATCAGACCTGCGCCCGCCCTGTGACACTGATACTGACGGAGCGCAGACCGGCCACACTGAGCCAGACATGGCGGACGAACAAACAGCGAGGCGGACACGCTAGCACACATGCGGACACGTATGTTCGAGGCAAACCTGGACCTCAAGTCACACGTGCGTGTGAGAAAGAACGGAGAGGCATTCCCGTGGCGCTCCGGGTTAGGGTCTGTCTGACCCGCTACAAATCTCAGACATTTATTGCTTGTGGATATCCCCAGTGAAAAAGACAGTGGTGGAGATGTTTCCGAGAGCAGAATGCCTGGTATGTGGTTTCACGCCGGTTCCCAACATACTGCAAGCCTCGCATTCTGCAACTGATCTGTGTTGTCTGAATCCTGCAGCCCTGCACAGCTGTCAGACCATGACAGGAGGTTGGACAGGCTGCCTGTGTATATGTGTGTGTGTGTGTGAGAGAGTGTGTGTTGTCTCATGCCTTTCAGTTGAACACTTCCATTTCTAACTTTTTTTTTTGTCTTTTGAATAAAGACGTGTCAGTGAGGTGATAAATTCGAGCCGCATATTCGAAATGACGGGCAATTGATCATCTGTCATCCCACCTGAATAGAAACAGTGGTTGCAATGATCAATTTCCCTCTGAATGCTGAATTACTTTATTTTTTGACAAATAAAGAGTTTATTATAACTTGTAACCCACTTTTTCCTCCAAAAATGGTCATCTTATTTCTGCGTCTCAGTCACAGTGAGCGCCTGTGCTCGCAACACAACTTGAACTTCTCTTTGTTAGTTTCTCTCGCTCCAAGTGAATTCCTCACAGGATCAGACCTGCTTTTTATGCTCCACTGGCTTTCACTCAAAGCGAGAATGAGTAGGAAGGGAGGGGGGAGCGAGGGGCGGGTGGTGGCTGGTGGGTTAGTGACAACAAACCCAAATTCTGTGGAGGAATGAGGGATTTTTTTTGTGAAATGAAAAGGGGGAAATATGAAAAAAAAAAGGAGACGAGACACATGAAAGAATGGGAGAGAGGAGGAACTGGGTAGAAAGAATATAATACAGAAAAAGGTCATTATATCTGCCAGGGGATTTGCAGTTGCCCGGACAACGAACAAAGCAGAGCCAGTTGGACGATGTGCACAATAGGAAAGGCTGAAAAGCAAAGTGAAAAGGCTCTGGAGAGAGGGAGAGAGAGAGAGACAGAGGGGCTGAGGATCCCCACGGTTATCATCAGAATCATTTCTGTGAATCAGTTAACATTTTGTCAGTGAAGGTCATGGCTAATAACTCTCAAACATCCACGCTGATCTCTTCATCCTTCCTCTAATTTCAGGCCAACTTCATCAACGTTTTGTATTTGCTGGGCGCTACTGGAAAATAAAGTTTAGCGAGCAAATTTTCTAACAGACTCCGGTGAACCAGAAAACCATGAATAAATCACAATCACACTGCAGCTAAACAGAGGAAACAGATTATTTTTTCACGTACCGGACTGATGGAGGGAGGCTGAGCTGTTTCGCACAAAGGGCGAGGGAGAGAGAGAGAGAGAGGGAGAGAGAGAGAGAGGAGGTTTTTTTGGCTCAGTTGTGTGCTGAATTGAAAAGTGGTGAGAGACTGATAATGATATGCAGAGAGAATGAGGCCAGGCCAAATGAAAGTCCAGCGTAAGTCTTTATAAACACAAAGAAAGTTGGAGAGAGACGGAGAGAAGCTGAAGAGGTGAGTAGGAGCGAGGAGGCGGCCTGAATGGAGCAGAGATACTCCAGATCAAACTCAATAGAAAAACACTAAAACACTTAGGCATGGAGCTCACGTAGCTTTGTATTTGATTTTTCTATTACTGCTTTGGTTTGGCTTGTTTTCCTTATTCAGAATCATAATAATTCTCAATACAAAGTGAAAGAACAAACACAAATTACATACTTCAGTTATAAATCTGCTAGTTCTGGCAAGAAAAAGATGTTTGTAGCCTCTGGTCTATGTCAGTGGGAGTCATCATATTTATTCTGATCATATACTTAAGTAACAGAGGCAAAGCATTACTTTAGGAAAATTCAATTATGAGTTGAAGTCCTACTTGAACTTAAACTTTCAAAAGTAGACTTTTGGAAACCTCTCCTCTGTGTTATACTGCATTATCTTTATCCTTGTGTGACTGTCATTATTATTGTTTACCTGTTCCTAATATGTGACATGCTAATGTGAAAACCACCCGACAACTGCACTAACTAACTAACTAAGTACAAACAAAGTAAAGAGTCCAGTTGAAATGTGCTTCACTCTCTAGCACAGCATGGACTAATTACAGTCCAAAAGACTGAACTTTTTAAAGCATTAGATATAATGTGAACCTCGGGAACTTGAAACACACTTACACTGACTTATCTCTGCACTAACAAAAGGGAACATTAGGCTGTGTGCCGGTGTTCCCCTCGCCCTGTTTGTCCTAGGTGGAGCTCAGAGTGTGTTAAATGACCTTTATTGTCCCCCGCTGCTGATTGAGCACCAGCTAAAGTTTCTTTCCTCTCAGGGCAGACAAGTGCCAACACAGTCCGGCTCGGTCTGTCGAGTTCAACTTTTGTTGTAATTCGGCTCAAACATACATCCACGCACACACACACACACATGTGACTCTTTTAAAACATTAATTCCCACTTCATTTCTGCCTCGCCCCGGGGTCCCAGATCAACAGCTCTCCGGCTTCTTGCTCCTTTTTTTTTTACGGTGTTTTACTGCAAACCCTTCAATCTGAGTCATTACAGCCCCAGGCCAGTAATGCTATACAGTTACACCACTGACACTCTGTAATAAAGTTCTCTTCAGAGGTAAACACCGAGGCACAGTGTCTACATTAAATGGCCCAGGCCAGATGCTTAGAGCTGGTTTACAAGTTTATATTATTAAAGAGGAGCGGTGGGGCACTGGGTGAACACGGTGAAAGCACCGATCAGATGTCATACCGCAAAAAAATAAAAAAAAACTGCCTCGCTGTAACAAAGAAACTCTCATTTGCCCCCACGGGGCTGGCTGACTGCATCTCGCTCCACTGTGTTGTTAAGGTCACCGGTCCCGCCCACGCGCGCCTCTGATTGGCTGCTTATTCAATGAGGCACCTTGCTCTGCGCTCTGATTGGACGCAGCCGGTGCAGTTATGTAAATGAGCACCTGGTGGAGCCCTGACTGCGGGAGCAGCGCAGATCCAGAGAGAGAGGCCGGCAGGAGCGCACCAAGCACCAACGCGTCCCCGCTGGACAAGTTTCCCTAACTCTTCATCCCAAAGACACACTAGCGGCGGCTCTCAGCTTTTGTTTTTCTCTCGCAGAGGTCGTTACCGAAAGCGTAGAAAGCCACGCTGGTTGGATTATTTCTCCGGACGTTTTTGTTTTGTCTTGTTTTGTTTTTTTTCTTCTTTTGTCGTTTTTTTTTCTCGCGGGGTGCTGCAGCTTTATTCCAACAACACAGACTTCATCTGAAAGTTTGCTCGGCTGTTTGAGGCGCACAGGTCTGTGTATTTTCGGTGAGTAGCGACAGACGCGTCTCCGCTCCGCGCACTCCCCTCAGCTCCATAATAAGCGTCTTTAATAATATTGCAGCGGGTATTTACAGCTGTCTGTCTGTCTGTCTGTCTGACTGACCGCGTGTGTGTGTGTGTGTGTGTGTCTCACTCTGGGGCTTTGGCGTCTGTGAGTCTCGGTGTGACCGGCTGCTGGGAAGCCCATGTGAGGTGTATAACATTGCGCCCGTGGTCGCTGCATGCGTTTCCAACCTCCATATAACATCTAAACATTCACTGAAATAATCTGGTCACGGGATGGAGTCCTTTCACTACTGAGCCGAGCAACACATTGCTGAATATGTGTCTATGGCCGCAGAGAAAACTTGGATTCGTGTTGTCTTGGATCGGTCCCAAACTGTAGATCCACTATGGGCTGACATCAGTCATTCCTTTCTCCGGGCATGTGTTCAGTGAAATGTCTCACTTTAGTCCCATCTGGATGTGTGTGGAGGACGTTTTCATCCTTTCACTAATGTGCTGGTCAGCATTTACCAAAAGTGGCTCCATGGCAGCAGATGACTGTAGATCCAGACTGTTGATCCAACTATTGCGCTGGTTGACATCAGTCGCTAGTTTCTCCAGGCACGTGTTGAGTTAAATATCTCACTTTAATCCAGTCTTGCTTGTACGGTATGTGAAGACCGACTTCATCATGAGATGCGGCAAGATAACTGTGCATCCAGGCTGTAGGTCCACTGTGACATGAGTCATTCCTTTCTCCAGGCTCTGGAAGTCCTTCTTCACCTCTCACCTCACTCACTGAAACACACAGAAAACCTCACGAGTCTAACCAAAGTGATGTCAAGGTCCCCACACATGTGTTCAGAGAAATGTCTCACCTGCATGTGGTGTGTGTGTGTGGAGGATGACTTCCACACATCCAGGTGGTGAACATCACACCAGGCATTAACCCCGTGACCTCGCAGCTCCACAGGTGACCGCCTATAAAGACCATCAGCTCTGGTTTCCATTTTTTTTTCCAAATGTGGGTGGATTTGTGTCTTAAGTCCCAGACTGTAGATCCACTATGGGTTGGGTTAAGTCCATCATCTCTTGTCATTCCTTTCTTCAGGCTCTAAAACTCATTCTTAACCTCTCACCTCACTCATAAAAACAGAGCGAAAAACCTCACATGTCAAACTAAAGAGATGTCAAGTTCCAGACACATGTGTTAAGTGAAATGTCTCACTCCAGTCCCACCTGGACGAGTGTGGAGGACGACTTCCACGCATCCAGGTGGCCACGATCACACCCGCCGTTAACCCCGTGACCCCGCAGCACCACAGGTGACCTCCAGTAAGACCATCGGCTCTGGTTTCCATCACCTCTGGCCACTAAAGGAGGTGGTGCTCCTCGGGAGAGCTAATCAGCCCAAAGCCTGAGCTCAATCCCAGGGCAGGCAGCCCTGGCACAGCCGAGGAGAAGCCGTGTTGATACAGAAAACAGTTTCAGACTCTGGGGGGAGGAGCCGCCAGAAGGTTTGGACTTTGAACTAAACACGCATTACGTTATTATTTATTTTATTTTTTTTCTGCAATCCAGGAGAAGAAAGGGAAGGCGAGAGGGAATCAATTGTGCGAGTGATAAATTATTCTCTCATACTCTGTGGTATCGTGCTGAATTCAGGAAAAAGAAAAGAGAGCTGCGGGTTCATCTCTTTGCCTCCATATCTGTGTGTGAGGCAGAAAGAAGAGGCGAAAGTGTGGGCGTGAGTGCGTGTGTTTCTGTTGCCTGGCTGCTCCGCTGTGTTTCTGCATGCCCCTGAGCTCGCAGGGAGGTGGAGGTAGAGATGGAGGTGGAGGTGGAGGTGGCTCCGAGTTAACAATGGGCCTCATTGGGCGTGCAGTGCAGCCGGGCAGTCACCTTTCCCACCACATGAGAATGCTTTAAACCAGCAGTCCAGAGGAGGTGAGGCATTGTTAGGCTGGAGGAGGAGGTGTGGTGGTGGTGGTGGGAGAGGCACAGCTATGCTATTTGCCGATAGATAGAGGAGCAATAAAAAGCAATTTTCTCTTTCCTCATCCCTCAGCAGCTGCCATTGTAGCAAAGACAGGGGTGTAAACTGAGGAGGAGCCCTGACTGTGGGTGCAGGGTCCCTCAGAGCAAGCTAGACCTGCTCTGACCGGCATCTGGCTGCTAATCCACCCTCAAACAACGTCCCACCAGAGAGCCACACTCGCTGCAGCTTTATCGACAGTGCAGTCCAGCAGAGGAGGCACAGCATTCATTAAATAGTCGGGCAGGCCGGTTAATGTGAGTATAATTGTGCACACACGCACTCTGGGATTGATTAGTCATTTCCCTGGCAGGATTAAGAGAAAACAACATTAATTGATGAATATGTATCATGGGGAAGAGCCAAGCAATCTGACTTTTTTGGTTTTAGTCTTTGGAGAGTTTTAACACTCAGCAACTCCAAATCTTTAAAAGCTGCTCTGTATGTAACCCGACACTGAGGCGAGTTTTTACAGTTTTGTGTTTACTGCTGTTTCGTGTTTGAGAAGATGCAGATGACCGTCATGTGATGTTGAGTGTGTGTGTGTGTTTGAGTTGACATTGTAAATGGTAAATAGACTGGTTCTTACATCGTGCTTTTGAAGGTCTTTACAGTCGCACTCATTCATTCATGGCTGCATGTTACGGTCTGTCTCCTCAAGCGGGACTTCCAACCATTCACACATTCATTCGCTATCTTGTTTCAGGATACTTAGACATGTAATCCACAGGGGGATGGGATCAAACCACCGACCCTTCTGATAAGTGAGCGGTCTCCACCTCAGGAGGCACCGATTCCCTGATGTAACCCTACCCTAATCTTAACCCAAGTCTACGGCCTACAATCTAATCATTTACATGATGGGTGACTTGCTGTTTTCCCCTTAAGGAAGAAGTGTTCCCACAATGTGAGACACAACCTCCCTCCGGCACACATAAACCCAGACACACACACACACAAGGGCTGGTTTGTCTTGTCTGGCTGATCATTGACCTCAGTCTGTTGTCCTCTATCTGGGTCATTATCCTGGAAGCAGCCGGGCTTTGTGACTTTGTCTTTGTGTTTCTGGTTGTTGACCGTTATGAAAAGGCTTTCAGCAGGTGGAGAGGAGCTGTAAACCCAAAAGGCGGACCGCGTGCAATTACTGGATTTGTCCTCTTGCAAAAGTTTGTGCGGTCGCGACGGCGGTGGCCAGGCTGTAATGTGGCCATTTAAGCGTGTGAGTTCGGTCCCAGATGTTTGTCTTTTTTGTGACCCGAGAGCCTCTCCGGGAAAATGTGCTAGCCAACAACTCCCTTAAATTTTGTGTTTGCTGGTAATTGGCTCCCAACTGGCTGAGCGTGAACCTCGAGGCCAGTGGAAGAATTCATTTGAGTGCGAAGGCACAACACGCCTCTCTCTCTCTCTCTCTCTCTCTCTCCCTCTCTCTAACGGGAAGGACTCCACTGTCCACCTTGTTTTCCCCAAAACCAATTTCCGCACAAGTTTAGACTTCTGGATGCCTCAATTGCATTTGCCGCGCGTGTGTCGTCACATGCAGAGCGGGCCTCGACGAGGCTGTCGAGGGAAACAAATTCACGGAGTAATGGGTGGTGACACTTGAAAGCGTGATCTGGGCAGCGCTTTGGCTTTGGTTGTCAGAGAGTTCTCAAATCTCTGTTTGATTTCTCTCTCTGTGAATCTTCATCTCACCTTCTTTGAGATTAGGCCTCCCCGGCGCTCCCGCACGCCATCATCCCCCTGTCCCTCCATCCCAGCACACCTTTGATCCCCCTAATTGATCATTCTGGCAATCTGTCTCTTTCGACATCTCACATAGAACACACACACACACACACACACTCACACACACCCTTCTTCATCTTCTATCTCTCCATTCCTTTTGAAGCAGCACAAGATGTTTCATTTATGCAGCAATCCCCCCCCCCGTCCTTCCTCCCCTCATCCATCCCATCCTCTGCCTCCCCTCTGCTATCGTCCTGTGAGTCTCCTTGTTTATCTGCGCCCTCCTCCCGTGGAGGGTGCCCTGGTTAGATAACAATGTTGATGCTTGGATGTGGGTAAACTGGAGTGTATTTTGGCTGCTGAGCTTGCCTTGAAAAAAAAATTTGTCACAGTTATTTTCACACTTATCCCTCGCCTTGGCTCCGATGCCTCATTTTAAGTCAGGAGTCTGTGGAATTGGTCCTGCATTAATGGCCGCATCAGGAGTGTTATTATTTTTTGAGGCCGGGTATGATTTAAATCATAATCTATGTCAGCGTTTGGAAAAGTAGGTTTCGGCACTACGAAAGTGCCAAAAAAGCACAAATCAGCAGGAAATACTCCCTCCATGTATAATTTGTCAACCGTGATACACGCTTTATGCCTCAGGAATGCTGAAATGGACAGTGATAAAACAGACCAGACACACTGTCCTTTATATTCTGTACATTATTCTCTCCTGTCAAAACCAGGCGCACACATCACTCAGGAAGTCAGGGATGTAACGCTTGTAGCCGCTAATGTAGCCTTGAGCATCCCCCCCCCCCTCGAGCGCAGACGGAGGAGTGTGCTTCAGATGTCTGGTAGCCTCGCTTCTTTCTGACTCCAAAACCGCGGCTGATTTTTTTTTTTTTTTTTTTCATTTTTAAAACTCACACCCTTCAACTAACACCGCCTCGAGCTAGTTCGCTCCAGGCAATTTATCAGACTTCACTTAGCTCCCTCCGGACCCGCAAAAGGATTTCTCCAACTTTTCTTTTCCACGCATGATGCAGTGGTTCTCCATAATACCTGCAAACACGCTTTGATGTAGTAAGATTGCTGGAGTCCTCCCCTGAATAAAATCATGTGATGCGGAGTTAATGAACTAATGAGGACGCTAATGCTGGAACCAACTTCTGAATCCCGAAAAAGTAAAACCTTATGAGGGATGAAAACTCCGGCGAACTTGAAAGCGAGCTGCTGGCTCTGTTCTCTCGGCCCGCTCTCCTCCTCGCATGGTGGT
Source organism: Karalla daura (assembly GCA_029224185.1). Classification (NCBI taxonomy): domain Eukaryota; kingdom Metazoa; phylum Chordata; class Actinopteri; order Chaetodontiformes; family Leiognathidae; genus Karalla; species Karalla daura. The sequence continues at coordinate 9,243,209 of CM055191.1, read as the reverse complement.
GGAGTTTTCTCGCTGCCAGCACACACCGTGCCTCTCACTTACACTACAAATAATCACTAATGGCTCCTGGCAAAGTAAGGTGCCTCGCTGGAACACGGAGGGAAATCGTCCTCGGCTTCAAAGTGACCCTATTTTTCTAATTTGCCTCCTCTCTCGTGTGATGAATCTGAAGCGAAGACGTCCAGAGAGGCGGGCTGTGGGTGGAGCCGTCTGCGTCTCCCTCCCATGGGGTTTGGAAGGGCATATTAGCTTCGGGAAACTGTTGTGTGATATGTAATTTAGCTCTTTTTAGGAGGCTTCTTTTCTAGCAAAAGGGAGGAGGAGGAGGAGGAGGACTGCGAGGGTGATAGAGGTATCAGCCTGTGCCTGAGGCTTTTAACCAAGATGAGCTGTGTGTTTGTGTGCGTCTGAGTGCTTCTATGTCTGGAGTCTCAGCGAGGGCGAGACACAGTTTCTGAATCTTGTTTTGTGTTGTTTTTTTTGTTTGTTTGTTTGTCCACTGCTGAATTTTAATATTGAGCATCGGCTGAAAATCTCCCCTCTTGTAGGCACAGCTGGCATTTATTAGCAATGAGAGGAAGGTGTAGAAGGAGAATAATAAGATGTGTATGTGTGAGAGAGAGAGAGAGAGAGAGAGAGAGGGAGGGAGGGGCAGGGTCAGGCCAAACCGTTTCTCACTTCGACTCAAAGTGCTGAGTCTCGATCGACTCATTCCTGTTTGACCCGTTCTCTCCACGTTTTCTCTCCCCGCTCAGTTCGGTTTGTCCCCGGGCCTTCTCCCCCTCTTTTCTCACCATCCCTCCATCCCGCTCTCCTTTTCCCCTTCACTCGGGTGAATAACTGCCACCGTCCCGGGGGCAAAGACTCGCCTTTGTCCCACGCTCACTTTTTTTTTTTTTAATCCTGCAGTTTGTCGGTTCGATTACTGGAGGGTGATTTTTCGGTTTCCCCGCCTGTCTGCGGCCGGTTCTCCTCTCCGGGCCATTGTGAGAGTAGCACTGCGCTGTCACATGTCTCTCCTTTCTCCTTCCAGCCCATCCTCCTCCTCCTCCTTCCTCCTCTCACTTGTCCTCTGACAGGTGCTGGTGAGACTGTGCAAATTGAATCCAGGGAATGGCGGCCCATCGCACTTGCAGCCCATAAATGGTGGATCTATGTGCCGCCACGCTGTCATTTTAGCGTCCCGACGCTAACGCCGTCTCATTACGGTTCTCGCGCCTCAGCTGAGGTCAAGCTCGGGAGGAACCGCTCTCCGCCCTGCTGCGATGGCTTCTCCTTTTAATGCAGCACCTGGATGAAACTCTCTCTTGCTCCCATGGCACTCCTTTCATTCCTGATGCGTTATAGAGGGGGGAAAAAAAAAAAAAGAGCTGACGACTGTCTAACCACATGCACCGACATGTATGAAACTTCAAACCCCGGAGAACCAAAACAGAGCTTCAATTGCCAGTCGCTGTCAGTCACAAACCTGTTTCCCAGAAGAACTTGTGATCCAGCCGGGGCTCCGCCGTTCTTTCCCGTGCGTGCACAGACAAAGGACCTTGCTCTTTGAATCCGCACGAAGCGGCTAATGAACAGTCGACTCCGCGTGGATCCCCATTGATCGCTGGAGGTGGTAACAAGGGGGGGGATAACAAAGATAACAAGGGCTCTGTTTTGGTGGGCCCTTCTCGTTGCTTTCGCTCGCTGTTCTTGGTCGTCGTTTCGGCTCTCACACAACATTTGGTTGATCTTTCACAGTTGCTGCACATATGCTGCCAGCGATCCACCCCACGCTGCGCCATGTGCTGTTACTGCTAATTCGTCTGATCGGGAGATTTCTGTTCTCTTCCCCTCCTTCTTGTCTTGCCTCTGCAGATGCCTGAATGTCAGAGCTCAACGGTGCAGCTGTAAGCGAGGACGGCTCAGACTAGAGACGTTTGCACGTGAGGCCCCGTTGTCACAGATGCCTGGATCGTACCTGACGGCGACTGTTTCTGTGAACTCAGCTTTTCCACAACACTTTTATGGGCTCTTAATTTGCTCAAAGGTTGAGAGAAAGGAGTCTGCCAAAAAAGTGACATCACCGGAGCGCAGAAATGTCGACTGTGGGACTGTTCTGGACCAAGTGTAACTCAGGAAACCAGACATATTTTATTAAAGCCATACCTGAGTGCAACGTGGATTTATTATTCTTAAATCAAGCCTTTTCGAACGCCAATAACCTGACATATTGCTTGATATTCATCTCTTCATATGAGTCTCCTTTGACAGTTTCCAAGTTGCTACTTCCTTGTCTTCACATCTCTGCACTACGGTGATTATCATTACCTACTTGTGCTCTCCAGCCTTCACAGCCCTCCTTCCTCCCCACCTCTGTCTGACTCTTTAATTACTACCTTTTTAATTTGTTGCTGGCGTGGCACTACCCCGTGCTTGTAGGCCTCGTTGCCTTCAGTATACGTGTGGTTGTTTATACATTCTCGGTGCTCGTTAAGCTTATGCTCTTTGCCAAGCGAGCCATAATGTTTCTCGACCCTCCCTTCGACAAAAGGGGAAAGGAACGCCAAAGGAAAATGTGTTCCTGGCCGTCTGCTTCTTGTAATGCTGGGTCGCTACACTTACAAATGGGTCCGTGTGGCCTGTGTTGATGAGGCCATTCTTCATTTGCCAGACCAACCTGTGCTAATCAGTCAGCATTTGTCTACGCAGAGCAGAGCGGAGCTCCCCGCCCGGGACGGGCTGGCGGGGGCCAGGTGGAGCGGCTTCAACGTGTAAAGTATGGAAGAGGAAAAAGAAAACCAAACGGGGGGAAATGATGGACGTTTTTTTTCTCACCCTTGTGTGGCCGCGTGATAAAGCGCCGTGCGATACGTCGCGTTGCCGCTCCGCTGTTGTCTCTGCCAACGGGTCTGCCTCATTTTGAATCAACAGTTTTTTTTTCTTCTTGTGTTTTTCTTTCTTTGTGGGGATAAAAGCTGAGCTGTCGTACATGAATCATGCTCTGTTCAGCGCGAGTAAACCATTCCTGGAAACACACTTTTTTTTTTCTTTTTACAATCTCCTTACCCGTGCTTCCTCCTCCATCCTCCTTCCTCCGTGATTCACCAGCATCCTCTCGCCTCACTTTCTCCCCTCCGTTTTCTTGCCGCCATCGTTTAATTTGCTTTTCCCCTCCCCCTCCCCCCTCCCCCCCTTCAACTCTCATTACTCCGTTGTGAGTGACTCATCCAAATCCTCTCTCATGTTTCCTAAACCTCTGCTCAAACTCAATACCCTCTGACTCCTCAGTCATGACTCCCGTGTATAGGTTTATAATCTGACACATGGCTGCAAGATTTCGATGACCGGCGTATGACCAACTCCTGGGCCAGCATCAGAGCACAACACCTGAGTCAGAGCTCAGAACTTCCTGGCACATTCGCACATCGTGTAGAGCCGCGAGATGAGTCAATTATTAGCCTCGCTTTTTCTTCTTTTTTCAGTCTTAAGAGCAAACGTCTCCAGCTTTCCTTTCATCCTGGCCGACTGCGGGGGAGTCGTGTTGTTTCCTCTCGCTCTCGTAGTGAAGGAACCGTTTCATGAAGTGATATTTAAATATTTACTCCAAAAAGAAAAAATAAGCCGAAGGAATTGCTTTCGAGATGAAATTAAGTTTCCCCCCGTGGAGAGATTTGTGCAGCCAAACAACTTATGCCTGCCCTTGGAGTGAGGGTTTTTTCTTTTTTTTTTATTAGTTTTTTTTCCGAGAAAACAAGAAAACAGTGGCCCCCGCGGTGAGCAGCTCTCGCCTCACAAGCGGGAAAGCATCGAATGACCTTGTTTCTGCGAATGGCAGCCTCTCACCCTTCAACGTGTTGTGAAGACGGAGAATTAATTCCCACTTCCTCCTCTCCGGGACTCTGGCCGTGGCTTCCTCTCACATCGACGGAAATCCTAAAACAAAGAGCTCGCTGCTCTCTGTCTCCCGGCGGCCATTAGTCACTCTGGGAGGATATTACTCTATCTGGCTACGAGCGCAGAGATCACACACTGAAGGTGTGTGTGTGTGTGGGCATGGATTACATTATAGTAAAAAACACGAGGCTTTTAGCATATTAAGAGCGAATGGTAATGCATTATATCACTGCAGGCCATTTTCCAAACGAAACAGTGGATTTTAGCCACAATTAGTAGCAACTACACCTGAGGTTGATGGGAATCTCATTTATCCCGATAAGTGCCAGAGAGAAAAGGTTAAGCAATCACCGAAAATCAGAGCAACTTTTTCTCGGGGGGCCACACATGTGCTAATGGTTTTCAGGATGGCGGAGGTCTGAGCCGAGGAATCGAGCCACGAAATCAGCCGAACATGGAGTAATAACCGCAGTCATTCAACTCCGAGCTGTGCACAAAACACACAAATAACGGCCGGTCTCGCCTCGTCTCGCACGTCGATTTTCACACACTGACACGGACCTCAGCGAGAGCCAGTCTGGAATGCTGGAAATCACCCAAAAAAGTTGACATTATATTACACATACGACAATCCTCGACAGTGATGTAATGCGGTTAAACGGGCCGCCACCTGAATGACCCTCGGGGTCGCCATCGTCACAGATCTGGCTCTGCATCGAGCAGCTGGAAAGTATAACCAACACAAACGTCTCTCTAGAAAAGACGCCGAGCGGTGCCAAGGCAGCGCTGGCAGTTCTTCACTGAGCCAATCTAATTATAGAGAGCCTGGCAACATGTCTTTAATGATGCAATGGCTGCGAACTAGAAAAAAAGTTCTGCTCGTCCCTCTGCTCCCGACTCTGGCCTGTCGGTGGCGTTTGTGTCGTGGAAACAGCAGCTGCTCATAAGTATTCATTAGTCCTCCTAATGGATTAACCGAGACAAAACGTGCGAGCGCGGATCACCTCCTCCAGAAAGCAGCGGAGGGCCTCCTCCTCCTCCTCCTCCTCTGCTCCCTCCGCGCTCCAACCACAGCTGTTCGCCACCACTCGACTTTTCCAACAACAATGTTCTCGGATGGCTGTGCGACCGCTTTTGTTCGCCGCTCGCCAAAACATTTGTCAGACGGATTTTCCTCCCTTGTTTATTATGTCCCCCTCTCTCTCTCTCTCTCTCTTGTGCGGCGTGTGTGGGATGAAAGTTCGCTCCCCTGTTTCCTCCTCGTGGACAAAACCGCAGCGAGGATAATGTTTGTTGCAGGAGCTGGAAGTCAAAAAAAGTCGCACACACGTCCGCAAACTTCGAGTCTCGGGCGTGAGAGCTCAAGCGATGCGGAGTTTACAGGTTTAGCGGCCCGAGCAAGTCCCCTAATTGTCTGAAACGGTGAAACGTATTCCAGCAAATAGGCATTACAGATTCAAGGTCAAGTCTAGCGAAGCTGAAAGTTAAACTTTACCCAGAAAACTAAAGTTTGACCAGGCGGCACGTTAACTGAGAGGACCCAAACGGTCACAGCGAGTCTTTCTCGGAGAGTCTCTCTCCGGGTCTTTGAGAGTGACGCTCTCACCGATTTTGGAGCCGCAGACTTCTCGTCTGACGACTGTCATCAGAGGCCTCCTGCCGGGTTGACCTCTGCTGGTCCACCATGAGTCCTGGCCGCTTGTCAGCACTCCCGACTCGCTAGATCCTGTTTCAGGAAAACAAAAACGTCATGTGTAGAAAAGCTCTCCAAAACACCCATATTGTATAGTGTCTTATACTCTAGTCCCAAAAAATGAAATCCTCAGAATGACTTTAAAATGTTACGTCGAGTGGTTCCACACGACTGTTACGTAACTGCTCAATTTCTTAGTATTGACTCAGCTATACAAATGAGCGAGTTGGGTAGATGCAGCTTCAATTTATTATGTATTTTTAGCCAGCCAGAGTCGACTGTTCTAATTAAGTTGTGTACACTCAACTCGCTTATTTAGCCTTTGAGTCGTTACAAGGAATCTCAGGAGTTACTTAACGTGGAACCACTTGACACGACGCAACATTTTTTGAGTAATCCCGGGGATTTATTTATGTATCCGCTGTCTCTGAGTCGAGTTTAAAGTCGCAGACCGAATCAAAGTCGACTCTCGTTTGTGGCCGGAGTTAAGTCTCATGACAACCCCCTCCACCCACCTCACCCCTCCACCCCCCTTCTTCTCCTTCATGTCTGGTGTGTTGATGCTCGTCGCCATGGCGACGGCCTCAGATACGGCTCCAGTTTGTCAGATTCTCAGCTTTTTTTTTGCTCTGGCAGCCATGTCCATAAAGCCCCATTTTTCAGCGTTTTGTCATCTGGCACACTCACTCCCACACTCACTCACTCTGACAACTTCTGCAAGGAGAAAAAAAGAATATTTCCCTCTCTCTCTCTCTCTCTCTCTCTCTCTCTCTCTCTCTCTCTCTCTCTGTCTGTGTCTCTCTCCACACTGGGAACACATGCTCGGCGTATCGGTTGCGTGGTGTCTCCGGGTCATGACAGCTGCACAGGCCGGCTCTCCATGAGATCTCCTCTGTGCCCACATACACGCCCGACGCACCCATGCAAACACACACCGAGGGGGCCATAAGTCACCCAGCCTGGACTGGACCACCCCCCCCACCACCACACACACTTACACACACTCACATACACACATAAACACACACGCACCCATGTCATCACTGCTCTCGTTGCACCGTCTCCGCCCTGCTGTGCCCCAGCCTGCTCTACTCTACGCTCCGATTCGATTCATTCCCCCTCAGCAAACCTCAACTTCTACCCCCCCCCACCCTCCGACCCCAATCCCACCCTCCCATTTTCTGTCACTACAGCTGTGTGTCAGCTGTCGGCCGGTCCCGGTCTAGTCAAAGATGAAGCCGAAACACAGAGGGTCTACAGGGAAGACAGCCTGGCCCCTCTGTCTCTCTCAGCTGTCACTCCCGCCTCAGACGTCTACTTATCATGAGGTTTCTTTCTTCCCTCCTGCTTCACCACTGGAAGTGATACTCGGGCATATTCAAGAGTGAAATATGCACCAGGGACGGAGCTGTGAAGTTATTGCCTCTCTGCGATTTCCGCATTCATCTGAAATTGGTTGTTGGTGTGGTCGAGGAGGAAGAAAGAAAGCGCAGTCGTGCTTGTTATTTTGAAAATATAGTCGGTCTACGCAGAGTCGACAGTTTATTATGTCCATTGAGTTGAAACTAATGCTGACCAGCGCAGAGGCCTTATGGTAAATCCCACCTTTATGTTGTTTTTAATGGTCAAGCTTTTGTAGAAAGAGCTTTAGAGCTAAATGATCATTTTTCAGGCTGCAGTTTGTCTCTCAGGAGGAAATCACATCACAGTTGAGCAGCCCCACAGGCTCCAGTCCCCGAAATGATCATTTACCTCAATCAATACCTCACTGAAAAGATTTAAACAAAATCTGAGCTCCATAACTTTCATAAAAGTGGGATTTATTGCAGGCAAAGGAATGGGGCTGGGTTAAAATCACTCAGCAGTAACGGTGAGTCATTTGATACATGCTAATCGGGCACTTAAGGTGTTTTTTTGTGTCACCTTTAAAACACAATGGCATCTGCCTTTCAGCTCTTGCACATTCATTCGGTTTCATTCTTCAATCTAGCAATTTCGTCTGTTTGCTGTTTATTGTGAACAGGCTTCTCCATCTGGCCGCTACAGATACGCTTTGTCCTAATAATCCAGAGCAGGTTTGAAATCAGTAATTCGCAAAAATTATTGGCACTTTAGATACTGGAGGAGTAGCATTCACTGGGAGTAAATGGGGGCCAGCTAATTATACCATCCTCAGTAACCAAGCTGCCTGTACCCTTTATTATTGTATTATTTTAGCTCCACATTCAGCTGCTGGAGAGAAAAACAAATTAGCGTGTGAAAGTGGTCTTTGTTGTGCGGCTTTGTTCTCCCTCCTCTGGGGTTTGGCCCATTGCAGCGCTTGGCATGCAACGCGTTGAGAAGCAAATGGCAGAGTTATGCTACGTGGTTTGGACCGAGAGCGTTTGATTGAGAGGGTTATCGATTGAGATGGTCGAGCCCGAGAGCCCGGCGGCCTCGGGCTGAGGCCGAGCTGAGCTAAACGTGTGAGCTAACGCTGGATGTAGGCATTGGTGGCTCCAAACCCATCCCAGAGGAGCTGTCCGTCTGAAACCTCCCCCTCTTTTTCTCTCTCTTTCTCTTTGACAGGTATGCCTGTGGTCATCGGCGTGTCTCCGGACAGGTAACCATGTGTGTTGCTGCTGTCATGGCCTTGTCAACCCTGCGGTTGTTTCCCGTCACTGTGCTCACAGTCCTGGTGGCGCTGGGCTCGTCTGCTGAGGACCATGAGTGGCACTTTAACCCTGGTAAGTTGCAGGACTGCAACAATATTATTCCTTTTCTCTACTGTGATCTCTTAATAGTCTAAAGAGTCCATCCATACAATACAGTCATACATCCCAGATGATGATTATAACCTCACTTTTACACCTTATGGCAATTTAGAGTCTCCAATCAGCCTTAACATGTGTGTCTTTGTGGGGAGAGCTTGCAAACTCCTCACATGAAAAGCTCCCAGAAGATAAACCCAGGTGCTCCTAATGACTGTGAGGCGACAGTGCTATCTGCCAAATCACTGTATCGTCACAACTGCACGCTCATCCCTCAGCGGTCTGAACAATGTGGAGGAGAATTTATCATTGCACCAAGGTCTCTTTCGCAATGTAGCTTGAATGTCATTTCTTCTATTTGAGCTGCTTCGGGGAGAATTTGCTAAATGACGAAATTAAATTGTTCCACAAAAGGCCCTTGTATTGTGCGCACGTCAAACATGTTCAGCCTGGTGTCGGAGAGGAATAAAGAAACCAGAAGCTGCTGGATGACTTTATTTCTTAAAAAATACTCTCAGTAGGCAAATCGGTTATTTAAGAAGCTATGAGGTGGATTGCAGCTCAGTTGTCTGGGTCCTTTGCTGTACACCCCCCCCTGCCCCATCTCCATCTCACTGTATTTCCTGTCTCATTACAGTTGCCCCAAATAAAGGTCAAAATCCCAATTATTATCTGATTAATCGCTTAGTCATGAGGCATGTAACCGAGGAGGGAGCTGGCAACGCTCTGCTCCGTAAACAACTCTCTAAAAAAGCAGCCATGTTGGAAGCATCTCCACTGGTGGTTTGTTGTTGTCCCCCCCGACTCAGAAGTGATTGACGGACTTTTCCAAACCTCGCCCCCCCCCACCTCCCCCCCCGCCCGTCCTCGCCCTTGTGGCCGCGGGCGCAGCCTCCGCCTCGTCCTCGTCCTCGTCCTGCTGCTGCGACATTCCCCTCACATTCTCAGATCAGTAAGGCTCGTTCCCCGACCGCTATCAACAGGCTATCCTGTGTCCTGTCCCCGTCTGCCAGCCCGCCGTGTGTAACAGGAGAACGAGAGAGCAGGGGTGCACACACACACACACACATGCCCACACACACATACACATGCACACACACACATACACATGCACACACGCACCGGACCGTCAGGACCGCTAATGCACAGGCAGCTCATGAAACTGTCAATCAGGAAGTCAGAGTAGGAGCAGAGGAGGGCTTAGTGAGGGAGAGGCAACCAGGTGTAACCAGAGGAGGCTGTTCGCTGCACACTCGACCTTCTGGCTGCAGCGGCCAGAGAGACGGAGGCTGCCAGTATTGATCATTACTTTAATCGTAGGGTGATTATTCCTCTAAATTGTCTGTGAAAGGGAGAATCGGGAATCCCTTAAGTTTGGACACTGGATCCATCAAATTATCCTAAATGGGGCTGAAACAGCCGATCCATCAGTTAATCTGCATCAACATTGTTCTGTCCTCTGATCGCCTTATTAACTTAATCGTATTATTTCACAGACTGAAATATCTTAGCACTTGGACGGATGGCTATGAAATGCGATTTTCCCCCGCAGGATTAATTGTCTGAAAGCGTGCTTGTTGCACGAGGTTGATACTGTATGGAAACGATTAACTGCTAATATCATCACTGTTGTCACCAGTAAGCAGGTCTCAGATGTAGCTAAGATCGGGAATAGTCATAACATGATTAAACATACCTAGATAGGAAATGGATAAAAACTAAAAAAAAGGGGTTAAACAAACCAACATGCATTTAATATGTCACAGTCATCAGTAAACAGATCTCAGATTTGTCATCAAGATTGACAAATAGGAAACAGTTGGAGACAGTTGGAGTGACTGTGCAACACACACATACACACACACACACACACTCACACACGCAGTGTGATAGCAGTTTGCAGTTTCCTTGGCTGAATGGCCCCAAAGCCACCTTGACAGTGAGTAGAAAGGTTGAGTGTGTTCACTGAAGGTTTATGCAAAATGGCAAAGAGGAGGTGAAAGCAGAGGACACACACAAAAGAGTGACAGAGATGGTGGGTGGGAGAGAGAGAGAGAGAGAGAGAGAGAGAGAGAGAGAGAGAGAGAGAGAGAGAGAGAGAGAGTCCTAGATTGAAAGACAGACAGACAGACAGAGAGAGAGAGAGATGGAGACTGAGAGGTGAAAAGATTGCAAATAGCGGGGTGTTGACTGGCGATGTGTGATGATGATGATGTAATGAAATAGGCACCTGTCTGCGGGGTGTGGATGAACTGTGTGTGTGTGTGTGTGTGTGTGTGTGTGTGTGTGTGTGTGTGTGTGTGTGTGTGTGTGTGTGTGTGTGTGTGTGTGTGTGTGTGTGTGTGTGTGTGTGTGTGTGTGTGTGTGTGTGTGTGTGTGTGTGTGTGTTGCACCCATTGGGGTTTTAGGGTTTGTCATCCGGCCCAGCATTCCTGTCCTGTGACTCAGTGACAGAATCTGAGTTAGACGCCCGCTCCGCCCCCGCCTCTTTCTGTCACCCTTTGCCTCCCCCCCTGTGTATCACTGTCAGTACCCCTTTCCACTTTATCACTAGCCTCTCATGCCCCCCCCCTCCCCCCGCCTCAGATAGCTGGGTCATTGGGTAATCCCCGCCCGGGACCACGTTATCTGGATGGCCCGATGGAGCGCGGCCGGCGCAGATATCTGAGAGCCGGCCTGTGTTCTTTCACTCGCCCTTCCTTTTCTCTCCTCTCTGCCTTTTATCCCCCCCCCCCCCCCCCCCCCTTACCCCCTCCCTGCAAATCCCCCGGGCGGCGGTAACCAGAACAGGGGCAGCGCCGGATGATTGCAGGAGCCCCGAGGAGGTGTGTTTTATATACGGGGTGGAGAGGCGATAAAGAAAAGGGAGACGAAACTCGATCGATGTAGTTTCGCAGGAGACAGGTCCCGGTGTCTCACGAGGGGGCTGCAGGATTTCTCCAAAATTCAGAAGAATGTTAATGACCGTCTTTGATGTAGACAATGGCGGCTGGCAGGAATAACGGATGCAAATCGCCGCCCGTTACGTATTAGGCAGACTCACGAGGGCAGATTCCAACCGGAGAGAGTCTGTAATGAATAAAGGAGGGAAGGAGAACCGGTTGATTGCGGCGCTTGTTTGTTTTTGTCTCTCTGCCCTCGGTGTGTGGGTGATGAAGCATGAAGTCCGGAGGTTTGTTTCCCAGAGATGACATAACAGCATTATGCTGCGTGACCAATGATGGCTGCTGACACTCTAATGGAAATATTAAGTTTCCTCTGGACATGTTTCCCATACAGACGCGAGTGTTGCTGCTCATCTCTCCTCTCCCCTTGTCTGCATCTCTCCCCCTCCAGCTCAGTGTCGTTATGCCCTGGGGATGGAGGACGGCACCATCCCAGACTCTGACATCACCGCCTCCAGCGCCTGGTCAGACTCCACTGAGGCCAAACACGGAAGGTAGCAGACGTGTGTGTGTGCGTGTGTGTGTGTGTGTGTGTGAGTGTGTGTAGGGCATAAACCACAGTTAAAGACTGGATTTCTCTTTTTTTTTCTTCTTCCCTCCACTATTTGTGTCTAAAAGCTGTAATTCTACTCGACGGATGACTTCACCGGGCAATTTCTCACCTGGTCACACCCTTTTTTTCTGTTTTTAAATAAATGAATTGTTGTTTTGTTTTTTGTTTTTTTTTTGCCCTCACTCTGAAAAAGATGTGGTTGTTTCGAAGCTGTTTCCACAGCGAGTGAAAATGAACATCCCACTATCCCTACTTATGTATTTTTTCCTCGTTGGTTTGTGCAAACACAGCCTTCCTTTCTCTCAGCTCCTTGAATGGGCATGTGGCATTTCTACATAATCTAAATCCTCTTGTAAATGCCAGTCTTCCTCATTGTTTTTATGTATGTGTTTTTCTCCTCTGTTTATGCATACGTCTCTGGTTCAGCCATGTAAACTATAGATACGCAGTTTCCCTGAACAGACAAGTGGCAATTGCATAGCAAACCACTTGAAAACCCTCCAGTCACTACTGTATTATCCAGTAGTACAATACAGTAACACTGACGTAAATCAATGCACACTTGAGGTTCTGCAGGTGATTGATTATACGCCTTCAAGGCCTGTGCTAATGCATGTTGGTACCATACAGAAATTAAATGTTCTTTTACATTTCCATTGCCCGTAATGGATTATGAGCCATGACGTAGAGTCGTATGGTGGTGGTTGTAACCGTACAAACCTGCAGATATAGTCTCTTAAGAGCGGCCTTGTGCTCGAGAAAGCTTCTTGCAAAGACAATGCTCTCGCAGCGTTGAACTGCACCGACCGGCGGCACTCGACGCCCACATCTCTCCTCTGTTTGGAGCACGGGTGTTGGTACAGAGTACGATTCCACGTCCGCCTGCTTATCGGTTTACACGAGTGTTGACATTAACGCGGCGCGGCTCAGAATGTCACATCGGCCGCTTCGCATAACAAGCAGCGGAGTAGCAGGTCCTGGTGGAGGCGCACACACGCTAGGGCCCGTGGCTGCACAGCGGGTCTGCGTGTCCGGCGTGTTGGCACCGCGCTGGAGTAATTTGTCAGAGGTCTATTAGATTATGATAGAAGATGATAGTGTGTGTCTTTGTAAAAGCCACTGGGTAATTATATTACCACCTTGTCTGTCTGGCAGCAGGGTCAGGTTCAGCAGAGCCAGGCTGGGCCTCCAACATGCTACAAACCTGTGTGTGTGTGTGTGTGTGTGTGTGTGTGTGAGAGTGGGATCACGCGTGTGTGTGCGTGGTCTTTCGACTCTCGCTGGCCCGTCGGGCTGGGTCTCTTGGCTGAGTGTCCGACCATGTGGAAATGATTATTAGCCCGAGCTCTTTCTTTCTGTCTTTCTTTTTTTTTGTGTTTTAAGAGACGTCGGGGAGACACTGCGAGCGAAAGAGGGAAAACAGAGAGAGCAGCGGACATGAAATAATTTGAAAAACGAGCGAAAGGTGGATCGCCTCGACGCTGAAAGGTGGAGAGAAATGAATCTGAAAACAGTGTGTGTCGGGTTGGAGGAGGAAGGTTTTCCCTTTCCACCCCGGGGCAGGAAGAGCTCAGCGTGTTGGTCTTGGGCAAGTGGAGGGAGTAAAGTAACCGAGCAGGAGGAACCAGGAGCAGGCTGCTGGCCTGTGTTTAGGGTAGGAGGCAGGAAAAGGGGACACGGGGAGAAATCTGAGAAAAATGAGGTCCTTGGCAGAACATTGTGCTGTAATGTTAATCCTGCTGCCTGGCACACTAGAGGAGGTGAGGAGGGGGAGGTGAGGGGGGGGGGGGGCTGAGCACGGCCACATTCCTCTCCCTCCATCTCCCCTCGTCACGGGACACTCCGCAGAGCTCTAACGCGTTGATATCATCGCGTGGTTTCCGGCTCTATGATCTCACCCACCGCGAGGAGATTGATTAGAATGCTAGTGCCGCCGTCGGTGTCTCCCGGTTGAAAGCGGTGATTTGTGTTCGGCGGTCTGAGCCGCCGGGCCGCCCCCATCCCGGAGGCTCCCACGTCACCGGGCCCGGCCCGGGCCAAGTCTGCGGCCTCTCTGTGTGGCCGGCGTGCGGTGGCGCTGGGGACTTTTCTCCTCGGGCCGGGTGGAGCGAGGTCACGCCGAGTGAAAATGTTTTTTTTATTGTATTTTTTTTTTTTTTTTGCTTTACATGGTGAATGTGTGTGGTCGTGGCGGCCCCCGAGCTGTGAAGATCGGCCCTGGACGGTCCGGAGCAGATCTTGTGAGAGTTGGAGAATGTGGAGGAGCTGGCAGTTTTCACTCTGCTCCTTTCATCTCCACCTCTGTTTTGTGTCTTTCCCCATCTGTCTCCGCGGTCCTTCCCTCTCTGTTGCCCATGGAGTTTCTATGCCCACGGCCAAGTCTTTTTACCCCCTGATTTTTGTTTTTCCTCTCATTGAAACATTGCCATATTTCATAAATGCACGCTCTGTTGCTCTAAAACACGGTATATGTGGAGATAGTAGTCGAGTTAAATTGTACCTGTGAGTCCTGCCGGCTCGTTCAGTCGTGATACATCTTGTTGTGGTTGTGTTTGTATCTCTGTGTGAATGTTTTGGACTGGGATTCAGTGATTTGCTTTTTTTTCCCCAGGTAGTCTCTCTCTCTTTTTCTTATCTAATATTAATATGTTTCTGCTTCTCCCAGGCTGAGTACAGGAGAGGGGGATGGAGCATGGTGTCCTGCAGGAGCTGTTTTCCCCAGTGGAACAGAATACCTTCAGGTTAGATGCTCATTTGCACAGTTTATACCTCAGCTGAATATAAAGCCGAAACCAGAAGGAAGTGGGCTTAGTTTAGCGTCAAGATCCCTTAAAACTGATTCCTGCTTCTAATTTTGATACAGTACAGCTCCTCTCTCTGTCCGCTCTATGCCCAGTCCAGTTCCACCAATTAACCCAATGCTGCTAGAAAGAGCATAATAAGACCTGACAGTCTGACATGACAGTGCACATCTTGTAGAACAAATCTGCTTGGCACTACAAAATTATTTATACCAGGAATGAACCTGCGAGCTGGTTAAACAGGTTAGATAAAATCGTATTCCTAATTCATGGTGCGCCGATAAATACTTAATCCCGTCCGTCTGTCTGAATTTTCTCGATCTTTTGACTAACTTCTAACGCACACATTTCTCGGCCTGCTGCAGGTGGACCTACGCAGACTCCACTTCCTGGCTCTGGTCGGCACCCAGGGTCGTCACGCCGACGGCCACGGCCAGGAGTTCGCCCGCAGCTACCGGCTCCGCTATTCCCGGGACGGCGTGAAATGGATCACCTGGAAGGACCGCTGGGGACAGGAAGTGAGGAGAGCCTCGTGTAAACGTGTTTTCATCATGTGAACTCATTAGACCCGGCGAATGTGTAAATCCAATAATTAGGGAAATGGGATCTGGCGCGCATCAGAGAATTAATGAGGCAAAAATAATTCTATGGGAGCGCAGATGCATCTAACAGGTGGAGCCTGTATCGTTAATGAGAAACAGCTCAATATCCTGTGGCTGTTTAAAATGAATGACATGCTAATGCGCTGGATAATCCATTTGCGCTGGGCTCCCTCGCTCTTTATCGTAAAGCGGAGAGACGTTTTTCTTTTTCCGTCGGCCATCGCTGCCTGAGATTTCAGCACTGTAGCAGCGAGCGTCTTACCTAGCGCAGATAAAGGCACCTCTTATTGTGCTTGGTCTGCGGCCAGTGTTTTCTTTGGTGAGCAGGCCTGCGCCGTGTTTTTGTACCAGCACTACATGATAGCATGGGAATTTAGGCCCGCTCCGGCCAACAGTGGGAGGAAGTGTACTGTTTCCTTTCCCCTTTCTTCAGGTGTTATTTCAGGGCATTGCCATGCCAACATATTCAGAAATGGCAAATCTGTGCGTCGCGTGAATGCTGCCCTGGCACAAAAAAATGTTTAAAAAGAAAAGGGAAAAAAAAGTAAAACAGCGCCTGAGGCTCACCGCTCTGAAATCAAGTCCTTTTTTTTCATTTTTTTGTTGCGTCTTAAAGAAAAAAGTTCAGCGGTCTCATCTGAGTTTTTCTCAGATTAATAGACACCGACAACACACAGCGAATAATAAGTCCGAGCCTCCGGGCGAGAATCGCTCAGCCAGGGGAGAAGGAGAAACCGCCCCAGCGCCTGCCCGCCCGCCCGCCTGATTGAGTGTTTGCACTTCTCTCCCTCAGGTGGTGTCAGGCAACGAGAACACGTATGATGTGGTGCTGAAAGACCTGGGCCCTCCCATCGTGGCCCGCATGGTGCGCTTCTACCCCCTGGCTGACCGGGTCATGAGCGTTTGCCTGCGGGTGGAGCTCTACGGATGTCTGTGGGACGGTAGGTCCACACACACACACACACACACACACACACAGAAAATATGCAATAATATGTGATAATTCCCATATTTATTAATCAGATGGGGTGGGATGAAGGTGACTGATTTGGGTGTCTTTACAAGTGCACGTTTTCGCCGTACCCCTCCCCCTCCCCCTCCCCCACGCACTGATACGAGGCCATGCATCAGATTTACAGCTTCGGTGGGGTTTGCCCGGATAAAAGGAGCCACGCGGTGATGAATGGTGTTGGTCTCCGTGTTTCCCGAAGCACAACACTGACTAACACTTGAGTATTTATGGCCGGCCCCTCCCCCCCTCCCACCTCCACCTCCCTCCGACAGCATCAAGCGGCCTGTAAATCAAAGCTGTCACCGGGGCTAAAAGCTCCAGTTCCTGCTCTGTGTCTTCAGGGGGGGGGAAGACCCTCTTTATTTATTTAATTATTTACTTACTTTATTCCAAACAAGCTCTAATGTGGATGCTGAGGCATCGCCGCTCAGCAAGACATCACACAGAGTTTTCAGGACTTCGACTTTTACGCACGTTCGGCCTCTCATCTCCTCCCATAACGGATATTAAAAACTGCGCGTATCCCATGTTTATGGTTTTCCACTCTCATGCACTGGCTGCAAACACACATCTCTGTGTGCGATCTCTCTCTCTCTCTCTCTCTCTCTCTCTCTCTCTCTCTGTTAAATCCCCAGCCCGGTGTTGTTTATTGTGGGTAGCGGAGCGCCGGGCTGGGGTCCGCGTGTCTGACGTCACCTCTGAGGCCTGATTAGCTCGGTGCCGGGGCGCGGGGGCTTGGGTTTCACCGGTTAATGGCAGCCGGGGCCGGAGCGGACCCGAGCGGTGGACCTCGTCGTTTGTTTTACTACTTAAAAACCATCTGCAGCCCTTTCTCCACCGCCGTGATTGCTGTCGAACGCTGGCTCATGACGGAAATGAAAAACTTTCCGTATTAGAAAAACAGCCTCACCCGCAGCTTGTGTGTGTGTGTGTGTGTGTGTGTGTGTCTCCCCAACTGGAGGGGATTTGAAACAAAAATAAAAACAACAAAAAAAAAGCACATTTTGTTCAAACGGTGACCTAACCGAGGCCTGTGTCTGCTACGTGTCCCTCGCTCAGATGGTCTAAAGGCGTACACGGCTCCGGTGGGTCACGTCATGCACCTGTCTGGCATGCCCGTCTACCTGAACGACTCCACCTATGACGGCAGCACAGAGCAGGGGTAAGACACTCAGCACCTCGCTGCCACCTTCACTTCAGCATCTATCTGTTCATTTATTTATTTATTTCCCCTGCGGTTTCATTTTTATTCATGACTAAGCATCTCATCTCCATACATCTCCATGTGCCTCCGCTCCCCTGGATTTCCCTCTTTCGGCGCGGCCTCGGCTCTGTGACTCGCAGCTCTGCCTTCGGCAGATATCGTCACAACGCGGCCGCAGTGTGTCGCTCGACAATGGCGGAGGGAAATCTGCCTCGATTAAGACAACGCAGAGCGCTTTTTCCCCCCACATCTGTTTGTGCACCGAGAGTGGGGCCAGATCCTCTCTTGAAAGATTACTCGGGTGTCCGCCTAATCGAAAGGGAATAACATTGTTTTTTTTCTCGGTCGCCCTGGGATTTGAGGCGTGTTTCCTGACCATAATGTCTTGGCTCAGAGCGCAGGAGGGGTGAACTAGGACTTGGGCTCGTATGGGCTGTGTGGTTAATGGGGCTGAACTGTTTTGCTAGCGGGTGAGCTAACACTTTTGATGTAATCCAGACGTATTTGTAGCAGATGTGTGTGTGTGTGTGAGAGAGGAGGAGACCTGTGAAAGGGGGACCTTTAGGGTGACCCCTGTTGTGTTTCTGTCATGGTGAGTGTTTTCACGTGGGAAAAAGAAGAAGAAGAAAACCCCTGTTTGTGGTTACCTGTGTACGTGTGCCTGCATGTTTGCGTGTATATCCACGCATAATACCTCACTCATCTGTCTCTGCAGGCTAGAGCAGGAATACATGCTTAAATAGTAAGAGGCACGTGTTAACCCTTGCAGTGCTGTCTGTGTGTGTGTGTGTGTGTGTGTGTGTGTGTGTGTGTGTGTGTGTGTGTGTGTGTGTGTGTGTGTGTGTGCAGGGTGCAGTTTGGAGGCCTGGGCCAGCTCTGCGACGGCGTCCTGGGAGGAGACGACTTCATCCAGACCAAGGAGCTGAGGGTCTGGCCGGGCTACGACTACGTGGGCTGGAACCGGGACGCCCTCGGGCAAGGCAGCGTGGACATCGAGTTCCACTTTGAGAAGCCGCGCGTCTTCCACAACATGCAGGTAGGGCAGGTGTGCGTGCGTGCCAGGGTCGTGCACTGTTATCCCAACTGGAATGTCAGACAGCGGAGAGCTGCCTGTAAATTGGAGATGTCATCGAGGCTAAAAGAGAAACAGTCGCCGGTCTGTCTTCAGAGGGACCATCCTCTTTCTGAAATATGCTCTGATGTGAATTATGAGGCGCAGTTCTCCCACATGCCAGAGATTATACAGTTTCTGAAGATCGTCGGGGGCCATGAATGTACGCCGCGTCCTTGTGACTCAGCGGTGGAAAAACATCGTGCGCCTTTTGAAGCGCAGAATAGCTCGTTCGATCGCGGCCCAGGCACTGGCATGTCGTAAGCCTCCTCATTGTGTTGCAACAATGTACCATCCTCCGAAAGGCGAGAGCAGTGAGGACTCATCCAAGAGAAAACAAAAAGTAAGATTTCTCTCTCTGGAGTCAGCCACTTGTTGAGGAGCCAGGCGGGGAGGTCGTCTCCTTAGCTGCATCATGCGGCATATTTAAAAAGTAACTCCGTTTAACTTTAAGCAGTATCGCTCTATAGCGTCTTAATGGAGAAGTGAGTGTGTGGACGGCTCGCTGATTGATACCTTGCTCGTGCCAATTAATTATCTCATTAGCACAAGACAAACAAGTCGCTGTGATTAAGGCCGAACATTGGGACGATTGTTTGCTCTTTGTTTTCGCAAGTGATGAAACTCCTCGGAAATTCCTCCATCCAGCAAAGACCTCTAAAACAAACTCCAGCCAGAATGTGTGTGTGTGTGTATCAACACGCCGCATATGTGTGTGTGTATGTGTGTGTGTGTGTAATGACTTTATTAATCTGGCGTCTCAGCCGAGAGCGGGAATAGCGCAGCAGTCGTTTCATTAGTTTTAATGTGCCATTGTTTACCATGGGAGAGTGCGTCTGTGTGCTGGGCTCCCCGGACGCCGCCGGGTTGCATCACAGTGCCAGTGTTTGTGCGTCCGTGTGGCTTCTGGGGTTAGTTTGTGGAGCGGCGTGGGGGAGGAAAGGGCGACCACGATGATATGAAGCAACCCAGTGTGAGTTATAACTATGTTGTCTGGTTGGAACCGGGCTGGAATGTCGGTTTGGGAGGGATTCACCCTATATGTGAGCATCCTTAACGAAATGACAAGCCATCTTTCAGAGGTCTGGGTTTGTCTGAGATCCAGACGTTCTGGTTGTTAGGCCTCGGCTTTATTTTCTCAACATGCCTATTATTATTGTAGTGTTTCTCAGTTACCTTTTAGGACCTCTCCCACTGGTATTCCACGTGTTTTTCCAAGGATTATCCTGTTTTCCTGCCTTTCCCCCAGTGGTTTTCCTGCTCTAACCTCAGCTGACACACATCGTTATGCTGTCCCGGCGTGGCGGATGTTTCAGACTCGCAGGTCAAATAAACAACGAACGGGAACCTGAAGCTAATTCTGTTTTAACCTGCGCCTCATCGCTCTCCCAAAGGGAGGTCTGCTCTCTGACCTCTTGTCGGTCACTTCCTACAAGACCTTTAACAGACTGGTGACAGCCTTTGGTCCCCCCACCCTCTCCTTTTTATTTTATTTTTTTTTACAAAAAGATCTGGTTCTGTCCTCTGGGAATTTATGGAAAAGCTTTCCTTTCTCGGCTCACGTGTACGACAGAGCAGCCAGACAAAAAGATTAGAGCCGAGTCGTAACGTGGGGATCGATTTATGGTGGAACAAGTAAAACATAATGAATGCGGTGTTATGCTTTCAAATTACGATTTGTACAGGTCAGTGGAGCTGCTCTCCCACCAGGAGTAGTGAGTTACCTCGGTTTCTGTTGACTCAAAAGACCCTTACCAGCAACAACACGCTGTACAGTACATTTCCCCCCTCCCCCCTTTAGAGTCAGTTACACACCAGCTCAGCATCTGGTGCAGCTGTTCTCCCTGCATCTCCTGTGTGTGTGTGTGTGTGTGTGTGTGTGTGTGTGTGTGTGTGTGTGTGTGTGTGTGTGTGTGTGTGTGTGTGTGTGTGTGTGTGTGTGTGTGTGTGTGTGTGTGTGTGTGTGTATGTATTAACATGTGGATTAGGTTAGAGTGGCTGGCCTTGCAGTAAGTGTCAGGCTAATAGCTAACCTGTCACAGCCGTCTTCACACCACCCCTCCTCGCCACCACCCACGTCCCTCTCCAAACTATCTCCTGCTTCACTTTATATTTTGACCTCTCGGCTCCCTCTTTAATTTGCCTTCCATCTTCCTCCACGTCCTCCTTTCCTCACCTTGAGCTCCTCTTCCTCCTTCCTGCCGCGACGACACCTCATATATTAGATCTGCTTTTATGGATTCTCCTGTCTTTGGCCTTTCCTCACTTGTAAAAAGAGAAAGATATATCCTCTGCCCTCCTCGGTCGGCCCTCTGTCATGCAGATCCTGCGCTCCCACCCTTTCTTTTTCCCCCTCCTCCTGTGTTCTAATTTGTGTTCATTTGTAGTCCTGCTCAGCTCTAAGTTGTGCCAAAGCAATTATGGCGGAACAGGATGAGAATGTGTCATTAATTTTGCGAGTTAATTGAATCTCCTCCTGGCTCTCCCCGAATAATAAATGTTTAAGGCCCCAATTTTCCACGAGTTTGTAGGATGTTTTCACAAGGGTCGAGCTAATTCAAACGTGTGGATGCTGAAAGGATTATTTAATGCTTTGCACCTCGTCCCCCTCTCTCTCTCCCCCTCTCTCACTCTCTCTCTCTCTCTCTCGTCCCTCACGCACGTGTCTCCGTCCTCTAGGTGCACAGCAACAACCGCCACACCCAGGGCGTTCGCGTCTTCAGCAAGGTGGAGTGTCTTTTCAAGCCGGGCCTCCTGCAGCCCTGGTCGGCCCCTCTGACTCTGCCGGTTCCCCTGGAGGACCTGAAGGACCCCTCCTCACGGCCCATCACCCTCCCACTGGGCGCCCGGCCGGCGCAGATCCTCCGCTGTAAATTCTACTTCGCTGATCCGTGGCTACTCATCAGCGAGATCTCCTTCCTCTCCGGTACGAGCAGACAAAGCAGACAAAAAAAAAACCTCATCACTTTTTCCATATGTGGGTTATGTGCTTTGCTCGGCTCCGGCTGGCGAGCTCCCTTCTTCTACAGAGACTCTGGCTCTCGTGTCACACATATCCTAGCAACTGGGAAAAGCGTGTGACAGTGTCACTGTCCTGGAGGTTCAGCGGAGACCTGGCTTCGCCCAAATAATGGCTAAATATAGGCTGCAGCGACAGGAAAGGAGAGACCCACAAAAGATAGTGTCAGTGTCGGTGGACGTCTAATCTGTCAGAGCCTGTGAGAGCTCCAAGTAAAAGTCAAGTGAAGTCAAAGTCAGAATATGATGAGTTAGATTAGTGTGATTTGCAGTTTTCATCCTTGCCGCTTGATTTAATTGATTTAATGCCTCAGCGTTTTTTTTGTTTTTTTTTACAGTCAAGGATTTTGTCCAGGCCTCAGAAAAGCTGTAGGAAGCAAAAATTTCTCTCTTTTCATACCCGTTCTCCACTAAATCAGCTCGGGTCTGTGCTGGTATAAGAACACGTCGCTTTCCTGCCACTCAATCGTCACGTCGTTACATCACTGTGTATGTTAGTTACATCATCGCCTGTCTGTCTCTTTCTCTCTTTTGCTCCCCATAGCTTCTCTTTTTGCCGTTTCATCACGTCTGCATCAATCGCGTTTCTTTTCGAAGGTTTGGCACTTCACGGAGAATTTTTCTCAGTTGTTCCTAATTTCCCCTCTTGATTCGCTGAGAAGTAAACCTCGCCACCTCCCCATCTGTCGCCCTCGTCGGAGGCTGTGTTTGCACAGAGAAACAGAGCGGAGCAGTCAATCAAAAACAAGATATTCGATATCTTAGGATTCGTGCCTGCGTGGCTGGGAGTCAGAGACCTGCCCGTCTCCTGTCCAGCTGAGATTGCTTTGACTAATTAAACTGTCCTCTCCGCTCAAAAACACCGGCAGTTGTTGCGTGACGGGAATCATCAAAGCGCCCGGCGGTCGGACAGAGCTCAGGCCGATAAGAGGGACGTGACCGGGCGGCGGCCTGACCGCCCGCCTGGTCCCGCACCAGTAAGCACTCGGCCTCGAGATCCCGACGAGGCCCGTCGCGGCGACTTCATAACGACCCTGACGTAATTATTTCAACACGATCTCGGTCTCCGTCCAACCGCTCGAACAGAAATGTCATACTTCCATCACTATCTCTGCATCAGTTGCTGCCATTTGAGGTTTTGACTGCAGCACGTTTAATAATGAAATCATGTCACGGCCTCTTCCTCCAGCCCGGGCTCAGTTATGCCTGGATTAGCGCTTGCTAACATGATCAATGGTGGAGGTGCTTCATGTAGTGGAAAGAGACGCACTTTATTTCTAGGAGTGATAGAAAGATGATGCAAGATGATGCAAAACTTGGAATGCATTTTTTATTTGCATGCCCCAGTGTTCAATCCCGGGAGATGTCTCTTTCATGAAGTGCTGGTGTATGAAACTGATATACTGCCAAAGTTGCACAAAATAAGAGCAGACCATTAAACTGTTTTTCACGTGTATTTATGTGACAATAAATCCACTAAAATATCATGATCGTGACAGCCTCGGTCCTCCCTCTGGCACTAAGCTATGGCTGGGACTGCCAAGGTAGCGATTTCTCAGCGCTCAATCATTCCAATTAGTCAATCAGGAATTAGCCCCCCCTGTCAGAAACGGCGTGATTAACATAATCGCTTGAGATTAATGCTGTTTGTCTGGAAACACAACCAGCTGTGACCACATCCAGCGTTTCCCAACAGCTGAGGACGACCAGACGGTGCGTCAGGCTCCAAAACGATAAGACGATTTTTGATTTTCACCTCTCCCTCTCTCTCTCTCTCTCTCTCTCTCCCTCCCTCTCTCTCTCCCTCTCTCTCTCTCTCTCTCTCTCTCCACATCCAGAGCCGTATGAGGAGGGCGCCGCGGACGCTCCTTCCTTCCCTCCCCCGGTACTCCCAGAGCGTCCCACCACCACCGCCTCCTCTCCTCCCGTCAACCACACTTCCTCCGCTCCCACCTCGAGCCGCGCCTCCTCCAACAGCAGCTCCGGCCCCTCGGGTGAGCCCCCCCTGCCCCCCTCCCCCAACGCTCGCACCTCCATCCCTCAACTTTCCACCAACTTTTCCCCTCTCTCTCTCTCTCTATTCGTCTCACTCTGCCTCACACAACTCCCTCCCTCCTCTCTTTCTTCCTCTCTCCTCCCCTCCCCTCCGACCTCTCCCCTATCTCTGATCTGTCCCTCATCGCCTCTCGTCTCCTTGCCCGGCTCTCCCCCTGTCAGCTGCGATGAGTGTGAGCATGTCGGCTGCGTGTCTGAGCCGTGCGTCTCGAGCAGAGCCGAAGGCGGCCGGTGCCAAAGGAGGCCCATGTCCGACTCGCCTCCCTCTTTTATCACGAGAGCCGAAATCTGTTGGCGGCGGGCCAGCGTCCTACTTAAAGGCCAGGAGAAATGTTACGGCTCTAAAGTTAAAGATCAAGTGATTCAAGATTCAAAGAGTTTCGTTTTTGTTTTTTGATCGTCATTCCAGTCTATTCTCCTTATATGAGAATGAAGCTGGTGACTGAGATCCCGCTAGCAGCCAATAAGTAGACATAAGTAAATAACAGTACTGCAGGCGATAGTGATGAGGAAATAATCACAAGAGTAAAGACAGAAATAAAAACCCAACTGACAGCATGAATGATATGTGATTTGAAGTTATTGTGAAGGTTATTGGCGTCTCGGCCGGGGTTTTAAAGAAGTCGGTGTAAACACTTTGGGAGGGGGTTGGGATTGGGGATTTCAACGAGCCAGACTCCTGCGATCCATGATTTCCTCTTCTCCTCGTCACCCTCTGCTGAGTCTCCCTCTCTTCTCACGCATTCCTCCTTTGTCCATCCCTCCGCTCCTCCAGACCTCCCCACCACCACCTCCGTCATGATGACCGCCACTGGTAACTGGACGTTGTCAGGTGAGAGACTGAGAGCGAGAAAATAAATAGATGAAATGTTAGAGGGAGAGATGAGCCGGGGAGCTGGATCTGACTCCATCCGCCTTGGCCGTCC
Source organism: Karalla daura (assembly GCA_029224185.1). NCBI lineage: Eukaryota > Metazoa > Chordata > Actinopteri > Chaetodontiformes > Leiognathidae > Karalla > Karalla daura. The sequence continues at coordinate 9,218,663 of CM055191.1, read as the reverse complement.
TCCAGCATCTTAAAAAGTGTCCCACTGCGCGGTGCAGGGTATGAAGTATAATGGAGGAGGGATTAAAGGGGCAGGCTTTGGCACTGGGCTCTGTCCCCCTGGGTTTGAAGATATACAGCTGTAGGAAAAACACTAACACAGCTATGTACATCATATTTATGTACAATAGCGGCTCCGGCTCGCTGCGGTCTCACAAAGTGCATGTTTTTTTTTTGTTTTTTTTTTGGGCGGACGGGCTCTGTTCTTCGCAGTGAAACAATAACAAGCCTTTTAAAAAGCTGGAAATGTTTTGGGTTTTTTTTCTGTGGCGTGTACGGCGCTTTGTCCTTGTTACTGGCTGTGGTTGAACGGCTTTGTCTGGGTTTATTTATTACCCGCATGGTGTTGGACTGACAAAGGCAGAGTGAGAGGGTGAGAGAGAGGGGGGCTGTTTTCAGTTGTGACAATGTGGTGTGTAAATCTCAGGCTGGAAAATGTGTGTGTGTTTGTGTGTGTGTGTGTGTGTGTGTGTGTGCAGGTTTGTATACACATAAAAGCAAAAGTGCATCACATATAGTATATGTGTCTCTTTCTTGGTCTTTTTAACTGTGCTCTTTGTGTTGTTATTCCGGGTTTAAGACTTAGTTTACGGCCAGACGTCCCACTGAACTATAGAGGGAGAAAACCCGGCAGACTTTGGTCCGTCCCTCTGTGAAGCAACACGGGCACATTTGACCTTGCCTGGGTGGAAGAAAATAACTGGATGATTCAGATTATTAGTCGACTACAAAGCGGCGCGAGAAGCAAAACAGCGTTCACATTCTGTTCTCAGAGCAGCCGGCTCGGAGAGGCCCTCGTGGTATGAGCGGGCATGCTGCATGCATACTCAAACAGACAATCCCCATCAGATGTTCAGTAAGCCTGATGAAACCCACTCGATGTATGCGTGTGTGTGTGTGCGTGTGTGAGAGAGAGAGAGAGACAGAGAGAGAGAGAGAGAGAGAGCCCTAAGGGTGTAAGGGTAACTCATGCCACACAAATCTGCAGCTGGTGGTGAAAACACGTGGACCGCAACAGATCCTCAAAAATATGACAGCAGGTTTCACCACAACACATACAAACTCTTCACGCTTTATTCCTCTCTCTCTCTCTCTCTCTCTCTCTCTCTCTCTCTCTCTCTCTCTCTCTCTCCTCCAGACCCGGACCTGGCTGCCAACACGCCAAGGGCGGGGCTCCCCGTGGCCAAGGATGACAGCAGCAACACGGCCATTTTGATTGGCTGCCTGGTGGGCATCATCCTCCTGCTGCTGGCTGTCATAGCCGTCATCCTGTGGAGGCAGTACTGGAAAAAGATACTGGGCAAGGTGAGGGCGAGTTGCCTCTCAGAGCGGTGCTTATTATTCTCCGACCGGACTCGGCCTTGGTTTTGTTCTCCGTGAGATTTCTGTTGCCACCCAAGTGCCGAAACCTGTTTAACTTTGTGTTGCTCAAGGCTTCTGGAAACCTCTCCTCTGACTTACTTCAACGAGAAACAATACCCGCGGTTTGCTGCGGACGATCCATAGATCTAGCCGCTAACAGTTTTCATTACTGCGACGCTCCGCAGAGTTAATAATCCTGTCCCCCCGAACCAATTGTGAAGTGATTGATAGCAGCCTGAGATAAGTGCCAGTCTTTTGGCAGCTCAGCACTGTGTCTCCATATGGACGTGTTGTGGAAATCCTCTTACATCCTCTGCTAATTGTGCAAAGATTAGCGATCTTTTCCACAGTTTGGTCACCGTCTGCGTCCGGGAATCAAGAGGATGCGCTGCCGGTCTGTGAGAAGCACGTTGGCGGGCTAAAGAAAACCGAGAGTGACGGAGCTGCTAAAACAGCCGTGACATTATTTATGTCAGCGTTAGATTGTGCGTGTTTGTGTGAACATAGATGGTCAGTTGGCAGCGCTCGTACAGAGCCGGTCACATGTGTGCAAAACAAACAGGGTAGAGTTTCATCCAATCCATCCATCACTAGAGTGAAGACAGGTCACCAGTCCAACACAGCTCACACGCTGTTCACTCTCACACTGTTAGAGATCGAGATAAGAGACAGAAATGAAGAGATGAGATCGGAAAAGATGAGATAAGTACTTTTTGTTTGTTTATCCCCAAAGGCAAAGGATTCTGTTGAGCAGCCAAACAAACAGACACATGAAAAACATCTTATTCACTATGTACAACAGCCCAATAATAAGTGAGTAATAATGATAATACAAAACATATAGTTAAGATACTTAAGTCTTAGTAGGGATAACACAGTAACATTAATAACTAGTTAAGAAATGAAGTGAATCCTGATAGTAACAAGCATGGTTTAGAGCCTACGGTCCAGCCATGGTCTTCTGTGTTTTGCTATCAACCAGGGCTGAGTTTCACATGTAAAACTGCTGATCTCAGGATTAGTTTTTTATTTCCCTTTTTTGATTGGCCCTAACGTTGAAACAGAAGCACGTGATTGGCCCACACTTTCGCAGTCCGCCAAAGTGCTGACGGAGTCGAAGCTCGGCGTTTGGTTTGACATGCGTCACGCCTGTCACACACACACACACACACACACACACACACACACACACACACACACACAGAGACAGTGACGAGTGACGGGCCTGAGTTTGCACCTTCATCCCTCCAGCTGGAAAATGACGAGCTTCCTGTTGCTTTTCCATCTGTGGCCTGAATGCACCAGGACACAGCAGCTCTGCAAACAAACGCTGGCTTCATGGAGGATATCACGTCTGGTGCTGGGAGGCAATTTGTGGTGCCGACGAATTATTTTCTCCTTCTCATGTATGAGAGCAAATATTAAGCGCGCCCACGCTGATATAAATAGGTCGGACGTGTTGTAATACCATTGCAGCTCTGTGAGGTGTTGATTGAGTTCAGGACTCTTATGCAGGACTCCTATGGATGATTAATTCTTGAAATCTTGTGTTTTCAAGGTTTGCAAAGTGTTTGACTTTTGGATCAAGTGCCTGAAAAGTTTTCCTGTTTTTTTCTCTCATTTAAAGTTAAAGTTTGATTTTCAATCCTTCTGCTCTTAAATCTCTTTATACCCAACCGGTATAACTCGCTTTATACCTAACTGGTGTTGTGGGGGCGAGCTGGTGCCTATCTCCAGCACGCAGGCGGAGATCCAGTCCATCTCAGGGCACACACACACACCATTCAATGTCACACTCAAAACCTCGAGGACACTTTAGCTGAGTTTCTGATCCGCCTGAACAAATATGTTTTAAGAGAAAATGCACAGACACAGTGAGAATGTGGAAACTGTCTCGGTCCCTGAATCCAACCTGGGACCTGCTTGCTGTGAAATGACAGCGCTAACCCAACATCTATGGTCTAAGGTGTTGCTGGAATTTGACCTTGGAAAGGTCCGACTTGTAACCAATACTTGTAATGAGGAGTCTCCTGACCTGGCGGCGCCTCCTCTGCCCCTGCAGGCCCAGGGCAGCCTGTCCAGCGACGAGCTGCGCGTGCACCTGTCCGTGCCCTCGGACAACGTGGTCATCAACAACACCCACAGCTACTCCAGCCGCTACCAGCGCATCCACACCTTCCCGGACGACCGCGAGCACGAGAGGGAAGGCGAGGGCGAGTACCAGGAGCCCAGCGCCCTGCTGCGGCCACGGGACCACAGAGACAGCACAGGTAAGAGCGAGAGAGACGGAGAGATAGAGAGAGAGAGAGAGAGAGAGAATCTGGAGAGAATCACTCAGAGCTTTTTTTTTTGTTTTCCTTGTAACCGGGCGGCCCGGTCCAAATAGCAATCACTCAAACGCACTCGAGCGCGCCACTAAATCAAATGCGGCCGAGTGGCGTGACTTAAAACCTGCCCGGCGTGACATGCAGCGTGCTTACGTACAGTAAAACAAACCGCACGCTGAAAACGTGGTGACAGAGATTGAGCTGCACTTAACCGCACAGCTGGCTGGCGGAGTCAGTGGGAAATGTGAAACAATGCGACCCCCACCCCTCCCCCCTCCTCCCCCCCCTCACCCACCCACCTCCATATGTACAGAATTTTACATTTCTGCAAGTATGTGTGCGGTCGGCGCAGATTGCTTTGTTTTTTTGCGTGTTTCTGCAGCTTCCTCCCAGTAAAGCTCCGAAACTCATTTGTGAGAAAAAAAAAAAGAAGGGGGGGGGGGGTTGAAACAGCAAGGCGAAGAGAATGTGTCGTGCATATCAAGAAAACACTGGTATTACAATGTATTTCGACACACCAAACAGCAGTAAATCAGGCCAAACACCCGGTGAGGAGAAGATGCACGACGCGGTGGGGGCACAAAGCAGCTATTGTTCTACGGAGAGGGGAGGGAGAGAGAGGGGAGAGAGGGGAGAAAAAAGAGGAGTAAAGAGGCATTCCTTCACTCTTGTTGCACCGCAGGAGGTCTGCATGCCGTTTTTTTTATTTTTATTTTTTTTCTTTACTGGGCGCCTGTGTGAAATAACACGAGTAACAGAGACATTATTTCATCCACCGAGTGTTGTTATGTTTGTGTTGTTAACTTTGCCTGTTCTTGCTCCATGCATCCCTCCCTCCCTCCATCCCTCCCTCCATCCCTCCATCCCTCATAATGGATCCTATCTACACTCCCCCCCTAATGGTTGCCAATGTGTTGTGTATCTGTCTGTGTATTTTGTGTCGCGTGCCATTTTGTACCATGTGTATGATCCACATCGTGCGTGTACCCCGCCTCGTCCCGTGGATGTTCGTGCGTGTGTGTGCGTGTCTGTGTGTGTGTGTGTGTGTGTGTGTGTGTGTGTACCCTCCCAGCCTTGCTGTTAAACAACCCAGCCTATCACCTGCTCCTGTCAGATCACAGAAAAGCCTCAAGATCCCTTTTCGTCCCCAACACGGTTCAGGCTCAGGAAAAGAGTCTGAACGTGCCCCAGGGTAAGAGACCTCAGACTGGGCCAGCGCAGCCAGCCAGGAGGAGCCCCTGGCCTCCTTCTGCCTCCTAACCTCCCTCCCTCCCTCCTTCCCTCCCTCCGTACTACTCTAACCAACCTACCTAACCTAACCTAACCTAAACCTAGTCTGGGGTGGTAGAGGCTCTCACAACAGATGAGATGAGTCTGCATGTGTCCTCCTCCTGTTACTCACACATTTTAGTCACCCTCATTCACTTACCATCAACATAACTCGTGCTTTGTTTGAAGCAACGGTTTGGAATTTGGGGAATTTTTTTAACGATTTTCAATCTTAATTCAGAGATGAACAACCTCACAGATGTCTTTGTTTAGACCACAGTGTGGCTCTGTTGATGGCACATTCTTGGGAGCTTTTCAATGGGCTTTTTCCTGGTTTGCCCAAAGATGTATCCGGACTTACTGGATTTTCCTCTGGCACCACCATCAGGGCAAAATTTCAATCGGTCGAATATCTGAGAAACAAATAACATCTGCAACTTCCTCAGATGATGGAAAATGAAGCTGTCCGATAACACTTTTAATCCGCTAAACATCTGGATGTAAGGTTGGAGACCAAGTTTCTTATTGTACGTATTTTACTGTGTATTCAAAGGAGCGTAGCAGGAGTAGTAGGCGGATAATGCACTGATGTTCAACTCCTTGTTGAATAGTTGGGCTTAGTTAATTTTAACAAAGGTTAGACAACTTAGTATTCCCAAGACTTGCTCTCCACAAGTTTTGACTTATGGGTGCTGTCAGTGGCTGAAAGGGCTGAAGGCTACAGCGCTCTAACTTTAGGTGAATTGAAATTTAAAGAGTTGTTTTAAGTTTATCAGCCAGTACAGCAGTAGACCAACACAATGTCCCAGAAGATTGAGTCTAGGGAAGAAAAAAAAGGACGGTCATCCATCACAAAATAGCCAGTTACTGGTTTCAATAGCTGCTACACAACCCAATAGATGTCCAGGTATCTCGCTGGACAAACAGCAATAGGCCCTGCAGGCAGATCTGAGTGTAAAAGGCTTTTAGTTGTGGCCAGCATTTAATTCACAGCCTCAGACAGTGATAAACTACTTTGCGTTTGTTTATAAAGGACGACAGACTGGTGCTTAAACTTTTAAGGTTCGGTCTCTTCACCATCTTATCAATTTTTGTTGTTTTTGTCCCATCTCTGTGACTCAATAATCCTGCAGTCGATTCGATCAGGTGTCTTTTGTGGTGTGTTTTCTGCACAAAGCTTTAGAAAGTGAAGTGACCGTTTTGAATTGTGCTTCCTAAAGAGTTTTCTGCGGAGAAATCAAATGTATCAACATGTTGAAAACGTCACCGAGAGACCAAAACTTTGTTTTTGAGTTTAAATGAAATGTCTCCATCTATGGCTACCAGTCTATGGCTATTCATTCTCCAGGGCCAAAAAAGGGCCCAGTGAATATCAAGTCTGTAAAGTTCTCTTAAGAGATCCCCGATCCAAACTATTCCTTCATAACAAGCCGTCTCGATCCTCCTCGTCTGAGTATCTAATAATCACTCACAGACTTTGCTCAAAGCCAAACAGTTTGGTTTTAATCATTCGTTTCTTCACCCTGTGCGTCTCCTCCCCCTCAGCCTGCGGTTTGGACCTGGACATGGAGAAGGGTTTCCCTCCGACCCAGGAGGAGCCGCCTCCCTACCCCGGCTCCCCTCCGTACCCGTCCCTGTCTCCCCCCGTGTCCCCCCCGCTGCCCCCCAGCGTGCCTCACTACGCCGAGGCCGACATCGTGAGCCTGCAGGGCGTGAGCGGCAACAACACCTACGCCGTGCCGGCCCTGGCCTCCTCCAGCCCCGGGGCCGACGCCGCCCCGCTGCCCGAGCTGCGCCGCCAGTGCCTCATCTTCAAGGAGAAGCTGGGAGAGGGCCAGTTCGGAGAGGTGAGGAATGTCTCTGACCGTCTGCCTAGAGGTGGCTGTGCCCAGACGGCCCTAACCACGCCACCCCTCTGCTGGCGATCCGATTTGCCCCAGTGGCCAACCGTGGTATTGCAACAGAAATCCCATTGGGCCCAAAAGGCATTTTCCCCATAAATGGCAATAGTAAAAGAGACGGCTGTAAAAATGTTGACAGGTGCAAACATAGCTAATTACTAATCTTAGTATAGCATCTTTTTAATTCATGGACATTTCATGTATCAGACAGAAAAGCCACTGAAGTTTCACACAGTGTGACATCACAGCACTTGACTTGCACTCTCACTCAGGAGCGCTTTCTCCTGGACGTGGATTGATTCATAATCCTGTGTTGCATGATGGGAGTGACTCTATAAGACCCATAAAGCAGAAGAGTCGTATGCTCCATAGGAATGAATGGGCCGCCATGTTTAGTCCGGTATCCGGTTGTTATAATGCATATATGGCCCTAACGTTTTCCCCCTCTGGAAAGGTGCACCTGTGTGAAATCGAGAGCCCTCAGGACCTTCCCAACCTGGAGTTCCCCTTCAACGTGAGAAAGGGGCGCCCCCTGCTGGTGGCGGTGAAGATCCTCCGCCCGGACGCCTCCAAGAATGCCAGGTCGGTGGAGATCATACACACTGGGGGTGGTGGTGGTGGTGGGGGCCCGGCCTGGGCTCGGCCTGCTTTCACAGCTTATCTCCCCCTCTCATGCTCTGATTGTGTTCATTGTACCGCAGCAGTGAGTTCAGGGATTATCAGAGTGTATTTAGGGGATTATATCAGACACAGTAGTCAGGAAATTTAATTCCTAAAAAGGTCAGGTTAAGGGATCGCTTTGTAAGAATGTACGACTCAGCACATTTTTTTGTTATTCCTCGTGATATTTGATCTCTCGAGGACGCGAGTGGGAACGTCAGAACGAACGCTGCTAATAAATCGGTCACCGGCAACAATAATCTGTCTTAAATTACTTGGCCTAAAAGAAAAAGAAAAGCTGGTTTTATGGAGGTTGGAGACCAACTAAACAAATCAGCGGGGGAGATTCATAATGCAGCAGAAAGCTCCTCCCCTCAGTGGTCACGACAAAAACATGGCCAGAAGTTTTAATATCTTCAGTGGTTTGGTTTTGTTTTGTTTTTTTTCTTCTTTTCTCTTATTTTCTCTCCCTCGCTCGCTCACTCGCTCCTCCAGGAACGACTTCCTGAAAGAAGTGAAGATCCTGTCTCGCCTGAAGGACCCCAACATCATCCGCCTGCTGGGCGTGTGTGTGAGCAGCGATCCCCTGTGCATGGTCACCGAGTACATGGAGAGTGGAGACCTGAACCAGTACCTGTCCCACCGGGTGCTCCTGGACAAGACGGGCCCTTCACACAACACCCCGACCATCAGGTAGACCAGAAACGCACAATGTGAGGGTGAAAGATGAATACGTAGCATCGAATACAAAAAAAGGAAAAACAACCAGGGATCCCTTAGAGGGTTTTTATTGCAGCTGTATTAGTTATATTGAAGAATAAAATCAGCACGTCCTTTTTATGGTGATTCATGTGGATCGACTGCAATAAAATCCCAGTTTAAAAAAAGTCACTTTGACAACAAATTAGATCAGATTAAGATAAGATAAGATATTAATCTCTGAAGGGGAACGATTGACGTGTGTATGGGCACAACTTTACTCACTTTTGTCTCCATGTGTCAACTCAACAAGGTGTTACTATACTTCTTTACCCTGAGTTCATTCATAAAGAATGTTATCAGGACAGTGACACTGAATAAGATCAGATACCTAATACTAGTAGTAGTAATTTAGTACAAAGGTATGAGTCAAGTGAATACTTATGCAATTGTATCTACACATCTCTTCAGACTCTCATCTGTGATCCTCTGTGATCTTCGTTTTCCCCCTCAGTTACCCGGCCCTCATCTCCATGGCCAGCCAGATCGCGTCAGGCATGAAGTTCCTCTCCTCCCTCAACTTTGTGCACCGGGACCTGGCCACGCGTAACTGCCTGGTGGGGGGCGACCGAGGCGAGAGCGGGGAGGACCCGGGCGGCGAGCGACACATCAAGATAGCCGACTTCGGCATGAGCCGGAACCTGTACGCCGGAGATTACTACAGGATCCAGGGCCGAGCCGTGCTGCCCATCCGCTGGATGGCCTGGGAGTGTATCCTCATGGTGAGAGGATGTGTGTGTGTGTGTGTATGTGTGTGTGTGTGTGTGTGTGTTGTGATAACTGAAGATTAGAGAGAGAGAGAGAGAGAAGGCAAGGCAAGATTAGGGGGAATGGGACTTTTCCTCTCATTCTTTTTTCTTTTTTTGTTGCATTGGATCTCTGAAAAGTGTTCTAATTATGACGTGAAATGAGGAACTTGTTTACCATGAGCTACCCGGTTGTCTTCATGCACCAGTAAATTAAACCTCTGCTCTCCCAGAGGCATGAAAATCCACGAGACAATGTATCAAAACCCTCCTCGTCCCTTTACAACAAATTTCAGGGGAACTTAATTGCGCGCCGCACACACACACACACACACGCGCACACACACACACACACACACACACACACGTCGGCTGTGCTTTACTGTGATTTACGACGGTGGCGGCGCGGGCTCGCAGCACGGCGACTACAAACGAATGCAAATAGACAACACGCGAGCCAATTACGAGCACATCCTCACTAATTGGACATTAGAGGAGCGTTTAGAAAAATGCCCGCAACGTGAGCAAATGCAGAGACGCGGCGTGTAGCTCGGACAACAGCGTAATCTGTTTCCAGGGGATGATTAAAAGTGATGCTGCTGGCTGCGTGTCTGCGTATTTGTTTTGTTTTTTTGTTTGTTTTTTTTCGCTTTGTTTTATTGTGCTTGATGTGGGTTTTTTTACCATGCTTCAATATATACCCGATAATCATCTGGGTCCTGACTGATCTATATCTATGTCTCTCTCTCTCTCCATATATGTGTGTATATCTATGTATGTATGTATGTATGTATGTATGTATGTATGTATGTATGTATGTACGTATGTGTGTATATCTATGTATGTATGTATGTATGTATGTATGTATGTATGTATGTATGTATGTATGTATGTATGTATGTACGTATGTGTGTATATCTATGTATGTATGTATGTATGTATGTATGTATGTATGTATGTACGTATGTATGTATGTTTGTTTGTATGTTTGTATGTATGTATGTATGTATCTATGTATGTGTGTGTGTATATATATGTATGTATGTATGTGTGTGTGTGTGTATGT